>CM053406.1:51489067-51505356 GCA_028644305.1 Xerus rutilus
AAAAAAAAGAAAAATCAAATATATCAAGGCAAAATAAAAAGAAAAGTAACAAAATATCATGGGAGAAAGCAGAAAGAAATTAAATATATAAAGAATGGGTTGAAGCTAGAACATGGGCTTATTTGATATCTTTTGAATAGAAAAGTAATTTGCAAAACTATTTCCTCTTTCTGAGTATACAGACTATAACTCTTCTTTTATAGGGAAATCCTAAAGTTGCCAAAGGACATAAAATGAGAAGACAAAAAATGAGTAGCACAAAAAGTAGCTACATAAATACAGATATGTAGCCTATGGGGCATTAGAGAAAGAGGACTATCAGTAATTTAATTAATTGGGGCTTAGGGAATTTTTGGCCACTAGGCCACTCTTCTTTGCAAAAAGACAGATTTGTTCAGATAAGAAGTATAAATGATTTTGGGAGTTGTCAATCTACTTAGGCCTTGTGATTATTGGTTTTGGGAGGATGGGAAAACAGTCTTGCCAGTAACTTCTGTGCAGGAAATTGATAATAAAAAGGAGAAAGTTCAAACACTTGGACTAGAGAGAAAGACATTGTTCAAGTCCACTTCAGAGTGTGGTAATCAATAAACTCATGTAGCCACTAGTAAAACTGGAACAAATCCTGAGCAATGGCTCTACAGGTGAACAGTGCTTTAGGACTAACTTTTATGTATGATTCTGGTAGGAAGTATTTCTGGGGAAAAACAATTGTTACATTAGTTAAACAAAATACATAATGAACAACAGAAATTACATGATATTAGGAAGTATCAACACAATATCAATAGCAGAGAGTATACTGAATTAATAGTAGAAAAATGATAAATGTAAGATTCCATTGCATTCATTTTTGGCTCCAAAGGAATTCAGTATAGTTAGTTATTGAATGAAAGAACATAAGCTAACAAGGAGTGCGATTTCTCAGGAAATTAGGAATACGAGTGAAATGTGCTAAACTGTTCATTATGTTTTATCACATTTCATACCTCTGAAATCAGGGCACATCATTTTTCAATAATATTTTAAAGTTGCTGGTGATAGCTATGGAATTTGGATTGCCTGTTTATACATGGATTTGGTTATTCATACTAATGGCATAACAATATATTTACAACTCCTTGTTATAAAGTCAAGAGACTATTAAAGAAAAACTTTTGAAAGAGAGACTATGAATCTTGACAGTCATCTAAACATCCTTTATTTAAATCTTAAGAAAATCAAGAGTGAACATCAAAATACATAAAGAGGGTACCAGTGTGTGTCTTATAAAATATATCAAGAGAGAAAGTAGTGTTAAAGAGCAGTTTTATTAGAAATTGAGCACACTAATGGTACATGAGCAGAATGAATATAGAGATATGGATTTGTCTGTAAACCCCTAAAGCAAAAAGTGATGCAGAAGAGACAGATTCTCTATGAGGAAATTCTTAAGAATACTCTAATATATATATTCATTTATGTTAATCTTACATGTGTATGAAATGAATACTATAAACATTTCTATACATGTCTCAGTTCTTTCAGCGAATATACAACTTCTCAATTATAAGTAAAATCCTAGTTGGCGTATTTCTTCTTTTATGCTAGTCAGTGCAATAGGTGTATTGCACAATCCATGGTATCTTAGAGTTTGTGAAAAAATAGTGTTTAAGAGCACTAAATGAGTAATGTAAAAAGCTAATGATTGTTGAAATAAACGGGAGATACGAAAAATAAAAAAGGTCCTTTATTAGCTAAATTAGTGGATCAGAGAGGCAATTTTACAAGATTTCTTTAAAGTCATTAAGCAAATAAAAAAATTATAGGATTTAAGGGAGAGAGACATGTTCTTAAGATATGGGAAGACTTGTAGCAAAAAATTAAAAGTAAAAAACATGTGAGAACAACAAGTTTCAAGTTCTCAGACCTAGAAGTTCACAGCAATATAGGACTTCTCTGTTGGCAGGAGCAGAAAACTAGCATGTTAGAAAACTTTGTGTTTTTTTTTCTTATTGTATTTAATGCATATGGTGTTGAACAGACATTCAAAAATATCTTAATGGAATTATAAATGAAAGGAAATATAAGTTATGTTAAATATGTGTGAAGTTCATCTCCTGGTATACATGCATACATTACAATTGAATCAAATTTTTGATTTGTTACCCTAGACATTAATGTCGTAGATGAAGACATAACTAATTGTCACACAGTGTCTATCAGTAAATGGGAAAGGAAAAAAAGGAGCAGAAGCAGAAAGAGAAGAAGATGGGTATAGCAATAAAGGAGGTGTTGGAACATATTTTTCTACAAGAAACACTAAATCTTATGATCTAGCACCTATTTCTCATTTATGTTATTACAAAGAAGATATTGTGCAATTTGGAGGACAGAATTCTCAATATTATCAAAAATATATACTAAAACAGGTTTTATGGAAATATTACTGGAGCTGTTCCTCAAATGTTACGTATATGTCAAAACAGAATCCAATAAACTCAGTTGTGTGGTGCTTTAAATCATTCTGTCTATTGCATTTTATTTTCTTTGTCTGAATTGCAGGTTGATATACTTCTCTTTATTTATTTAGAAGTATTGAGAGGTATCAGAGAAATAGTAAATAATAGATAACCAGGTTCTATACAGGAACTTAAGGTGTGAAGACATCGCTAAGCCAAACAATATATTCCATGAAAACTAAGATAAATTAAAACCAGAAAAGAGAAAAATTTTTAAGCAATATATTTTCAAATAGTGAAATGAAAGAATAAAGGCTTATAAGACATATACATAATTAGAGTATAAATTATAAAGAATATTAAATGTGAATTCAGCTTTGTTTTTATAATTATCTCATTTTACTAAGTTAAAATGAGAAATTGAGTTTCATTAATGTTTTTCTAAGATTAAGTCAGACTGTCTGAATAAATGAATTCTTAAATATGTGCAATCCTTATTGTTTTACTATACTTTTACTGCAATAATTCTTTTATAAGCTATATGATATCTAATATATGCTACATATCTTGTCTTATTTATTTTAAAATTCCAGCATTAAGAAAGTTGATGACAAATAATAAAATGAATTACATCAAATTGGGGAAGCACTTGCTATTCTTAATGAAAATATTGGCAAAATATATTTGTATCTTAATCTTGTGTATAGATTAGAATACTCTAGAAATATAAATTACTTCTAGTGGATTGTGATAGCATCTATATTTTTTGCTAAAATTCTTATTAAAACACTTGTTATATATTTTTTAGTTGTAGATGGACACAATATCTTTATTTAATTTATTTATTTTTATGTGGTACTAAGGGTCAAATCCAGTGCCTCACATGTGCAAGGCAAATGCTCTGCCACGAAGCGACAACCCCAGCCCCTATTAAAACACTTTATGAAAATATGCTTTAGTGGCTAATTATATGAATAAGTAAAATGTGTGCTCCAAAATTGTACAATAAGTAAAAATGTAAATTCATTCAATTTTAACTATATTTTTGTCTTTTAATTATGTTTTCAATATTTCAATAAAGCATACTTCTTGTCATATGTATGCTTTATTTTTTAAGGAGACTGGTATTCATTTCTGGAAAACTTCATGGGTGATCTGACATATTCACCTATATTCAAGGTATTTGTGGATCTTATTTTGATAGGATGTAGTTGAAGTTTTCTCCTTTATGTGTTGTATACCTAACATGATTATCTTAGCTCCTTCTCTCCGTTAACTGGCATTCTTCCTTTGTTCTCTTTCTTTGGATGTTATAAAAAATACATTCACCTCATTTTCTTTTAATTTTTGACTTGCTTTCCTCTGCGTCTTTGTTGTCATATTCCTGGTGTTTCTTTGTGGTTTTCTTTTTTATCTAAATATCCTCTTCCATTCAGCTTTTAATCTTTTAAACCTACTTTACCAACACTCTCTTTTCATCTTTTATTGGTGTCCCTCTTTTGTTTTGGCTCTTGATCTTTTCCTCAAGTTTCCCATTTTATCAAAAATGACTCACTGTCTTGCTTTGTTTTATGATTAAGAATCTTAGATGAAAATTATTTTATAATAACTAGAAAAAAGTTGTCAAAGATTAAAATATTTTAATGACATATACTAATTCATTAGTTTAAAGTTAGATTCAATTTGATTATAAGATGTTCTCCTGCATTAATTGAAGTATTTCACATGAAAGTGAAATACTCTTTTGTCCATGACTGCCATCCACAGGAAAGTAAAAAGTAAAAAAAAAAAAAAAAAAAAAAAAAACCACAAAGATTCCCTAAGAGTACCTGTTGGGTGTAGGACAATCCAGTTGCTGTTAGAGTGAAAAGAAAAAAAACTCATTTATTCTACTTGCTCAAATTCATTTATGTATAGTCTTGGACCAATACATCTAATTTAATAAAGAGCTCTGAGAGCAATATTTCTTCAAGATAATTTAAAAATTTATAGAATAATGTTGCTAGATTGCAGTAATGGAATGGAATGATTGCCAGAAATATTTGTGGTGTATTAACTTGAAATATCCCTAGAAGCAGAAAGACCCAACTACAAAACCAAAATACTAAAGTAAATATGGCTACAGAGAAGAACAGCAGAGTATTCTCCTTTGGCTAAATGCATTGATAATTGAGACCAACAATTAATATGTCAGGGTGGTATTTATTTTGTAAATAAAAAAATTAATATATATGTATGGAAATATATACACACGTATATATACATGTACCTATATATGTGCACATGTCACTATTTCACATATTGTTAACAAACAGCTGTTTAATACAGTACTTGTACTTCAGTTGTTTTTGTATTGCCTTTGAATTTATTTTTTATTGCCTTCATACCTTGGCTGAAAACCCCTTTTGAAAAACACTCTAGGCTATGACATGATACCTAAAGATGAATAAACCAAAGTGCTTGTTACTATGTGTGGGAATCTAGTGAGGAGACAGATCCATCATGCAAGCCATAATACTATATAGAATAGGAAAGCACATGATGTTATGAGAATAAAGACCGGGGAAAGAAGTTGTTTATATTGCTGTGTGTTCCCATTTATATGAAAGTCTGAACAATTTTACAAACAATTCATGGTAGCCTATTGATAATCATTTTTAAAAATGGAAAAAGAAATTTTAAATTTTTGTGGTGTTAAGGATTGAACCATCTAACACACACATGCTAGGCAAATGCTCTACCACTGAGCTATATCCTCAGCCCACTATTTTTAGACAGTCTATTATGGGCTGAATTGTGTCCCCCCCCCAAGTCATGTGATTAAACCTTAGTTCTCTGTATTTCAGAATGTGGTTGAATTTACAGATAGGGCCTTGGATTCAACAATTCAGTTAAAATAGAGTCCTTAGGGTGGGACCTATGTGACTGATGTCCTTATAGGAACAGGAGGTTAGAGACATAAAGGGTCCTCAAAGAAGAATATGTGCAGAGTATCTTTATGAACACAGGACATTTGCAAAGCAAAGAAAGGCCTCAGAAAAATTCAAATATGTCAGCAGTATAATTTGAGATTTCCAAGCTCCAGACTATGAGAAAGTAAATTTCTATTGTTTAAACTACACACTGACGTTTTTTTGGTGGGGCAATCCTAGCTAACAAATAGAGTTTTAAGATTTTTTTTAAAAAATAGCTTCAATGTTTGGTCTAAAAAGTTTCAGTTTTGGTCTAAAAAGTGTTTTTAACCTTTGCTTTCATGCATTTCAATTCATATATTATTGGTAAATATTTGTTTGTAATTACAAAGAAATGTTGTAATATAAAATGATTTTAGTATATTTAATATTTTGCTACCATTATGATAGTAAAATTTTTCCTGAAAAATACAGATTTGAAGCTGGGCATGGTGGCACACACCTCTAATACCAGCTGTTCGGGAGGCTGAAGCAAGAGGATCATGAGTTGAAAGCCAGCCTCAGCAAAAGCAAGACACTAAGCAACTCAGTAGACCCTGTCTCTAAATCAAATACAAAATAGGGCTGGGGACGTGGCTCAGTAGTCAATTGCCCTGAGTTCAATTCCTCAGTACCAAAAAAAAAAAAAAGAAAACAAAAAAGCAGATTTGAACTTGTTTGGGGGGAAGATTTCCGATAAAATCTTATAACTCAGAGCTAATTCAGTAGATAATTTAGGGATAAAAAATGTATTGTATTCAGTGATATGAATATTTTAAATATTTTTGTTTCCAGTTGAACAGAGCCCACTTAATTTGTTCTACTTTTGGCTCATTGTTTCTGATTTAATCAATGCCTAAGGCAAGAACCAGATTTCTTTCTTGTGCTTTGTAAATTTCTATTTAGAGGTGAGAAGTAGTCTCCTCTTGAGAATGAGTAGCACACATTATTATGTGATATCCATGGAAGCTAGTACATAGCTTGGCATGGTAGGTGTGCATACTGAATGAATTTGAATGAGTTCATACCATTTGTATGGGGGGGATGTTCATGTTTCTGTGTGTTGCCATTTTTCTTTAATAATTTCTTACTGAAAAACTTCAGCATAAGTTAAAAGATTAAACTGTATGATGTTAATGCTCTCACTAAGGTACTCATGCAACAGATAATCTGGAAAGTGTAGTGGTTCATCAAGATAGACTAGAAGATGTACTGCGAGAGAATCAACATACTTGGCTTTCAGATTTCTATTGTAATAGCTAACTATTATTAAGTTTGTACTATAAGCCCAAACCATGCTGAATGTTTTGATAAACATTTTCTGACATGGGACATATATAAGTTATCATATATAAAGCTGCTATGATATGATATTTGTGTAAAATATTTGTATAAAGAATTTTATAATGTGTCATATAGCAATCTAATATTAATGAAAGTGTAAAAAAAATACTTTTAAAACCAAGCTGACTATGGCCATCCTCATTCTTACCTAAGCGTCGTAATTAATGCTCTTCAGGAACTAACCTTCTGAATTGTTTCCTTCACTTCATTATGGGAACAATGGAACTTTTGTCACTTCCCATTTCCAAAACAGGGATTACTGGAGTTAATGATAATCCATATTTTCGTGGGTCTTTCAATAACGCAGTTAAGCAAAGAACTAAAAAGAGTCTGCTGAGATAAAGTGCTATAAATTATAAACAGCAGTTAAATGAATATCAGAAGGGAGACCTAGACCTCTATCAAAGGAAGAAAGCATCCTGGAATTCAAAGGGGAAAGAAATAGGTGGAAAAGCATAGAGGGACTCTGAAAGACAAGTGTTAATTATATTGTTTTTGTTTGTGTTGATAAAGTCCAAATCTCTCCTGTGGCCTCTGACTTTCAGGTGACACTGTTACAGTTTTACTACTCAGTCTGCATTTGTTGGTTTGCCTTTGTTGGAAAATGAGGAGGGAGAGCCACAGGGCAATTCTGAAAGCATCACATGGAATAGTTTCTTCAGAAGCAGATGAAATACAGAAAATAAATGCATGTTACAATCATAACTTCGTAGGTAGATGGGACCTTATAATGAACAAATAACTCAAAGAAAATCTTAATGTTCTCAAACTCTCTCCACTCACCAACAGTTTATGGAAAAATTAGGGAATTGTGTAAATAAGAAACATCCACCATGAATGAAATTACTTGAAATATTGCATTTCAAGGGAACTCATTGGAAACCTTAAAAACATATTACTAAATTTGTTAAGTAATTGTTCTTTTAAAAATTTCTTATATTAAAAATACTTAATATATTAGGGCCAAAAATATGTTCATGTATGAAGTTTGATGTGGATTTAATCTTGACGCTGCAAATAGTAAGAATCCCTTAAAGAGTGGTAAGCAGAGGATTTTATCAGATCTGATTTGAATTTTTCATGGATTACAGAATGGCAAACTGATTACCAAAGGATCAGGGTAGATTCTGGGAACTTAGCAAAGTGATATTTCATTAGTTGAGGGAGAAAAAAAAAAGAAACTTGGACAATATTGATGCAACTGTTAAATTCCCTGATGTGTGCATATATTTGTATGTGTGTTAAAACCTTGGACAATATTGATGCAACTGTTAAATTCCATTATGTGTGCATATATTTGTATGTGAAGATTGATAGGCAAAAATGGTTGATGTAAGAATCAAAGACAGTAAGAAAAACAATGACACAGACATAAAACTTTCATAATGAGACGTTAGGGTTCAACTTTGACAACTAGGGAGTTGGCTAGACATCACTTTCATTCTTACAATAAGAACAATCTGGACAAACTGAAAACCTACAACTTTTCTTGGCCCATCAGAGAAATGAGGTTGTGAGAAAAAACACCACAACGAAATCTGGAGAGAGGCAAAACTTGATAGTAACAGTTAGGTCTGCATACCAGGAGCAGAAGTGACTGAAGCTGTAAACTGGCAGACGAATGAAATAATATGTAAGAAAAGTTTCTGGAGGATGAGAATGGACCAATTTAGAGTAAAAACTCCTGAGACTTCAGTCATAGAGGTTGCAGGACATCCATGGCCTCAGTTCTCCAAACCCCTTCAAGTGCTCATGGTGAGAAATACGTTCTTGTGATTCTGACAAGGCAATGGAAAGTATAATGATATAAAATATATGTGCAGTCATCTCATAACACAGATGTACTCTCTAGGGGAGAACACTTACCACAGCCTTATCACAGCTGGGGGAAGGTGAAATTTTTTTACTTTAGTATCTTCCACTTCTCTTGTTTAACCTATTGGGAGAAAAATAATCTTTAGCCAACAGAATGTGGAGAAAACAGGAACTCCCACACATTGCTGTCTAGAATGTAAAGTGGTGGAGATATTTGGAAGACAGTGGGCAATTTCTTAATCTAATGTATTTTTGCCATACATACATTCTAGAAAACACACTCATAGATGTTTACCCACATTATTTGAAAAATTATGTCCAAAGGAAACTCACATGAAAATTTTACAGTGTCTGTTCATAATCATCCAAAACTGGAAGCAACATAGATGTTTTTCAAAAGATAAATGCATAAAATAACTGTTGTACACCAGACAGGAGAATATCAATGCTTAACAGAAATTAAATATCAATCAACACAAAAATTTGCATGTAAATGTTAAATCATAAATGCATGTTGTTAAGCAAAATAATTTAGTCTATAAAGCTACATCCTTTATAATGTGTTTTACACAATATTTTCAAAGGACAGGCATACACATAGAATATAGATTAGTAATTGTTAGGATTTGAGGAATAAGAAGGGTTGAATAGGTGAAAAAATTATTTTTGAGGTAGTGAGCATATTCTGTATGACATACAAATGATAATGTAAAATTGTAAATATGTTTTAATGTTGGATACATTTTTCATGTGGTGAATAGTAGATATGTAACACTACATTTTTCTAAACCATGTAGAACATACAGTAAACCTTAAAGTATGAAAAAAATTTAGAAATTAAGATAACAGGATCTTAGGATGGATATAAAACCATTAAAAAGAATGAAAATGTTAAAAAATGTGAAAAATGTCATCAGTGGACATGATGGGAAAAGTGCTGACCTAAATCTCTGAAAATTAACATAGTCTGTAACACTAAATGCAAAAAAATTGTACATAAGCACATTGTACAGTTGTACATATATTCTAACTAATAGTTTTCTAACTGATAAATGTGTATGTTTACACACATCCATAAAAATACAGGTTAGAAAACACTAGCTTTCTTCCTAAAATGAGAGGATCTGGAAGGCATGATACTCCTGGACAAAAGACATACCTAGTGTTCATACCTCAGTTTCTAGCATCATCCTACAAAACAAGGACCAGGGAAACATGGGGAAATTGCTGATTCTTGGATGGGAGAAATGCACAAGATAGACTTGGAACATTTCACAATTACAGAAAGTATGACAGGACTAAACAAGCAAACTAAAGACTTCAATGAACAGACATACATCAAAGGAATGCAGGATCCAAGTAAAAGAGCTCTTACTAACAAAAGCTGGAACAATTTCAGGAGAAATAAATTTATTTAGGATTATAACCAGTATATAATGTAAATATCTCTGAATCCACAATGATATAAACACATGATTGAATAAATTTAAAATGTATAAGAGTAGACAAATAACTAATTGAGAATATTTCCAAATAACTTATTCTCTACATAAAAAGAAGTTAATCATAACACTTTCCTGTGAGTTTACTATGAATGGTGATAAGTCATGTTTTTAGTATGTATGCTTCATATATACCATAGTTTTTATGAGGTTCATGATTATAGAAACTGGGAGTTAGGTATATTAGAATTCTTTGTACTATTTTTGTAATTTTTCTATAAATACATAAAACTTTATAAAGATAGTATGGACATAATAATGATTGCAGATTTAAAACCTAAATATTTACTTCCCATACATTTTTCATGAAATACATACAAAATGAGAGAGCACATTGTACCCCTTCTGCCTTCATTTTGATTACTGCTTAGTTCAAATATTGTGCTAGACAGCCTCTTCCTTTTATCTATTATTTTACAATTTGCAAATTCCAAACTATGATACAGCCTACCAAACCTGTCTCTTTTTTACACCTTAAGTGCTAATTTATATAAAGAAAAATAATAACAGAATCAACATGATAAATAGGACATTTTAACCTTCACATAAAATTTGAGATCCAGATAACTTCTGTCCACCCTTTTTCCTTAATTGGCACACTGCAAATTGGCATCAGTGAATATATAAAATTTTTCCAGCTTCCTCAAATTTCCTCTCCAGGGTTTGACACTTAACATACAATTTCATAGAAGGCCTATCTTCCTTATGTGTTTGTGGACCTCTTATTGTCTTGGTAGCATCCAAGGATGAAATTTGCTTTCTCCTCATAGCCATTGCTTCCATGCCTGCACATGTTTCCTTTCTCATTTTTCCAGATATGTAGCTCAGCAAAATCCCTCAAATATTCCTTCAAGTCATTCTTCTCTTCCATAAATGATTTCCTCAAATTATATACATCTTCAAAAGATGTTTATCAAATGAATCCAAATATCTGACCAAGAAAATAATGACAATGATTGATGCACATATCTCCCCATCCTCATCTTCCATTCTTTACTTGTCTTATTGAATTTTGCTTATCTTGAATAAAATCCTACTCACAATGTTGTCATTTGTCATTGTTGACTTCCAAAGTTTTAATATCAATTACTTACATTTCTGTCTGAGATTTTGGTGTTGATTCCAATCTTTACATTTTTTTCTCTCTCTTACACTGGAGCTTACATTACAATTTAGTGAGAACTACAAATGATAAACCATATATAGTCATGCACCACATAACAATGGGGACACCTATTGAGAAATGTATTATTGATTTCCTCCACATGTGAACATTTAAAGTGAATTTACACAAACCTAGACCTAGATTGGATAGTCTATCACTCAACTAGGCTCTATAGCATATACCACATGCATATGGTCTTTCATTGCTGAATCATCATTATATGTGGCACATGATTTTATATATATATATACATATATATATATACACACACACATATATATTCTAGTTTATGGTGTATATTATTTTGATATATGCTACAGATCTAGTCACAGAAAAACTTCTCACATGATTATGTGTGTGTGTGTGTGTGTGTGTGTGTGTGTGTGTATAATCAGAAGAGATGAGACAGAGGCATGGAATTTTAAAATGAAAGTTAGATATTATTTTGCCAGATAAATAAAGGTTTTAAATTCTGTAATTACATAAAATGAAAAAACAAATTCATTTTTCATAATACAAGTTAATGTTGATATTGAGTGTCCCCTAAAAGCTCATGTTAGAGACAATGCAAGGTTTCAAAGTGATATAATTGAGTTATGAGAGCCTTAACCCAACCAATGAGTTAATCCTGATGGAGATCAACTGAGTAGTAACTTAAGGCAGGTAAGCTGTTGCTGGAGGAAGTAGGTCATTGGAGGTGTATCTTTGCAGGATATATTTTGTATTTGGAGAGTAGAGTCCTGCTCTCTGTCCTGGTGTGATGACTTCAGCCACTTCCCTCCACCATACTCTTCTGCCATGATGTTCTGCTTCACTGAGAGCCAGCTACCTATGGACTGAGACCTCTGAAACTGTGAGCCCTCAAATATACTTTTCCTTCTTTAATTGTGCTTGGTCTATTTGTGCAGATATTGTGGTTACATCACCAAAAGTGCTGACTAAAACATCTAACAAAATACCCTAAAGAAAAAAAAATCAGTATTTTGATATAGTTGATATATTTTTTCTGTTTAAATACTTTTTATAATTAAATGAGATTGATTAAAGTATCTTTGTATAAAAATATTTAAAACTTGGCGTGAAATTGTCCAGTGATTTTTAAATGTAAGAGTTTTTTTTTTCTGTAGGTAGATTTGTAGCATATATCAAATAATATATTTCATAAACTATAATGCATTTTTTGCTTTCACAAACTTAGGTCAAACACACTGCTGAAATTATTTTTTAAAAATACCTGAAATATGAAGAACATTCAGAAAAATAGTCAATAAGATTAATACTTTTACATTGATAGTGTAGTTAAAATAAAGATCAGGAACAACTTTATTTTCAAAACTATTTACTCTGGTAAAATTACATTACCTAAATGCTTCTTATCTGTTAATGTCAAATATTTTATTATTTTCTTAATAACCTAGAAAATGTCTTTTTCCTTTTGATTATTTCCTTAATACAACAAGGAAATTTGCAACAGTATGAGATTTCAAAATAAATGTTTGAACACTTGAACTTTTTTTGTACTTTCCCCCAAAAAACTCCTGTCCTATTGAAAAACCTTAGTGATTTTTTCAATAACTTTTTCAGAACCATATTTCTCCCTTTCCAAAGAAGACTTCTCTAACCAGTTAATATTAACCAAATATGAACTAAGGTATTTCATTAAAATTTAGCTTTATATTATAGAAGAAAATTATAGAAATATACCCAGTATTGATTTGAATATTAGGAATGACATTACTGATTAGAGTAATAGTATAATTTGAATGATATGAGATCAATTGGTAAAATTAAAAGCTTCCAGCTTTCTTATATTGTTCCAGAAAAAAAAAGAAAGTCTACCTAATTATCCTGATAAGTTTTACTTCTTTTTATGTACCTATGCATGATGTTTAAAAATACATTATTGATTAGCAATCAAATAGCTTTACTATAAAAATATTAAATGATAAATCTTGAAAATTATCACTTTATTCACTACTATTATGTCTAGTCTTTTGCATCAGCCTTCAGATTAATGTGTTTAGCTCTACTCTAGTTATATATGAATTTAACTAGAGAATATGATAGCTATTGCTAGAGAAGAAAATGTGGCTCTTTCACCAGTGTGTTCCCCTCCTTGCTTCCCTCTTCACAGTTCTTTTGAACACTCCAACAAATAGCAAATTTTTAACTAAGGACACTAAAATCTAAACAAAAGCACCAGGTAATCTGCTAGATTTTGAGTACTTTCAAAAGATATTTAATTTTAATATTTAAAAGATATTTAAAATTTTAAATTTAAAATATTTAATATTTAAAAGATACTTTTAAAAGATATTTAATTTTACTCTTTTAGGAATTTAATTTAATGCAATCCACTAAGCCCAACAAATCCCATGCCAGTAAGCAACTCTAACTGTATTTGTTTTTATCATGGGAAAATCTCTAGAGCTAAGGCTTTCTCCTAAGCATCTTAGATAATGCTTAGCTCCAGTTTATTATTAATAACTTCTTTAATTTGTGTGCTAACAGCATTGTTTTATTTTATACAGACCTATATGAAGCACAAACCTTTGTAAAATTGCATTTAAAGAAGCATTACCAAGATTTTTTGTTTGTCTTACAGTATTTTCAGATTCTGATTATGGCACATATATTGTTCAAATTGAGTTCAGTGAACTGTAAAGTGTGGGTGTATATTTGAGCACTGTTAAAAAAGAATTTCTGAATAAATGCCTGTTGCTGTTCAATCTGTTCATGTTCAAAATAGCATCCCTGTGACTTGCCCTGTGGTTGTAGGTATGAGACATATGGACTCCATTTCTATGTATATCTGAGGCTGTAACTCAAAAATATTTGTTTCTTCCTTTTCTTCCTCTTGTTTATCATCACAACAGTGAAAAAGAAAATTATATATATTTTTCATTAAAAATTTCCATTTTATTTTTTAAACATCTATTTGACATTTTATTTCATATATTAAATCCAAAAAGTTCATTGTAGTTTAATATTAAAATAAATACCCTTAATTGCAATATTTGAAATATTTTCTAAATTAAAATTTTAGAAAACTTATGATAGGTTAATAATCTTTGTATGATTGTATTTACTTTGGTTCATAATTTTTGATATTTTTTTTGAAAATTTGAAGACATAAAGCCTTTAAATCTATCCCTATAGTTTACCAAACATCCAAGCAAGCACAAGCCAAAAAGAAGGTCTTGTATATTACTAGGAAAAAAAATAATAAACAAATAAAACATTGGTAGGCTACAGAAGAACTCTAAATATTCAACATCTACTTCTTGTGTACAAAATATACTCATCAATAATGTATCAACTAATGAATATTGACTTATAGTGATTTAAATAGAAGAGCTTATAAAGTTTGTCAAATTCCATACAGATAAAAAGAGAACTTGCTCTAATCTCACAAATCCAGATTGTAATAAAATGCTTTGCTCTAGAGTTCTCATTTAATTGAAGAAAAATGAGTAGGCCTTGGATAAGACATTCAAACTTCCAAGTAATTTCTCTGTCCTATAAAGGACTGTATCAGTTGCAATGGCTAAGAAAATCCAGGACAACAGTTTTCTTAGATAACATTTCAAATGTCTCCCAGTACAGTTGACTTGAAATTTGTTTGTTTCTCCTTTCAGTGGTATTTTCCAAGTTGCTGACATTCTTCCATGCTTTTTAAATTTCTCTTTATCTCTTACAAATTCTGTGTTTTGTTACTCTCAGTATGACCCATCCAAAATAAAAGTTACTTCTGGGTTTCTAAAGAATTTTTAAACAATCCAGTATTTGTTTTTTGTAAATAAGGGGACTTCAACTAGAAGGGTGTTAACCTGGTTAACTGGTCATGCAGTTGTTAAATATGCATCCACACTAAATGAATACTGTAATATGAGTAAACAAATAATTAACTACTAAAGAACCCTTCAACTTTTGATGAGCTATACTAGTTTTCTTATTAAATAACTGTCAAGCATTTACATAATTCATTTATTTTACATACTAATAAAAAACCTTTCCTAAGTAGCTTGTGCTTGAATTCTAAATTAAAAATAATACAGCATTCTTATTTCTGAATTTGTTAACTGAGATATTAAAATTTCACATTGTTTTTCTTATTGAGATTTTATTTTTTTAAATAATTCACTTCACCCTAATTATTATGCATTCAACAAATACAAATGTATGCTACTGACTATACTGAGTGGAAATACAAGTAGAATAAAGAAGAGAGACAAACAATGAAAACAATGATAGAATGAAAGCTATGTAAATATGAACATTTTCTTTTAACTAGCTGTCCAAAAGTGGGATTGATCAAAGTTAGAATTGAAATGTCTACTAGGTGTATAACACATATTACTTCAAATCTAATTTTTAATCCAGTTTGAAGTTGAAGTGATTTGCTCAAAGGCACATGGGCGTTCTGTAATAGAGCAGAGACATAAACTCATATCTGCCTGGATCTTATCTTTTCTGGATTTATTTTTCAATCTAACACAGTAAGAAATATTTATAGCATTTGAGTGGAGTTTTGGATGATGGATTAAATTTTAATAGATTTCAGTAAAAGAGTACAGGTAAGATTTAGATCAAAATAATATTGTGTTCTCATAACTCTATGTAAAATTTCTAGTCAGTTTTTGGGCTTCCTTAAGAGTTTGTCAAAAAGTAGAAGAAATGTTAGTGACATTCCAGTTTATAAGGTATTTTATGTCTTGTTCTCAGACTGCATGAAACTAATGCTTTTAAGATACTATTTAGGAAAAGTTGAATTTTATTTATGAGTTTTTATATATAAAATTTGTATATTGTATATATATATATACACACAAAATATATGAATAAACATAAATATAATTTTATTTGTTAAAATGTGATTTAGCACATAAATTATGTTTAAAGTACTTTATATGTTTATAGAGGCACATTTATTAAAGTACAGTTTTCAAATACATAAATCATCGTACTTCTAACAGAATGTAATACAAATTATTTTATTCAAACTTTCTAATTGATGCAGTAATCTGCAAGATATTCAAAAAGCCCAATGAGCACTGGAGAAGTAGGTACA
>CM053406.1:51505856-51525742 GCA_028644305.1 Xerus rutilus
TTTTGGATAGCTGCCATTCTGACTGGGGTGAGATGAAATCTGAGGGTAGTTTTGATTTGCATTTCTCTAATGGCTAGAGACGTTGAACATTTCTTCATATATATGTTTATTGATTGTACATCATCTTCTGAGAGGTTTCTATTCAGCTCCTTAGCCCATTTATTGATTGGATTATTTGTTTTTTTGGTGTTAAGTTTTTGTTAAATTATTTTTATACATTGTTGGATATTATTTACTAACATTTTAGTGAGAAATTTTGCATCTATCTTTACAAGATATTTTGTTCTCTAGTTCTCCTTTCTTACAAAATTTTGGTTTAAGATTTAGATTCATGCTGGCCTTTGGTAAAGTTAGGGAGTATGCCCTCTGCTTCTGTTTTCAGGATATATATCATACAGAACAAGTATCATTTCTTCTTTGAATGTTTAGTGGAATTCACTAGTGAGCACATCCTGGCCTGATGTATTCAAAGATTTCTAACACTTTTTTTTTTTTTAGTAAAAAGTTTTTATTTGATGAAAACTTTCTTCTCAAGATGTATTTCAGATATCACAAATCCACTTCCTTTTCTTTCTGATTTTCTTCTTAACCTGTTGTCTTTCTGTATAAAAGATAAAAAATGAAATGTGCAATTTATTCCTAAAACTAAAGTTTTATTTTAATATCAAAGTCTTATAATTCAAAGAAGTATATAGGAAATTCTCTGTCCTTTTCATATTTATCCAAATGACATTAGAAAGAAAAATAAGACTTTTTCTTTCTGATTTTCCTCATAAGTAAAATCACAGTCTGTTTTACTCCCAATTTTCATAGGAAGTTTGCATATGTGAGTCAGCACCTCAAAGGAAATCTCATTACAATTCATGACATATTTTCATCTCAATTATTTAGTTTCATTTCATTTGCATTTAATTTTTAAAAATTTGTTCTTATTAATTATATATGACAGTAGAATATATTGTGACATATTCATATATAGAGAGTATAACTTCCCATTTTTCTAGATATATGCACATAGGAAAGTAATTATCCCATTCCTGGGTATAAACCCAAAGGACTTATAATCAGCGTGCTACAGTGACACAGCCACATCAATGTTTATAGCAACTCAATTCACAATAGCTAAACTATTGAACTAGCCTAGGTGCCCTTCAGCAGATGAATGGAGAAAGAAAATGTGGTATGCATACACAGTGGAATACTACTTATCCCTAAATAGAAATGAAATTATGACATTTGCTGATAAATGGATGAAACTGGAAACTATCATGTCAAGTGAAGTAAGCCAATCCCAAAAAACCAAATGCTCAATGTTCTCTCTGATATGTGGATGTAACTCACCATAATAGGGAGAATAAGGAAGAATAGAAGTACTTTGTATTAGACAAAGAAGAATGATGGGGAGGAAGAGGGAATGGGAATACAAGACAGTAGAATAAATCAAAGATTAGTAATTCTTTTGGAAGGTACATAATTGTTGATTCAGTTTCTTTAACAGATATAGACCAATTCAGATGATCTGTTTCTTTTTGTATGAGTTTTGGTAAATTCTGTTTTTCAACAAATAGGTTCTTTTCATCTAAGTTATAAAATTTGTAAGCATAGAGTTGTCCATAATTTTCTCTTATTTTTCTTTCACTGTCTATATGATTTGGTGTGGTGATCACTGTTAATATTTCTCATGTTTGTAATTTATTATTTCTATTTTTCTTAGCATGACTAAAGATTTATCCATTTCATTGGTCTTTTCAAAGAATTTACTTTTGGTTTTATTTTGTTTTTATTTGTGTGTTCAATTTAGTTTATTTTTGTTCTAATTCTTATTATTTATTTTGTTGTCTTTATTTTAAATTTGTTTATCTTATTCTTTTAGTTTCAAGGCATAAGTTTAAATTATTGAATTTATCTATTTCTTCCTTTCTAATATATACATTCAATGACATGAAGTGCCCTCTAAACACTATATTTGCTGTTACCCACAAATTTTGATTATTTGTATTTTTATCTTTTTTTAAATTCAAAATATGTTTTTCAAGTTTTTCTCAAGACTTATTCTTTGACCCATATGTATCTTGGAAGTGTCTTTGCTTAATATATTACAAATATTTGGGGTTTTTTTATAGATACTTTTCCATTATTAATTTTTAATTAATTCCATAGTACTGAAAATCATATTGTGTACTTTCCATTCTTTTAGTTTAATTTTTTTATTTATCAGAATGTAGCCATGGTGAATGTTCCATGTGGGCTTGAGTATATATTCTATTACAGGAAGAAATATCCTATAAAGAAGACAATTAGACCTAGTTGATTGATGATACCATTTATTATAACTGTATCTTTATCTCCTGCCTTCTGGATATGCCAATTACTGATTGAGGAATGATGGAAATTTTCAACTCTAATAGCGTTTATACTTATACTCTTGCAATTCTGTCTTTGCCTCACATATTTTGATACTATTTGGCAAATACACATTAATAATTTGTTTGTATTCCTGGAGAATTTAGTATTTTAGAATTATGCAATGATTCTTTGTACCCTAAATAATATCTCTTGTTTTGAAGCTTTTCTTGGCTGCAATTATTATAGTTACTCTGAAAAACTTTTCTGTCAAATAAATGAACAAAAATGTTGTTTTCCCAGAAGATTCTGTAGAATAAATAGTTCAAAAATACATATTTCTTAAAGTTTAACTGTTGAATTTTAAGTTGGCTACTGTTTTGGGTTTTCATTACCTTTCATTATCCACAAATATTCATAAAATGATGTTGCCTTTAACAAATTTCCATTATTTATGACTAGGTGAATAAAGACAGAAAGGGAAAAATCAAATCAAACAGAACTTGAGAAATGAAGTAATAAAGAGGGATCAATATTTTAAAATTTTCAGAAATATGGAATGTTATTTGATAAAGGTAATGCTTATAAATGCACACTAACTCACTTATAACACCCCACTGCATTTACTCTGAAATAGTAGGAGGGCTGGGCATGGTGGCTCACATCTGCAGTTCTAGTTACCCAAGGGACTGAGACAGAAGGAGCCCTTCAACCTAGGAGTTTAAGGACAGCCTGGCCAACAAAGCAAGACCCCATCATCATCAGAAAAAATAATTAAACAAAATAATAAAGGAGAGACAGATTCTTAAATTCTTGAAGACTAGTAATTTTATTTGTATATTATCTTACTATGTTTTGTGTTGCTGTAACAGAATACTGGAGATGGACTAATTCACAAATAAAAGAAATTTTATTTGTAACAATTCCGGAAGGGTGAGAGATTGGAAGACTGAAATCTAGTGAGGGCTTCCTTAGTATAACATGGTGGAAGACATCACATAGAAAAGAGGTAGCAAGAAATTGAATTTGCAGTCTCTAGATCTTTCATCATTGGCATTGATCCATTGTAAGAGTGAAGCCCTCATGATTTAACTACCTTCCATTAGTTCCTACTTCCCAAAACGTGTATTGAGGGTGAGTTTCAAACACATGCATTTGGGGAGATATATTTAAACCATGGTAAGTGTTAAGGAAAGAGTTCTGACAGAATTTGGGAAGACTTGGTGAAAATGATGTAGCTACCTCAAATATAGTAACATTCATTAATTCAGGAAATAATGAGTTCTTAGTATTTTATAGAAACTGCATAGTTATTGGCACATAACCAGTAGAAAGTATAGTGTGACCCAAGAAACTAATAATATAGAATTCACAAAAGTTTTACATGTAGTATAAAATTGTATTTAAGAGAACTGTAGTATGATATACTTGATTGTGAATATCTCTGTTTAGTACAGGATAAGTGTGGCACAAAAAATTGTTGTATTGTATGTCACTGAACTTGGAAAAATTGCAATTTTGGATGATCATATTCCCTGGATTTAAGAGCTAATATTTTATTCAGAAGAGAATAATCATGACAAAGTTTTAGAATCCAAAATAATCCAAGATTGAGAATAAGTGGAGAAAGCATGAAGATAGCAGGTTTATAAAATTTTTCTAAAGAAGAATACAGTTGACAAAAAGAAAAATAATAGTATCTTGAAGGAAAAATAGGATCTAGTTTAGGTAGTTCCTTTAGGATAAATAGATCTGTATATAATTTTGTGTTCATAAAAAGGAACTGATGGAAAATTTAGATAATAAATTAAAAGGTATCCAAATCATTCTCCAAAAGCTGAAAATTGTCTTACTTGATTAGTGCTTGAGTGTTGTGACTTTGTAGGGATAGGTATAATACAAAGAACATTTCTGTCTGAAAGAAACATAATAAAAATTTGAATGAAATTTACAAGAAGAGCACAATAATTATTACTGGTCTAAAAACATAACTTTGGAAAGAAGTACTTTTATATTTTTCCAAAATGGTGAAAATAGTTAAGGTTATTCTGAGTAAAATATATACTATTCTACAAATCACTCTCAAATTCTTCTTACCTGATATAGATCTAAAATAACATTTAGTTTACCTTGTGCTAAGTAAATCTGAGCAACATTTTTAAATAATGATTTTTAAATAATAACATAAAACTTTTGTCTATTTTAGGCCTAGTAAGAACTATTCATGAGTACATTGCATATTTGAAAATTGGTCCTTATAATGATGGTTTTTATGAGAGTCTAAAAGAGTTTAAAGCAAATTATATCGTTCAAGTTTAAGCCAATGAAAAGGAAGGTATTTTTCATTATGTGCCTTTGCTTTTATTCTCTTTGAGGATGTCACACAGGTCAGGAAAACTAATTAGTGAAAGGTTAGTTCAGGTTTCACATCCTGACTTTTCATTAATCTTTCCTAAGCACTCAATAAACACTCAGATTACTCAATCAGAAATATGAAAAAGATTGGTTTTAAATTCCAGCAGTCTAAAATCCTGTGATCAGGGGTGTAGTTATGTGTATGTTACTAGTTACTGCTAATCCAAGGCATTTTAGTCTATTCTATTTCTAAGTTAACAAGAGCAATAACAACAGCCAAACATATAATAAATGTTGAAATTCTAATTTCATTTATGGTTAATTTTACCAGTAAAGATAAGAGGTATGGCTAGAGTAAGCTTTTCGATACCCCTAAGGTAGTACAATCAGAAAGTCACATATCTGCAGTGTCCTGTCACTGGATTCATGTTACTAATAACCATTCCAGAGGGAAAGGTGAATGCTTCAAAACTTAACAGAAAGTTTCTATGAAGCTGTAATTCTAAAAGAGTTCAAAGTAGAGTATTTTTCTGCTGTTAAGTGGAATATCCTAAATATGTCTCTTTGGCACTTTGCAAGTCCATTTCTTGTTATTTCATCTACATGTTCTGTCCTTTCTTGCAGGTAGGATATTGAATATTCCTATTATTAATGTATTGCTACCTAAATCTCACTTTAGAATTGTTCATGTTTACATTTTTAGATGTTCTGAGGTTGGCATCATATATATTAAAAATTGTTTTATCTCTGTGTTGGATAGACATTTTTTATGCTTACATAATAACCTCTGTATCTTGTGATAATTTTTACTTAATGACTGTATTGACGTAACTAAGGTTATCTCTGCCTTCTTGTGGCTACTGTTTTCATAAGATATTGTTTTGCATCCTTCCCTTTGGGCCTCTGTTTGTCCTTGAAAGTGAACCTCTTGCAGACAGCATGTCGTTATATCTTGTGTTTGTATCCTTTCAGCTATTCTGTCTTTTTACTGGGTAACTGGTCCGTTTACACTTAAAATAATTATTGATAGGTAAGAATTTAATATCAAAATCCTTTTGTCGTTTTCTGCAGGTTTTTGTTGTCCTTTTTTTCTTTTTCCTTCATCCCTTGTGATTTGAATATTTTATAGTGATAGTTTGATTATTTTCTCATCTCAGGTTTGTTTGTTTCCTGGAAATTTTTATCTTTCCTTCAGTTTTACAGGATATTCTTGCAGTTACATTATTCTCGGTTGTCAAACTTATATATACTGTTCATTGAAAGTGCATATAAAGATGTTTAATATGAAGAACGTAATCTGCTTATAATTTTGTGCAAAGTTAGAAAAATTATGATTGTAACAATTTTTTTTCTATTTGCCTCAACAAATGTTTTCAGTGAATAGTGTGTACACCCTCTGAAAATTTGTTTTTTTTCTGTTATGTTTGATAACATGTATTAAAATGCAACTTTTGAGGAAAAAAATAAAGTATAAAAAATAAAAATAAAAAAAATAAAATGCAAACCAAAAAAAAAAAAAATCCTTTCTCCCCGCCTCTCTTTTTATCTACCTATCTCTCTCCCTCCCATTCTCTTTCAGCACATTCTCTCTCAGCACTGTGAATACATAATCTCATGCTCTTTCATGACAAATATGACTCATCTTCAAGTTTACTGCTTTTTCTGCTTGCTTGAGGTTTCTATGGAAGTTCTGTATAAAATTTTATTTTCAATCCTTTTACTCTTTGCTGAGAAATCTGTTCATAGTCCTATGCATTTTTCCTTGTACATGATAAGTCAATTTGATACTTTCAAACTTCACTTTTTTTCTTTTATTTCTGACAATTTTACTATGGATAAATATATGCATAATATAGTTATGTATAATTAAATATGATACAGTATACTATATTTATTTTATGTACAATAAACTATATATAGAAAATATATACAACTATATTTATATAAATATATTCATGTATATAAATATATATGTAAAATATAACTATATATATGTATATGTATATATGTGCAAAATGTGTCCCAGGGTACACCTTTGTAGATTTAATCTATTTGAGTTCCCTTGACTATTATGAATCTGTTGTTCACATTCCTCCTCATATTTGGAAAATATTTGGATATTAATTCTTTAAATAAAAATTCTGTTCCTTTCTTTTACTTTTCTTCTGCTTGAATTCCCATATTCATATATTGGTTCATGTGATAAGACTTGATTAGTCCCTTAGGATTTTTTTTTCCCTTTCTATTTCTTTGTTCTTCCCCCTCCCCCCGCCATCGAGGTTTGCTCCTCTAATTGAATTATTTAAAATTACTTGTCTTTTACTTTGGAGAATGAAATGGGTGGATTAATTGAACTCACGAATTTGAGACCAGCCAGTGTAACATAGGAAGACTGTGTTTCAAAAAAAAATTAGATAGATAATAAATAAAAAATGAAATTTGTAATTCTCAAGTTTGTTGGTTTTTCTGTTTGATTGGGATATAATTTAAAACTATTGGATTTTCATTTCATCTATTGCATCATCCAGACTAAGAAATATTATGGTCTCTATGTCTGCTGAGTTTCTCATTTTGCCCATCTTTTCCATCACCTTTTCTAGAGCTCAGTTAGTTGCCTGGACATTCTTTGGAATTTTGAAGCATCCATTTTGGGGGGTCAGTTTCTGGAGTTCAACTTAGTTCTTATGATGGTGTTATATTACACTGAACCTTTGTGTTCATTGCAGCCCTGTGTTGGAGGTTGTACATTTGAAGGAGTCACTGTCACCTTTTCCAGTGCCCGTATACTTACGTTAACAGGGAAACACTTTCATTTGTCATCTCAAGTAAAAATTTGGGGGGACTCTCAAGACTTTTGTATGGATGCTTCCACTCCATTCTTTTTATTCCATTTTTTGGGAGAAGGCTGGTTTAGGATTACGTGCCTTCTCTCAATCCTACACTGACATGGCAGGAGCTGAGGTCCATCTGTTTCTTTCCTAGGACATTTCCCAAAATACTGGAGAATAAGATGCAAACTCTATTTTTTTTCTTCCTCCTTAAGGAGATATTTTAAGTTTGTTTGCCTTCTATCTACCCTGCAGATATGTGGAACGTGCTGGGATTTACCCTCCTCTTTTCCCTAGGACAGTGCACTGAGATACTGGAATGATATGTATGATCTTCATGTCTATCTATTCTTTCTGAAGGAGCAGAATCAATGTTGTTCACCTTCTCCTAGTCCCACAGAGCTAAGGCAGCTATTGATATCCATGCTGGCTGCTGAGATCCATGCAGTATCTTCAGAGGCCCACATACACCATCTGTGAGGATACTCATGAATCAATTGTGGATGCCTATAATGTTTTTGCTGCAGGTGAACATGAGCCAATGGAAGAGGATCCCCATAGGTTGTTAGCTCTGAATGCTGTTATAAGGGGTTGAAGTGACCATTTCTTTGGGGCTGCAGGAGTGCTAACTAATTGATATGATCATGGTCAGCCTGGCCAGCTCACAGTCTCTTCAGGATGCTGTTGAAAATCACACACCATTTGCTGTGAATCCCAGGAATCTTTTTCCCCTAATAAATCTAACAAATTCCCTTCATATTCTTGGTGAAGTGAATCAGAATTGGGTCTCTCAGGCAGCGCCCTCAAAGGTTGGGGAAGTTGGATGCTCATTTGCCTTCTCCCTGTAGATGAAATCTCAAGCTGACAGGGTCTCTCTCAGCACTGTTAGTGCTAGCTTGAGGGAAAGATGACATGAATAAACTGAAAGAGTTTATTTTTTTTTCCTCTTCAATGCAGATGTTCCTGACTCTTGTGCCCTACTGGAGTTCTACAACCTACTAATTGGACTCCAGATCCCTCCAAAAGGTATTTTTCTCTATGAGTTATTGTTAAATCAGTGTTTCTCTAGAGTCTGAACACTGGGAAATATTATTCTAACATGCTCCTGATGTCAATTTCTCAATATTATGTTTTAAAAGAAATTTGTTACTTTAAACTAAAAAGATATCTGCTACAATACTTGGTGCATTAAAGCACTTTGTCTCACCCCACTCTCAAGCCCTGTCTTGATCTATTTTCTAACAATTCTAACAAATTGTCTACATTCTCCCATTTACATAACATTAAGAATACCTAGGTGGTAGCCTGAATATAAATTAGCATACTAGGGTTTTAATCCTTGATAATTGTAATTCCATTGACTTCTTTCTTTAGTCTTTTCAAGTTATAATGCAGAATTAGGGCAAATTATTATTCAAGCTAGACACTGGCTGCCTATTGTTGCTTAGTATGATCATGAAATATATTCCTTCCACAAATTATTAGCAAATGAGTAGATAGAGTAAGGTGAGCTACTCTCTCAAATTCAGATCATAACCTAATTCTGGAATTAGCCTATTAGTACCTCCCATGAGTACAGAAGTAGAAAATAGTTACACCCAAATCATTGCAGGAGAACTATTCATCTTTTTTTTTCAATTTTTCTGAGAAATTTTGTCCATTATATAGGGGACTCAGCATGCCCTTCAAAATATTTAGAGACAAAGATGCTTAATTTACATATGGATAAGTATGCATTTAAGAATATCTTTTCTAAAAATATAATAAAAATTATATTTTAAAAAGACACTAACTCAACTCTTCTTTATTGGAATATTTCCTTTCAAAAGAGATGCTTGAAATCACTTATTCAACATATATGGATCAAGGTTCAACTCTATCATCCACACTATTCTAGGTACTCAAGGATATACCATTGAAAAAACAAAGTAACTTCCTTGTTGGCATGGTACTTGGTAAGATGGGGAGATAGACAATAATCAAAATAAATGTTTTATGTGTGGTACTTTAAGTGCTGAAAAGTTCTTTGAATGAAAATAAAACAGAAAAGGGAACTAAAGAACTGTGCATGCAGTATTAGAGTCAGCAGGAGATTGCAAACTAGAGAATGATGTAACAGAACATTCAGAGTAATACATTTTTTTAGCTTCTGAGAGAGATGAGAAGGCCCTGGAGGATTGTGAGCACAAAGTAAGACAATGCATTTTTCATATCAATCAGATCAATTTAGTTACCTTGTTAGAATACACTACAAGAAGGGATAATTGTCTAGGTGTCATGTTGAAAACCTGTTGTGATCATTTAGACCATAGGTGACAGTAACTTGACCTCAGTGGTGGCAGTAGACATGTTGAGAAGCAGTTTTATCTCAGATGTATTTTGAAGCATGTCAGTACTTTCTCATGCTTTATTCAAACTGCTTGATTCACTATAAGATAATACACTTATTTTCTCAGTGTATATTTGTGATTACTTTTATTATTCCCTGTGTTAGTCTTCTCTTGCTGCTTAATACGCTTTGAAGCCTAAAATAGCACAAACTTATTATTTCAGTATCTATGGATTAAGAGGATCTATGTTTAACTAGCTGGATCTTCTGCTCAGGTTCTCAGCAGGCTATAATTAAAGTATTAGCCAGTAAGAACTCATCTTCAGGCTTGACAAGTGAAAGAACTGCCTTTTAGCTTTATGGTAAATAAATTAATTTCTTATAATGATGCAGCTGAAATCGTTTGGGCTGGCTATCAACCTGTATCTCCTCTCAGCTTCTGAAGGTCAATCTCAGGTCTTCACTACGTGGCTCTATTGATAGGCAGTTCACATCATTTGTATTTGTTACTTCAAGAACAGAAGGAGAATGAATCTGACATAATGTTCCTGTGTACATATATGAATACACCACAGTGAATCTCACCACTATCTACATCCAGAAGACTGGCCCCAATTTGAATAAGATGTATTATATGCTTGTATAAATATATCGAAGTAGATTTTACTGTCATGTATAACTAAAAAGAATCCATTAAAAAAGAACTGAAGGATAATTTCTCTTCAAATTTTTTCCTTCAGGAAGGTTTGAATCCCTTTCTACAGTTTACTTGATTAAGAACAAACCTAATCTGTGTTATATTCCTTTTTGATTAAGTTGAAGTCAGTATGTTTGGAATATTCATTGCCTTTATAATGTAACATAGTCTAATCACAGGAATTATGTCATATGTATAGTTTTACCCTTATTTAAGGTAATTTGTAACCAGATGATGGTGATCTTGAGGACATTTTAGAAGTTTACATGCTATAAAACAAAAAATAACCAGTTTTTGAATATAAATAATTGCATATTTTATAATTTAAAAAAACCAACTTGCTTAGGGCATTAATTTTTCCAAAGGTCACTTTCTCTAAATTCATTTCTTATGTTGCCTGTTGCATATATACATCTATTAATTAATATTGCTCTTTGTACATAGCAACCAATATGTAAGAGAAGTAGGGATGTAGAATGTCTGCATGTTCCAGCTTTGTCTAAACTGTTGCCCCGTGCCCCTAAGGATGTGATGTATTGATGCAGTTATATAACAGAAGATTCCAGGTATTATTGCCCTTCTGTAAGTGATATGCTACCATCCTCAGAGCCATAATTGCTTACCAATGCAGTAATATTTGGACAAGCTAAACCCGCATGGTGGGCCTCAGCAGACACTTGATAAAGTGTAAGAGATTGCTATGAATTTATGGACATGATTGTATTTCTCATGGAGCATTTGCAAATCAAAATCCAGTTGGATCTTGTATTTTCTCTGATTCTATAACTTTTTCTGTCTTCCACAAAGTGAATTTATGACCTGAATACAAAGAGTTATATTATAACAACTAAAATTATGGCTTTAACTTTTCCTGATAGAGGAAAACAAAAAGCAATTTATCTCAAAGACAATCTTCACCATCATAAGATGTGATCAAAATCAATATAGTCAAGGTTTATTAGATGATAATGCTAAATGGTTTTGATTTTCATGTACGATTATGTCATTCAACATATTTATTATCTTATTTTCCTCATCTTAGAAATTTTCTCCTTGCCATCAATCTATTCTTATTTTACTGTCTATAGTAGAGGATAAAATACAAATATAATTCCAGATAAATTACTCAAAAGGTAATATCCAGAGTTTTAAAAAGGAGCTTTACAAATTTTCAGACTTGCCATATACATAGTAGCATGTTTTCATGTATGTTGTTGTATAGAGCACACGTTTCTTTGTATTGCTTTAAATTCTTAATAAGTATGATTTAATTTAATTTCATTAGTAATGTAAAAAGAAGAAATCTATAATTAAAATATTTCATTAGTGATTAAAAAAAGAGAAATTTGAAAAAGAGCCCCTTATTAATCTGATCTTACAGCTACCAAAAAGCACAGGAACATTAAGTTACCTGGGAATATGCTGTTATTCACTGTACTGACAATCTTTTTTTAAAAATTTATTTATTTTATTTATTTTATTTTTTGGTACCAGAGATTGAACTCAGGGGCAATCGACCACTGAGCCACATCACCAGCCCTATTTCTTTTTTTTTGTATTTTATGTAGAAACAGGGTCTCGCTGAGTTGCTTAGCGCCTCGAGGTTGCTGGCTTTGAACTCAATTCTCCTGTCTCAGCCTCCCTAAGTGCTGGGATTACAGGCTTGTGCCACCGTGCGTGGCTTGTACTGACAATCTTTAATCGCTGAGAGAATAAATGACAATCCAGGAACATTGGAGAAGTCAAATCATTGATTTGAATCTCATCAGGGTGAACACTAGAAGGACTCAAAGGAGAACATGAAAAGTTTTTAAAAAGTTGGGAAAACAAAAGTAAAATTCCCCTACCTCATCAGTTTTTGAGAGGAGGATCCTTGAATATCCTGGAAGCTTTTTCCATTCTTCTTGAGTAGGGTTTCACCTTCTGATCTTGTGAAGAATTTTTTTGACATCCTCTGAGAAAGTTCAGAGGTGGAGATCAGTTTATGGCTTATTTTTTTCTTTGTCTGTATTCATGATGCAGTAAATACTTTGAACAAAATGTTTCCTGTGACACTCTATAACTCTTTCTAAGAGATACATTGATGAATTATTTTAGCAAGGATAAGTGTTAACCTCTCCTGTTTATAAATTTGTTGTTCCACTCAGAACTTTTATGACTATTTTTTGGCTATATAAATGTGTAACTTAAAAAAAAACAGATTTATTTGCTTTGTCTTCTATTTATTTTCATTTGCAGCATGTCTACATTGTAGACTTTTTTTTTTTGGTGAAGAAGTAGTAATTATAATTGCATTATCAACAATTATAATTGAAATAAACAGACTGTTGTCTATAGGATTTTTATTCTAATCTATACTCCTTATCTTAACCCCCTCTGATGCAAAACAATTTGTAGGCAGAGATTATGGTGGAGAGGTAGTGGAGAGAATCAATAGGAAGTTACAGAACGCTTAAGAAATTTGCCTCCTGACATCTTTTGGCAAGATTCAAATGAAGAAAGTTTATAGGAGTAATGGAGTAATGAGCCTAGACTGCTTAACTATTGCTTCATAAAGTAAGAGAGTAAAAATTACATTAATATTCACTGTTTCTTAGCAGTGAGAATAATAACAATAAAATCATAATCCAATGGCAAAGACCTGAGAACTTAGAAATTCTAATTACCCTTGACTTGCTGTGCTTTTCATAGGATGAAGCATTATTTCACAAAGATGGATGCATAGTATTTTCTGTGTTCATACATCATCATCAGGAATTTCTTTATTCATCAGGTAAATTTGAATTATTACATGGTAAGGTAAAATCTCTTCTACTTTATATCATCTTGATGTTGCAAATGCATTATAAAAATGATTGTTAAAAGCTGGAGTAATTTTAAAAACATGTAGAATATCATTAACTTGTTTAGAAATATATTTTCTAATTTGATACTACCATATTTCAACCAATTATCCATAATTTTTGATCTCAATGCCAACTTGATTAATTAAAACTGAGCCCCATTAACACAACTTTTGATTTAAAGATAAATTACAAGTCTTAAGCCCATAAGTAGAGAGACATAACAATATTCCACAACTGATTTTTTCAGAGTTTTCACATTTATAATATAAATTGCTTTTTAAAATACACTGCTGAGATTGAAAAGAAAAATTATTTCATTCTCATTTTTCAGAACAAAAAGATTGAAATCAGATAGGTTAAAATATTTGTTTAAGATGACATGAGGGGCTGGGGTCATGGCTCAGTGGTAGAGCGCTTGCCTCGCATACATAAGGCACTGGGTTCGATCCTCAGCACCACATACAAAATACACAAATTAATAAAATAAAGGTTTTTTAAAAAAGATGACATGAATTACCAATTTCTTATTAAATTTCATGTTTTCTTATTTTATATCAGGTATTTATTTTATCATAGTTTACTTTTGAAATATACTAAATAATTGATATATGATCATATCAATAAATTATAAGACTTTAAATCATATTTACAGAATCTATGTATAGCGCTCTTATAGATATTGTACTTATACTAAAGATAAAATCTCAATTTTCATGAAACTGAATTTTTTTTAGGGATAAAGACAATTTGCACATCAATGTATCTATAACAAAACATTTTAAGTGCTCAGAGGAAAAATAGAACATCATAAAAACTGGATATTATATTTCATATCTTAAGATCTCCATTAGCTCATCTGGTCATCTAGCCTGTATTCCTCTTTTGCTCATTTTTATAGAAATTTTCCCCAATGTGTTGGATATTGTTATTAGAAAATGATTATTTATCATTCTTGATGTGCTCTTCAAAAAAGAGTTTTATTAGTAGAATTTATGGATGTTTTTTCTGCCTCTTTTAGTCTACTTCAGGACAGATGTTCTGGTTTATATCATTTGGGGAGGATACATAATTTAACTACCCCTTCTTCTACTTGTAGATGAATGGTCAGCTAGATGCTGGCGTTCTATTAGCTCTCAAGGGGAGGACAAGAACAATCTAGAACTGAGTAGTTAAGTCTCTGTATGATTCTGAGATTTAGTTACAAAAAAACTGGCCAAAAACTATAAAGGCACATAATCCAATTTAAACTTTTCGACTCACTAAATAAGCTACATTTTATGCTTTATTTTTCAATTTGTTCAGAATTTAGCTGGGAAATAGAATACTCAGATACCTCAGTTATCCATTTAGCTTTCTTTGTTTCTTTTTGTCCCCTTTCATTTGATCTTACTCCTCTAGGATGTTCATCACCAATAACCCACTAATGCTACTCCTGTCAAAGACACCAGTATATTCCACAGTGCAAAATCTTCATTTCATTCTAATGTTCCACCTTATCCATTACCTGAGTTGCATGGAACAAAATTGTTTACTTCCTGTTTCTCTAACAACAACCTTAATCTGACTTCCTGGGGCTTACTTTCTATCTGACTAGACATTATTTCTGATTCTTATTATTATCCAGATTGAAATATGGGATCCTTAGGCCTACCCAGGCTTTGCCCTTAATTTCTACATTTACTATTCATTCAATGACAACACATTAAGTACTCACTTTGTGCTGATTATACACAAATTACAATTTTCAACACTAACTTTTTCCTGAAATCTAATGTCTAACCCAAATATCTGCAGCACATCTCCATTTGTATCTCTACTAGGATCTCAAAATAAGTATGTTGAAATTTTTATGCAAACCTAGCTTTCTTTAAATGGTTCTATCTCAGTAAGTGGATGGACTGTCTACCCAGTTGTTTAGGACCAAATTCTTGGTTCTTTTTATTTTAATTAATTATTTTATTTTAATTTTATTAAGCATATGTTCAGCAAGCATGAATCTTGCTGGTGCTGTTTCAAAATGCATCCAAGTTCTGACTACATCTTTCACTTCTACTCCCATTATCCTACTTTCAAGCTTCAATTTCCCCTCAGTCACTGAACTTCTGTGGAAGAATTGTCACTTGTTAACACTTCCTCTACTACTGTCTATTTTCTACACAGCAGCTAGACTGAGTCTTCACAACTATAATTCAGATTATGCTACTGCCTGATGTACAGCTCCCACTGGCTTTAGACTGTGGTCAAAGATGTTCCCTTGTCCTGTAAGACCACAGTGATTGTCCTAGACCTCCCCTTGACTTCCATTTTTCCATCTTGCCATTTTTACTACTTTTCAGCTACATTGGACTCCTTGCTATTTTCTGAATAAGCTAAACATATTCTCATCTCAGAGCTTCTGCAAAGGGGAATGCTCCTCTCCTCCAAAGCTGCTTGTTTCATGTCAGTGAAAGTCTACTCATGTATGACCTACACATAGAAGTCATCTCTAACATACCTCCAAAATATGACATTCCACTACTGTCAGGGCACATCTTTAGATTTCTTTAGTCATTAACACTGCATGATTGTAAGTCCTTATATAGGAGTGTGTGTAGAATTTACATGTCCCACTATAATGTAAGATCTGGGCAAGCAAGTACCTGGTATTAATCCTTTCTTATATCCCCAGGCTCTAAAACAGTGTCTGGCAGATAGTGAATATACAATGCATTCTTCTTAATAAATAAGGAATCTGTAATCATGTGCACCTGTAAAGAAAAGTAGCCCATTCATAAAGAATATATTATAGATGTTACAGAACTAATCTTTAAATATTAGAGGTCAAACATTCATATATTAACACACATATGCACACGCACACAAACACACAGTATTTCAGGAGATTTTTAGTTTTCTTACAGTGATGTTAAGGTCATAGACTTTCTACTCTTTTACTTTCTGTTGTAAAAGAAGGCACCACTCCCTAAGCTCAGTCCTACAGTGTTGTCATGGCTACTTTTACTCATATAGCTTATTAATTGTTGAAGAGAGCCTGGCCATGTTTATTCCAAACCTGTGCTCCCTCAAAGGTCTGACCAACAGTTCTTTGCATCTCATAAATATTCCAGGTCATCGAATTACTAGATGGTCCAACAGAGAACATTATATTTATAAGCAGTTTAGATAAGTACAAGCATCAGGGTAGAGATGGGACCCAAATACTATTAGAAGATAGAGCTGTGATGGCTAAACAGAATAAAATTATTTGATCTTTGAAGAAGGCCTTTAGTCAATGGTTAAGTGATTTTGAGGAAGACTGATTATGGCCTCTTCATACTCTCCACATGTGCCTGCCCCCTTCCTCAATCTCTAAGAAACTCTGCCAGAGCCTGTGACATAGAAGCTGTCACCACTACAGCAAAACAACATGACAATGGAAAGAAACTGAGAGAATAAATCAGCCATTTGGAGACCATGGCAGACTACTAAAAGAACAGGTAACAGAGGGCAATATTTCAGGCAGTGCTGTTCCTATAGGTAGGCAGGATTTTTAGCAATTAACTAGAAAGACCACCTTGCCTAAATATTGAACATAAAACACAGAACATTTTCTGGGATAAGGAAATTGTAGTAACAGAAGATGGTTAGACTTTACCTGGAAAACCCTCCTAATAACCAAGAGGAGTACCAAAGAACACATATTTGGCTTTTTAACCCCTTCTAAAGGATTTGAAAAAGATTTAAGCAGAGCACAAGCTTAAAAACACACATCTGTTAATATTTTAATTCTGTCAAACTGTTTAACTCTATTGAATTCCAATATTGGTTTATATGAGAAAATGTTTTTCTTAAAAACATTGGTTCTTAATGTTTGGTTGTGTGTGTGTGTTTCATTAAACTTTCACAAGTTTTGGTTCAATTTTCTCATGCATCAGATATTCCTGAAATTCCTTATATAAATACACATGAGTGTGTGTGCGTGTGTGTTTGTGTGTGTGTGAAAATTTTCATTTAGTTATTATTGTTCTTCCAAATTTAAACAGATATTATTAATAATGTTCTATTCTGCTACAAAAATAAGAAAAGTAAACACACAACAATAATAGCTAAAACTACAGAAGTGAGAAGCTTGGGAAATGTGCTAGACATGAATGTCATGAGTAGAGTTTATGCGTACTGGTGTTAATAGAAAAGAGCAAAGACGTACCAAACATTCTATGGGGAACATGTAGCACAGGATAACATACTAAAATATATCAGTCAAATAAGATGCTAAATGTTTCCATCCCCAATTTGTGACCCCCATTCTATCATGTTAATCCTGGCCTAAGGGACCCTCTAACTATAGTGCCCATAGCTGGTCAGCAAGCATATTTTACTCCTGTGTCTCACTTGAATGGAAAGTGTGTATTGACTCCAGACACCATCTGTCTGATGAATCCCTTTCAACATCAACCCACCATCAGAGAGACAGATGATGTGTCAGAGAGAAGCAAGATATGCGATTCTAGCTGGTAAAGCAAAGATCCAGCAGCAAGGGAGCTTCTCCCGTGTGTGTACCTTGCCTACTTATCCTTTCTCTGACTCTCACTATTTTGCTATACCTTTTAAGTTTATTCAGTAAACTGAGACTCATGCATCCTAATTCACTCAGTGATTCTTCCTGTACCTTACCTCTGGGATAACTTGAGAGGGAGTATATGTGGAGGGGGCCATTACATCAGTGTAATTTTTTCTCATGACAGACCCTCATACAATGATCAACTACAATGTATCCTATCATTTGTCATCATAATATAATACATTTATCACAACTTTGACAATGGCCTACATGGAATAAATATAAAAAATAATGTAAATAAAGAAAACTTGATTTTTTAAATCTACTACTAAATTGGCCCAAGGAAGTATGTTTTGATGCAAATATGAAATGTCTCTGTTTTGAGAATTATATTTTTTCAGTTAAATATTGTTTATATTATGGCATATTGTTATTTAATAGGTAAGCTCTAGATCTGGGAAAACTAATAAATCTAGCAGAAAGGAAGGATTAGGACATAATGAGAGAAACACAATCAGCAATCACAAATGACCCATAGCACTGACTGTAGTACCGAAGTTACCCCATCAAGAACAGGTTTAGAAAATATATAGATGGGAAAATTTCTGTTCTATATGGATCTTTACAAAGTAAGTTGTAATGACAAAACCATTGAGTGTACGCATGTATGCACACATGAATATCAGGTTATCACACTCATATATTTAGTTATAGCAAATATTTAGATTACCTCAAACCACTACTATTTAACAAAACAAGATTGGGGAGAGATTGGACTATAAATAGTAGTATTTACAAAGGATTAAAATGCCAAGTTCATGATGAGAAGGAAGGGAACACTTTGGATTGAGATATGCAAGTGAGGGTTTAAAATGTCTAAAACAGATGTAGATGCTTCTTAATCAAAGATCAGAATGATTTTTTAAATGAATTAATAAAAATAAATGGAGATTGATAATTAAAATTGCATAATTGAATATATATGACAAATAAGGTAGCATTCTTAACAACTCTAAAAAAGGAACCAGAATACATTAGGGTTTAAAACATGCTAGCAATTCACCATTATCTTTCCTTTGCCCTAGTTGAAAGAATGAAATTAAATATTTTACTTGTATGCATTTATTAGTAATCATTTCTTTTCACTTTAAAGGATGAAACTATAATTTTTAGGATTCCCAGTAGTCATGATAATATAGAAACTTGAACAATTATGGAACATAATAAATTCAAGACTTTTTAAAACAAATTACCTTCTGAGGTTCTGTGTCATGGGTTAATGCAATTTTATACAAGAGTTAATGTAAAAGGAGATTTTCATTCCTTAGATTGTGGCAAAAGCGGTGTATTCTGTCAAGGATCAATAATACCGAAGAGAACAAAATGCTTCACAAGTGCCTGGACAGCAATGCAATATATTAAATAATTTATTTTAAAAATATTCTTAGGATGCATATTTTCATGACTATATTTATTTTAATTTTATTGAATGTTTTGTTGTGTTCTTTCACATTTTATTGCAAATAACATTAGAATTATGTTGGCCCAACAACTCCAATCAGAATTTGATTTGTCCTATACAATTTTGTGAGCAGGAGGATCACAAATTGGAGGTCAACTTTAGGGTCTCTTATTGAGATCCTGTCTCAAAATAAAGAAAACAAAACAAAAAGAATTGGGAGTGTAGCTTAGTGGATAAGTGCTCCTGGATTCAATCCTCGGTGCCACAACAAACAAACAAAAACAACAATAATAACAAAAAACTTTGAAACTAAGACAAATAACCTCAAAATTTTTCTTATTAATGAGAATCCACCCTTAACTTTGAATTCAAGTTCTCATTTTTCTCTTCTTGATAGAAAAATAAAAATGTAATTTTGAGATCATTTTATCAATAATTTTATTTTGATTAATAATATTACACTGATATTTTAAATGATTCTATATA
>CM053406.1:51526242-51544263 GCA_028644305.1 Xerus rutilus
GTATCACTAGAGTGAATCTGCTAGATAGACTTATTTAACATAGCATAATTTTGAGGGAGAGTGAGTATTGGGGATTGAACTAAGGGGCACTCAACAACTGAGCCACATTCCCAGGCCTTTTTGCTTTTATTTTGAGACAGGGTCTCACTAAGTTGCTTAGGGCCTTGCTAAATTGCTGAAGTTGGCTTTGAAGCCTCAATCCTCCTGTCTCAGCCTCCCAAGCCACTGGGATTATAGGTGTATGCCACTACAACTGGCAACATAGCATAATGAAGGAAGGAACATACCAAAACCTTTTCAATATTCTAAGGTTAAAGAAAGTTCCCATTCCAGCTAGGGGGAGGATTTTACAAAAATGTAATTACTATGATACAGGGAACACAAGTATCACCTTATGGTCTGCCCTCCACAGATGATAACTATAAGTATTTTGGAGTTAAAACAGAAACATGAATTCCCACCACAACGTTTCAATAGATGAACTAAATTATATATTAATGACTTTGCATATTAAGATGTTATCTTTCCCTGGAAAAAGCTCACTCTTTTTTACTATTAGCCAGAGAGAATAGGGGAATTGATTGTTTAATCCAGTCATAGATTGAGATGAGTTCAGTTTAGATAGCAGTTAATGTACAGTTCATTTTACATCTGGTTCACTCCTTTTCTGAGGGCATAGTACAGGACTTTCAATTAGAAACTTGATATTCACCAGGGATCCTCCCTGGGAGGTTTCTATATTTTAATCTTTCTTCCTACAGTTATGAGAATGAAAAAAAATCCCTCTTCCACTTTTTCAGAGTTTTTGGTCTTATACATTAAACCTCACATCCTATAAGGCTTTTGTATTACTAATTGTTTCCATGTGAAGAGATTGTAGGTTGTTAGTTTTTTGTTGTTGTTGTTATTTGTTTGTTATTTTTCTCTTTTCTCCTCTAAGCTACTCACTCCTTGTAATCTTTGCCTCTTGTTCTTGTTGGCTCTAGATTTCTAATGCTACTATAAGACTTTTATCTTTTAAGGAAATATCATCTCATAGTTGAAGTTATTTCTTTTACAAATATTTGTCTTCCACACATTTTTCTGGAGTAAGAAGCCCTTCTTTGTCCAAAAATGGATATTTTATGCCACTCTTCTTATTCTTCCTGTAATTTTATTATCTCATATTTCTCTTTCTATTCAGGGCCCATTTTGCTCCAATAATATAGAGAAGTATTTTATTTCATTGTGTTTATGTACTTTTTCTTCAAATTTGTTTATCTATTGTTACTTGTTTCGTGTTCTTTCCTCTCATTTTAGAGTCTGCTCTCCTTTTAAGTATAGTATGGAAAAGATCAGTGAATTTGCAAAATCTACTAATCTACATTTCATTTTTTGCCTCAAAAACTCCCACAGAAACTCTGTATTTCCCTGACCCCTAGGTATATATGTTCAACTATTGCTGCATAACAGTCTACCCCTAAACTGAGTGTCTTTTATCAAGAGTCATCTTATCCTGTCTTATCAGTTTGTTCACCATGAATTTAGACAAGGCTGGCTCTTCCATTCCACATTCAGTCAAAAGATGTTACACAGTATTTTTTTTTTTTAATTTGGCAAATGAGCTGGTCTAGAAGATCCAAGATAGTCTGGCTTACACGTTCATACCTTGGCAGGAGCAGTTGGAAAGCTGAACTGTACTAAGGCAATCCATCAGAGTACCTGCAAGTGTCTATAGTGTTGTATTAACACTTCTACATGACAGTTCAGAGATCACTGAGAGAGTGTTCTCAAAGGCTTGTGTGGGAGCCAGAGATTCTTATGTTCACACTTTAGATGTCACAAAATGCCATCGTCATCGTATTCAATTAGTCAAATCAATAAAGCCAATCCATATTGTAGGGAGAGAAACTGGAGTTTACCTCTCAATGGAAGGAGTAGGCAAACAATGTGTTGCCATCCTTAATAAACACTACTTTGCCTCCCACTTCTGTTGACACACACCTCAGTCAGCAAGAATAGGCTTTAAAGGTAGGTTTGCAAAATAATACACAGCAAAACTCTGCAAGTCAATTATTATAATGTTATTTAGTTCTTAATTATCATTGTACAGGTTATTCTCTCTGTAGTAATAAAGCCAAATGTTCCTTTATCTCTTTCACACACCTAGTCATAAAGCAAAGGTATTTCTGAGGGTTAGTAGTACTAATTAGAGTTTGAAATCATGAAAGCACTTTGTGCTTTTTAGGAAACTCTTTGGGACTTACCCTTAAATCTTTACTTCTATACATTTTGGTTTTGGATACTGGTATGGAGATTCTGCAATCTACCATTCTTTGTCATGTGGATTACTTTATGCTTTTCTAGTGCAGGCACTGAAGGGTATTGAAAGGCAGGAGGAGAAAGAAATGCTTTGTTTATTCCAATTCTCTGTTTCTTTCAGTGTCATATCATCAATGTTGCTATGCCCTGGCTACAGCAGAGCTTTCCAATTTCTAGATTATTTTGGTTTTTAACCATCTTTCCCACCCTCCTGTTCTCCCTCGGGGGTTACCAGGAGGAGTAGTCTGGCTTTTAGCTTCATGAGGAGTTCAGACCCCTCCTCTGAACAGAAGTGACACCTGCAGCAATAGATGGTACCCCTTCATGAGGGATTCAGTGCTGACTCTATGGGACACCTACTTTTTCTAGCTCCTGAAGTAGTAGGCAGCATCTCTTGCACTGAGGTCTGTGTCATAGCACACAAGACATTGCTTCCCACACCTGGGTTTACAGACTAGTGGCCATTGCTCCCTCTTCAATCACCTGATTTTCAAATCTCTGGGGGATCCTACCCTTGGCCTCTTATATTCTAAAAACCCAAAACCTTTTATTTTTAAAATTTACTCTAATATTAAAAGCAGTATATGTAGATTTATTTATTACATCCATCTTACTTCAGTTCCTTTGTGCCATTTAAGTTCTTAAATATATGTTTCATCATTTTATTATATTCTCTCTGTTGAAATAGCTAGTATAACATTTATTTTCTTTAAGTAAACTATCACTGACACATTTTACTCATCCCCCTTCATTCCTAATTCCCTCATTGTTTCAGGAAAAATACAAGGTGGAATTCTGAGACATTGGTGATAGCTCAGTTTTTCTTCACTCCATTTAATACTCTGAAATAACCCAATTCACACTTAAAATCCTCTTCTGTTGAGGAGAAGTTGAGTAGTTTCTTCATCTGGAAACTAAACTTAGTCTCACACAGAACTAGATAGGAGAAAATAACAGAAAAAAAAAAAAAAGATTGACATCATGACCTAAGAGATACCACCTAAAAAAAAGGAAACAATCACTTCCTTCTATTTGTCATGTTTACTCTTTCTCTTTCTCTTTTCTATTAATATAAATAATATCTTTTAGAAATGCATGCCTAATTGTTTCTGCCTTTTTAGTAATTATTCTTCATTCCTGAGCTGGAATACATGATGTTAACTCTACACTACAAACATATTCTAGCTTTCTTCCTTTGTTACTTATCTTGTTGGGAATCCTGTTAAAACACAATGTGTATGAATTGCTATAAAAATTGTTATTATAATTTCAGAAAACAGTTCTTTCTATAAATCTCCATTGGAGATATCAGATCAAGCTTTTCAGGTATGAACGTAATTCATCAGAGATGTGTTTTGAAATTATGATGATTAAAGAGATAGAGAAACATAGGGTGGAAATAACTATATATGAAAATGATATTGTGGGACCAATTCTTAGTTATAAATAGGCCTTGAGAAGCCTTATATAAGTAACTCATAAATTCAGCATCTGATTAGATTTTATCATCATATCACTCTGACATTGGACTTTAATTCCTCCTTCTTCAACTCCCAAAATATTTTATTCCTTTGTCTTAGGTTTTACATTATTTATTTTATTATTTAAAACCAATATTTTTGTCAGATCTACCCCAAATACCTGATATTTTCCTTCAGTTTATTATAATTTATAATATTTTATCTCACCTCAATATAGCATTGATTCCATATCCAGGTATTGCAATTAAGTCATGGTAAGTCTTAAAAGAGCTCTCCAATACTTACTCTTATCCATTCAAGGGAGCTCCTTTGGTATTTTCATGACTTCATGACCCATGTGCCTGACAAAACTTCCAATTTCCTCTTTTGTTAGTTTTCCATCACTGTAACAAATAACTTAGATAATCAATTGATGATAAAAAAAAAGAAACTTTGGCTCGCAGTTTTGGGGATTCCAGTCCATAGCTTGTTGATTCCATTGTTTTTAGATCCTTTGTGAGGTAGCACATCAGGGCAGCAGCATAGGGCAGAACAAAGGAACTCACTTAATTGCCAGGAAAAAAAGAGCAAAAAAGAAAGTGACCTATGTATACTATAATATTCTTCAAAGCTGGGCTCCCAATGACCTAAAGATTTTCCAATAGGCCCCACCTCTTAAAGACTACTATCTTGCAGAGCTCTAAGCTGGGGAGTAAACCTTTAACACATGAGCCTTTGAAAGACACACTCCAGAACTAAACTATGACACTTCTTATACTTTATCTTCCCATTGATGATTTCCATTCCAAGCATGTAAAAATTATGCTGCCAGACTTACTTGATGGTTTTCTCACCAGAAGACAAGTGCCTATTGTTAAGTGCTGAGAATTCCCTGTATTCCCTGTTATCTTAGTAAGCTTTTTCACCACTGTGACCTAAATAATTGACATGAACAATTCTAAGGAGAAAAAATGTATTTGAGAGCTCACAGTTTCAGAGATTTTTAGTCTATAAATGACCATCTCCTTGATGGAAGAATGGCAGAGAACATGGCACCAGGAAGCAGAGAGAGAGAGAGAGAAAGAGAGAGAGAGTGCACATAGGTGTGCACTAGCTCTGTTCAACAAATAACAATATATATATACACCAAAAGTACACCCCCAGGAACCCATCTCTATCACTTACACGCCACCTGTCTACAATTACAACCTGGTTAATTCCTATCAGGAGATAATTGTGCTGATTAGGTTAAGACTAACATAACCCAAACATTTCACCTCTAAACTTTCTTGCATTGTTTCACACATGAGCTTTTGGGAGACTGCTCATATTTAAACCATAACACCTGTTGCATAACTTTAATCTTTGTGTGTATTTTTGATCCAATCTAAAGTTTAAAAAAGAAGTAAAAAAAAGTTGTCTTACATTTAAATTTTTTTTTCAGTGAGACTCAGATCGAAGAGGCATAAAAAGAAGTGATGAGAATAATTTGAGAGAAAAATTTCTTAGTACTATGAGAGCACAGTAGGCTAAAACTGAGTATTAAATATGAATGTTGTTAAAGGCAGTATGAAGAAAATGCTACTTGTGAACTTCATTACTTGGACAAAGAGGAAGATTTTTTAACAAGATAAAAGTCCTGGGTTATATTTGTAATTTTCTAAAAGGAAGTTATTCAGGACAGTGGTTTTCTAATCTCATATGAATGTAAGTTACAGACATATTACAGAGTTCACAGTTTTACTATCACTTATAAATCCTTCTGGAAAACACATTTAAGATGGTATCATTAAATTGTCTTTGTAAGTCCATCCAGATTTCTTGTGTAAATATGCTGACCCCGCCATGAAAATAGAGTGAATCAAAAGTATATCACTCCTAGTACTGTGGCACTTTTCCTGCTGAATTATATTTCTTAAAGTAGGATATGAAGGCAAGGCATATATTACAGTATATTATCCATGGTAAAAGAATGTAAACACCATTCAGATACACTCCAGTTCTAAATTTCATAACTCAAATACATTTAGTACAGTTTTGATTCAATATCTCTGTTCACTTATTATGCAATTCATTATGCAGTGCTATGAAAGAGGAAAAAAGTTAATGTTATCACTGATCTGGCTGCCTCACTAGAGACCAGCCTTCTTACTAATTCAGTCATCTTCTTACTAGATAAATTTGTGAAGCCACTTGGTCTTTTACGCTAATTGAAAAAATGCTGATTTTGTGCATTGATGGTGTACGGAACTTCATTGGAGAGTTTCTGTGATCATAAGTACATTTGATCATTTTAAATGGAGCTCAGGGACCAGAAAACAGAGAAACTAATTCATCTGTGTTTTTGAGGTCTATATCCAACACAAAGAATCATTTCTAATTCTACTCAAGAACTCTTCTGAGAGGGAGAATTTTAAGTGTTTTATTAGAGTTTCAACATGAAAAAAATCGCTTAAATAATGCAATTTACGATACATGTAATTTTTGGATATTTTAATTATAATGATCAGAAAAAAGTAGTGAATACAATGATTAATGGGATCTAATGCTGTAATTTTATTCAAATTAAATATAATTTAAAAAAAATTTGTTGATGGACTTTCATTTTTTTCATTTATTTACATGTGGTGCGAAGAATCGAACCCAGTGCCTCACACATGCTAGGCAAGCGCTCTACCACCGCGCCCCCTATCCAGCACCTAAAAAATATTTTTATGAATGTGAAATTCATGACTGCAACCTGTGAGTACAAATGATGCAACTGAATATCACCTGAATGAGAGTGACAAGTTCAGAGGCCAGTGAATAGATTTAAACTTCTAAACTTTTATTCCAGTAATATTTTGACTTATCTTAATTTTTTTCATGTAGATTTGCTTACAGCTCAAAGAATAGATTTTTAAAATGAGCATGGTGACACACATATGTAATCTCAGATACTAGTAAGGCTGAGGTAGGAAGTTTGCAAGTTGGAGCTCAGCCTCAGCAACTTATCCAACTTAAACAAGACACTGCCCCAAATATTTTTAAAAAATATTTGAGTTGTAATTCAGAGGTGGAGCTTCTGCACAGCATGCACAAGGCCCTAGGTCCAATCACCAGAGCTGGCAAAAAATAAAGGATAAATTTTTAGCTAGTATTTATAACTTATGGAATTGCTTGATATTTAGCACGTCAGTATAAATCAATATATTCTATGTAAACAGATAAGCAGTAAACTTTTTATAAAATTATCTGTGGGATGAAAATGAGATTCAGGACAATTAGAGCTGAAAACTAGATCTCAATGTCTACGGACTAAATGCAAGAATTGCCTACTTGAAAGTCTGTAGAGGAGCCAGCCAGCCTGTTTTCCCCAGGTCTTAGTTGCAATATTAAGGTCAGTTAATCCAGTCACTCACTTTTAAAGATAAAATATTGACATGAAAATAATTGAATAATTTAAATTCAATCTTTCTTATTACTTGACTAAAGATCTTATACAATTCACTAGTCAAGAGCTCCCATTAAATTCATACTCATTTCAATTTTGATTATAGGTGAAATCTAAATCCATTATTTTACATTGAACAATGATTCTCATACTGACCAGATTGTATTTATGTGCAGAACTTGTAATGACTCAGAACATTTCTCCTAGAATTGCCCAGTTCCTAAGGCTATCAATCTGGTGCCAAATCTTACTGCATTTTTACATGCATTTTCTCCATCTATTTTCAATTGATATGTTGGATTTGACCTTTGCCTAGCTCTCTAATTTTAGTTCTATATAGTTTTTTATAACAAGTGTGTCTATGACAGTAAATCTCTCCTTGAAAGTACTTCTTTAATTAAGTAAAATTTAATAGAATTGAGTAGTTTATCACAGTTTCTTTTTAAAATCTTCTGAAGAATTGTCTTAATACTGTGTTACTTAGTCACTGACTCTTCAGTTTTATTTTTTAGTCATATTTAATTACATATTGTTTAAAGTTTTTATAATGTGTTTTAGTGTACATACATGAGATTTTGAATTTGAAAGCTATAGAAAAGTATAAATTATTATACAAATATTACAAATTTTATTATCAATTGTACTACAATTGGTAACCTTTGCTAATGGGTTTCTATTCTTCAGAAAAATCACATTATATAATTCAAATCTTTTAGAAGGAATTTCCTTTGGAATTATGATGATCAAGTGGAGGAATTTATATAGCTATGGATGAAACTGTAGTTCATTCCTGTGTTGCTGTGTTGATTTCTAAAGACTTGCTTCCCCTTGACCCTGTGTCAACCTATTTTCAAGACTCACTCAAGTCTTTAAAACTCCATTCACACCCATTGAAACCCAATAGTGAGGGTTATTATAATGTTTAATTTCTCTTAAGATTCTGTCACTAATAAATTTTTGAAGATATTATGGAACAAACTTTAAGAATGTCCATGGATTTTATATAAGGGATCTTCCTTTAGCCTTTAAAAATAACCTTAGAAAGATTTACTTAGACCTGAATGATATGTATTTAGAATGCTAGTAGCAGACTGCAGTACTATCTCAACCCATTTAAATCTTGAAATACAGAAATCAAGAGAAGGTGGGAAACCTAATATAGATCTAAAACTTTATAGTTTCAGACTCATATATAATGATCTCAGTCCATCTCAGAGGGGATGTTTTTTGTTTCTTTGCTTTGTTTTGCAGTCAAGGTTGAATGACAGCATAGAAATATATAGTGGCCTCTGGAAAGATTACTATTGTAAACCAGAAAAGATACTTAGAAATTTTAGACATCAGTCAGCAAGTATATATAGTACTCCCCTTTACCTAAGTATTTTCTTTAAAAGTTATGCAATGGCGTGACACTTAATTTCTTCAATGAAATGTCAGTGTAAGACAGAAATTTAAGAGGTTGTGTTATGCACCTGTCTTCCTTTCCCTCCATGAACAATCATGGGAGTATCTGTTAGCATGGAATGTTTATAATTCTGTTTCTCTGCAATGTTCACTTAGGCTGATGTCTAGTCCCAAGTTCAATTCATTTTTATTATCTATAAAATTCTATTAGAAGGTTTTGATTTGATGAATAAACTGAGTGTTCAAAGAGTAAAATCATGTCTCTATCATATTTCCTCTCTCTTCATTACGTTTTTACAGTTATATACTCATTTTTTTACCTTCTTTTTGCTTCTTAGAGTGAATCTAATTCATACTCTTCTTTTTTAAGCACATAAAGCAGGGTTTCTAAAACAAAACTTTTGAAACAAACTCACCTAATGATCTTATTCTTGACACCTATAATCCAAATTTATCAAGCTTCATCTTATTCGTATTTTTTCTAACATTTGATTTTTCACCTTTGATATCTCCCTTCTTTGATTTCCAGGGCACAACTTACCTTTGGATAATCATCAAAGCCTTTGGACTCAGTTCACCAATGGTTTTTCACACTGCTACCAATTTTCTGAATACTACTATTTCTCAGGGTTTCATACATTGTCTTTCTCTCATTAGACTTTGCTTCTATGCACTTGGCCAAGTCTAAGTATTTGACCTTCCCCTAAATACTCATTTTTTGTTGTTGTTGTTGTTCTGTAAGTTTCCTATGAGCTTCAGATTAGAATTTCTTACAACCTGAAATATATCCTTTATGCCATGAGACAACTGATCTTTATCACATCTACTTTTTTCCCTATATTACAATATATTTTTATATTATTTTTATATTATTTTTCTCAATATATATTTTTCCCTATAGTACAATAACTGAAGCCTAAAATTTGGATTATTTCTCTATTCCATCTTCCTTATTCAATGATTCACAAACACATGACATTTCCACTTGGACAATATATCTTACATCCTTTCCATGATTATGGTCACCATCACTGCTGCTTTTATGTAGGGCTTTATCTATTACTTTGAATACTGCATTTACCTCTATGCTAGATTAGTATTTAAAGTTCCATTATCTTCCTCCTCACCATTTCTTCTTAATCCAGAAGATGTAATTAGAACTAGTTGTTCTCTTTCATGTTTACATTGTTTCCATGACTTTCAATCCAATTTTAAAACTTTTGCTTGAATTCATATGTTATATAGACATATAAATAAAGTGCATAAAACAAACATTTGTTTGCTAATGAGAATGTAGAACCTTTTTTCTCTGATCTTGTTATCTCTTGCCATCATAAATGACCCTCTTGGAATTAAATTTGGCTCTTTGAATTAAATTTATAAAGCAATAATAATTACGAGTACTAAATAACAACACAATATTACATATTATATTAATTTAATAGCATTTATTACTCTTTGTGGTCCAGAATTAGATTATTTTATACCTTCTCTGTACTACATATGGCACATAACATTTATTTTTAGTGTCATTTGTGGTTTTATTAGCATGAAGTGCTTTTCCTCCTGGTCTTCCTGGTTTACTCTTATGAGAATTAATTAAAATTAATTGAAAGCTTTACTCTGGAATATGTACCAAAGGCTGTTCTGTGTTCAGCCCCTCTCTGTCCCATTATTCCTTCCATGTGGTTATTTTAATGGAGTGATCAAAATCACAGTTCAATACTACAGGCTGCACTATTCAAAGCCTTCTCTGGAATTTTTGAAGTCAGTTCTAAAGAGAGCAAGAAAGTGTCTCTTCTTATCTTCCAAGATTAAAAACTATTGAGCTGTTAGTTTTTCATCATTTTTTGGCAACATGCTGCAGTAGAGGAAAATAAATTGACATGTAGAGCAATGAATGATTGAAAGAATCGTGGAGGCACTTGAGTACTTATTTCAGTGGTTTCTGTTTTTAGCTGCCTACTTGCTCTTCCACATATCCAGTGTTAAGCCTTATTTTCTATTATGCAAACTGTTCTGGTATGCCCAGATAAATACTCTTTGCATATTATTTTATTTGAATTGGGATTCTATAACTTCCCTTATGTTTTTGCTGCTTTCCATATAGATGCATGATATTATATACATTCAAGGAAGTTTAAAATTATCCCAGGCCCTACTTCAGGAAGCCAGTTTGAACAACTTTATTCTAGGCAAAGTTCATTCACATTTCCTGTGTGTCCACATAGCTTTGCACTGGAGTAGTTATTTGTAGTTTAATCATTCTTCTTTACTTGTTCATAGTCTGTCCTCACTCTCCCCATACTCTGAACTCAATTGTGTTTGATTCATGTTTACATATCTAGTACCTCTTTATTGTGATTATGTTTTGATATTTTCATATACAGAGTAGAGCAAATTTAATTTTTGTAATACTCTGAAGATTATTACAGACTTTTGAAGATTAAAATTACATTAGAGATTAAGTAATTTTGTGCCCTAGTCAATATCTATTTTTGAGAGTCCTGGACAGCTGGCTATCACTCTTTGTTTAAATAGGAGGATTGATTTATAAGATAACTTGTTCTATCATTGAAGAAACTTTAGTTGATGTTAACTGGCACATAATTTTAATGCCAGTTTTTAATTTCTACAATCACAGAACCCTTTAACTGTATTTGTCAGCTAGGACTACCAAAACAAAATACTACATTCTGGGTAACTTAAATAACAGAAATTTATTTTATTACACTTGTAGACTCTGAAAGTCCAAGATCAATGTAGAGGGAGGTCTGGTTTCTCCTGAGGTCTCTCTTTGAATTCCAGATATCTTCATTTCTACTGTGTCTCCAGGGGGAATTTGCTCCTTCTCTGCTAATCTTGGTATCCCTTTTTTTTTCTCTTCTATTTGTTTTGGTCATATTGAACAACATTTTTACCTCATTTATACTAATTACTTCTGTAAAGGAACTATCTCCAAATACTATTGCAGTGGGGTTAGTACTTCCATGTGTAACTTTAGGTAGGTAAGGGAAGGACATAATTCAGTCCGTCACACATACCAAAAAAATGTGTAATTATATTACTTCCTGCTTACATAATTAGGAAGATATACTAATATTTCAATTTTTAACAATTTTCTGAAATGTTTCTATTTCTAAATTTCAAGCTGGTCATTCTAATTCAATCTGTTAGTCTCAGTGAATCATTCTTTATCTTGAGTAATTTTTTTATATCTTGAATACTGAGAAATAATGTTATAATTTTTATTTCCTTTGTATTATTATAATTCCTTCACTAATCTTTAAGAAAGTATAATTCATCTTCTGCTGGATTTCTAATTTTGTGAAATCTAAGTGTAGTATGAATGGATAAGAATCTCTGAAAAGTTACTTCAATTTTATTAACAGAAAACTAGCCAATGCACAAAGCACAACTGCATATATTTCCACCATAATTATTTGGGATATAAGTTAAATAGAATTTGTTTGAAATCAAATACACATATTGTACTTCATTCTGAATGAAAGTGACCATACACATTAGACATGAACTACACTAGAAAACAATGCATTATCATGCAATTTAATGGAACATGGAAGGGATCATATTTATTTCCATTTTTAACTTGAATATTTGTATCATAACTAAAACAAACTTAATAATAATGTTAGGATTTCAGAAGGTGTCATTAATGTTCTCTTGACATTCCTTTTATAGTGATTACCTTGATATTTTCAAATAGTTTGCAAGTTTTGTGATAAGTGTAAGAAATTTGGATCTTTTTAATTTAACTGATAAGGTTGTTATAATGCTTTATTGCTTATAGTAATTTTTGTGTTTCCACAAGTTAGTAACAATTATCTGTTTCTTTATATCTTAATAACAGTAATAATTTTTACTGGCATGTCACCTACACAAAGAAGAAAGCATAGATATTAAATATTTTTTCTCTCCAAACCTGTTGAATAGATGCTTCTTGCAACATCTGAGGGTTTAATAAGTTAGACATCACGATAATGCACAGGAAAAAATGGTGATATGAAAAAAAAAGGAAATAGTGTCTAAATTGTAAACAAGGATGCATGTTTACTGTATAAAAATTTCAGTTGAACAATGTATGTTGTAATTATGGAAAGATTGATTTTAAAAATTCTTTAAGTTATCATTTCTACAGGGTCTTTTTACTTTCAATTTAGATAAAAGCAAACTTTGCACTATTTAAATAAAATTGGATATTAAAAGTAGCATTCATAGCCAATTTATTGAAGGTATTTGCTTTCTTTTTCAATTCACTCATAAAAATACGACTGGATATTAAGTGTAATTGTGCAAAATGAATCCATAAATTTTGTTATGTGATCAATTTTCGAATGTATTTTCCTCATGTAAAAATTGTATCAAGGTAGAGTCATGCATAGGTGACATATAGTAATAAACCCTATAACACTAAAGGATTCTTTAGCAATGAGTATTAATCTATCCTCTCACAACCAAGCTTCATGATTTTGGCAATTTCATTTTTTCAAAATTATAGTTTAATTTAAGGGGAGGATCTCCTAACACTGAATACTAAAATGCAGCTGAGTAGATAAGAGTGTTAAAATGTCTTCAAGTCCTTGCACCTCTTTGGTATTTGCTTAACATGCTGTAGGTGATGGTCTTCTCCAATTGAGACACAAGGGAATGTGATAGAGCCTGAGATGACTGAGGATTTTACTTCCCAAGCATTCATGTGACAAGGTTAAATTATTGTCAGATTCAGGGGAGTATGTATTTTTTGGAGAATCTTTCACTTCTTTAGAATAAATACTTCCCTTATTACTTTAAAGCAGTCAATAATTTCTTTACATTTTTTTCTAGATATTTTTGAGATACAGAATTTTCAAGTAGTGTTCACACTCACATGTTGAATGATGTAAGCGTAAGATTCTTGGAGGGTCTGCTCTATTGCAGGTTATATGTATCTTGGCTTCAAAAAGTTTTAGTAGATAATCTAAAAGCTCACATTTAAATGTTGTGTATATAAATAATATGTGTATAAGCACATGTGTTGTGTTTTATATATGTATGTTATGCATAGTAATGTTTGCTTTTCAATCAAACCTATATTTGGTCTTACAAGTTTCCTTGGATGAACTGAATTGTAAAATGAGACACCGTATAACATTATTTTTTATGATCATATAAAATTTAAGAAAGAAAAATTCAAGAAAAATTGAATTTTTAACTAAAGTAACTAGTTTTGTACTGGTACCTATGCAAATTCAAACGAATTATAACTTCTAAATGCAATTTGGTTTTGTAAATGAAAACACTTGAATTAATGAAAGAGTGAAGAAAGGTTTCATGTTTTTCAAACATTTTGTTTATCCTTAGTTCAAACATTTTATTCTGTAAACAGAATCACTTGAGAGTCAATAACATAATGAATAACAGTCATTAGTATTAGTCTGCATTTATATGTGCTGAAACATTTTTCATGTCACTGGTAATCTGCTAGCATTTTGCAGCACAATGAAAACCTATTTAGGTTGAAAATTACAGAGGCATAGAAAAGTAGATTATCATCTTTCTGTGCAGTCTTTATTTATAAGGCAATTCTTTTAGTAGCATTTCTCATTTGGTTAGTTTAATGTAGGAGTGGAAGTATAAATATTTAAGTACATTATGAACAAAAAATGCTAGGTAATTATCAGTAAGGTTTTTATTTCTAACATTAACTTCACTTAAAAGGGAATAGTTAAGAAAATAATTTTCACAGATAAAGAGATTCAGGTTAAGAGAGGTTGGCACTTTCTGCTTTAGGATTAGAAACCAAATCAAAAGACTGCTGGTGTGTAAGGAAAACATACATTCGAAATTGGTCAAATGATTTTCCTTCATTAATTTAGAAACTGGTAGTGGGAAGAAAACTGCGTCTAGTCCATGAAATATAAGCAATTTTGAAACACTGCTAATCAAAAACATAGACGTTTTTTGAAGTAAGTGTGCATCAATTTTAAAATAACTTACATTGTTGTGACAAATCAGTATTTTTATAACGGTGTACAATACCTAATTTCTTCTTTACAGTAATCCTGTCAGCATTATCAGTATCTTTGAAAAACATCATAGAGAAAAATATGAGAATTGTGATCGTAGTTTCTGAGAGTTTTCTGAGAGCTCACCCAGTACTTTCATTCATGCTGCATTAGATCAACAACCCTTCACAGAAAGGTTTGCATGGTACAACTCTAAGGAAAAGAAATATGAAAGGTAAACAAAAAGTCGGAAGGTTTCCTAAGTCCAGTTAATCCAAACTAGGAATTCAAAAATAGCAACTTGTTCCTTTAGCCAATGATATCTCTTCACTATAGACATGGTTTATGTGTAGAAAACAATTTATTATTTGTAAATTAGGCAAATGAGATTAGTGTGATGTTATAGCTCAGTGGAAGCAATATTCTCTAGTCTTTTATTGGCTGCTTTTTGTAGATGTTGCAGATAACATCCATATGTCCAGAATGAGGGAAAAGTTGTGAATTAACTTCTAAATTTATTTGTAGAATTTGTATATGAAGTCCAATTCTTTAAAAATGCTTCAGTTGTAGATTTCATTATTTATTTATTTTAGTATTAACACTTTATGGGTGTGGAAAGATGTGACTCTATTTTCTTAAATCAGGGTCACATAATGAAATAAAGCAAGAAAAGCTTCTTAAGTGCTTTTTAAAACATTTAAAATAAAAAATAAAATAAAAATAAAAAAACATTTGATATACTGGTGTCTGGAGCACACAATGCACTGACTGTATGAAGAATATTTGCTCATGCTTTAATCCTGTGTATTTAATGAGAGAAAAGAATAAATAAATTGTCAGAAAGCAGGTTGAATGTAAGCTACAACTTTGAAACAACTGGATATTGAAAGACTCCAAATTAACTTAATATAAATCAGGAAGAAAAAACCTGCAATTGGTAAGGTTTTCTCTAAGATTGCCTGTAAGTCAAAAGATGCCAGGAGAACTGAAAAAATGAAGGTTTTCAGGAACATGCATGGTAGAACACCAAGAATTCTGGATTTTCGTTTCTACTTAATAGTACCCTTAAAATCAATTCTTAGTAAAAAACAATCAGATAAGTCATAGAAACCTCAAAATATTAATGATTGTTAAATGCAATTTAATAAATTCATAGCATAACTAAATGTAACGAAATAGCACTTGGCTTACTAAATGGCTCCAAACATTTATCCAATCATTTGAAAATGTGTTCCTAATATTTCAAGATGACTACTGCTATGTAGAAGCACACTGAAACACCTTGAACTTATGTAACTTTATCTTCAAATCCAGTGATCAATGTTTTCCCTATATTTCTTTCCTTCTACCCTCCCAGCTTCTAATAACCTCCATTCTATTCTCAACTTCTATGGTAAACTTTTTATCTTCAACACATAAGGGAAATTATTCAGTCTTTCTCTGTGTGTGGATTATTTCACTTAACACAATGATCTCCATTCCCATCCATGTTGCTGCAAATGACAGGATTTCATAATTTTTTATAGCATAACAGTATTCCATTCTATGTGTGTACTGCATTTTATTTATTAATAAATTGTGAGTGCCAAATTTTTCATTCAAATTTTGGGAACCTCTTTTAGTATTTTTTCCATTTTTTTTAGTTTTTGATGGTTGGCTTTGAACTCACGATTCTCCTGTCTCAGCCTCCCTAAGTGCTGGGATTACAGGTTTGAGCCACCGTGCCCAGCTATTTTATTCATTTATTATTTTTATATGTGGTACTGAGGATCATCGAACCCAGGGCCTCACGCATGCTAGGCAAGCGCTCTACCACTGAGCTATAGCCCCAGCCCTGTTTTAGTATTTTTAATTTTTATTTTTAATGTTTAAATGTGATAAGTTTATACAATATTTTGTACACATATTTTTCTGAGAATATCAAAATATGATCTTATTTTTCAAACATACATGTTTGAAAATAAAAGCAAATATAGCATATCAAACATCCTTTGCTTTTCTCTTTCATTTAAGGGTCTTGAGATGAACTTATCACAGACATAGAGTAGACATTAAATCCGATTAATAATGGTTTGGTAAGAAGATAGTAAAGCAGAGGCAGGCAGGAAGAAGACATATGAAGACAGAAGCAAAATCTGGAGTTATGTTTCCACAAACCAAGGAATGTCAGGAACCATTAGGAGTTAGAAGATGCAAAAGTTTCTTCCTAAAGACTACAGTGGGAACTAGCATTAGTGATATCTTAATTTCGGGCTCATACTGCCAGAACTATGAGAGAATAAATATCTGTTATTTTAAGTCTTCATTTTATTATCTTTATCTCTGCATTTCTATTTATTATAATCTAACATTCTACATCTGTAGACTTTATGATAGCACCTTCAGATTTTTCTTTCTGATGCATATATATTTCTGACTCTTTCTGCCAAAGTGTTTCATCAATTGGTGAATACATTCACTGAAATGTAAATTTCAATAATTTTATATATTGTGTATATTTCTTCAATTTGCCACACACTTTGATACTGCCATTTTTTTGTTAACTTCTTCATATGTTTTATTTCTTTAAACCTTAATACAGACTCCCTTCCTATTTTGCACCTAAAAGTTTGCACTTCTTGAGAATCTTTATGTTTTTCATTTGTCCTAGGTCACTAGCATTAGCTTATTTCATATGTCTTATGTGCCACAGAGGAATGTTGGATTTCAATTCTCTCAAGGACCAACAAAGATTTCAGTTTATCTCACAAGTCTCTGCCCTTAACACTGGAGATTTTAATTACAATCTTGGGATTATTTATTTACCTATTTGTACCTTTACTTAAAGAAGAAACTTTAGTAAACTTCTCTGCTTCCCACTCTTTTGTATATTTATTTATTTATTAGTATAGGGAAGCTAGAGAATAACTACTTCTTCACACTATAGAAATCCTAACTGATTTTTCATATGGTTCACTTTTCCCAGTGTTTATGAATTTTATGTATATCTATCTTTGTTTAAAATAAATAAATATTAATATTTTATAAACATGTGTATATGATATGTTATATGTTTAACTTACCTTCAATTTAGTTCATGGTTTATTTCAGACTTAGAAAACTCCACACTATAATACTTGATCTGTGAATAGGTTGCATTTTTCAGTGACATTTACCTGGCTTGGAAAAATATGTTATAGCTATAAAATAACTGCTTCTTCCTCATTCCCATTTTTGCTGAGGCATAGTGAAATCAATTTTCTATAGTTGGAGTTGCAACTCAGAATACATATTATAACAGAAATAAGTTTATAAGTGAATATTAACTCAATAGTATAAGTAAGTAAATTATAGAATATAGTAACTTTATGGCAACCACAAGAAATGAACCACAATTTACAAAATAACTTTTCTAGCCAAAACACTTTTCTTTTCTTTT
>CM053406.1:51544363-51589197 GCA_028644305.1 Xerus rutilus
TATATATATATATATATATTTTTTTATATATATATTTTTATCAACCATCTTTACTATACCCATTCCCCTTTCCTGCCCCCCACCTCCCCCATGTCGCGTCTAGTGAGAGAAACACTTTTCAAATAACAAATTTTACTTTTGAAAACACAAGAAGTGCATTTGTAAAAAAAGTTTTTTGAACAATTACAAATACACTTTATTTTTATATAGTCCTATTATTTATAATCTAGATTTTAATGCTTTGTTCAACTTAATATTTTTGTTATATAAGGAATAAAAATGTACACACTTCATATTTTGCTAGTAAATACAGTGTCATATGGTATTACATTTACCTTTTTTCTCCATGATTACTGTTATAGGTATTAATTGTAAGTAAACTATAATAATACATCAATCCATACACATGAAATATATATGAACAAAATTAGAGCCCTTATTCCCACTCAAATTCATATCAGAAAAAAATGACTTTCAATATTTAAATGTACTAGGAATTTTACAAAGCATATGCAATAATTTTATAACTAAATTATTAATTTTAATTAATGAAAATTATTAATGTTTCAGTGAGCTAAAAAACTGACATTAATTTAACATAAACTAGTGACCTGTGACAGCAGTGTGTGTCTAAGTTTACCTTTACTCATATGTGCATATTTCTTATACAATATCTTTTGAAATTAGACTTGTAAAGCAGGTTTGAGTTCACAGCAAAATTGAGAGGAAGGCACATCAATTTTTCATATAGTTTTGTTCCCTACACAATCATAGCTTTTTATACTCTTAACGTATTCCACCAAAGTGGTGCACTTATTAGAACTGACAAACCTTAATTGTCATATCATCACCAAGTCTACCTTAAGGTTCACTCTTGGTGCTGTGCATTCTATGGGTTTGGACAAGTGTATAGTGACATGTATCTGTCTTTACATTTCCATACAGTGGTTCTACTAATCTAAAAATTCTGTGCTCCACCTCTTCTTCCCCAGCAACTGGAGACCACAAGCCTTTTTTATTTTCTTCATAGTTTTGCCTTTTATGGAATGCCATTGAGTTGGAATCATACAGTATTGAGATTTTAGGATGGGTTTGATACTCTTGGTGACACACATTTAAGTTTCCTGAATGACTTTTCATGGCTTGATATCTCATTTAGTTTTCAGTGCTGAAAAATATTCCATTGTCTGGATGTAGTGCCTTTTATCCATTCACCTTCTAAAGGGAATATTGGTTATTTATAAATTTTGGCATTTTTGAATAAAACTGTTATAAACACCTTTGTGCTGGTTTGCATGTGGACATACATTTTATACAATATCTTTTATCTATATCATCAAATTCCATGTAAAATAATTTTAGACAGGTAGGATCTGTCTCTATTTATCAAAAAAAGTTAAGTCTAGCAATTTTAAACATCATTTCCCAAGAACTCTGTTGCTAAATTGAAGATCTAGACACTGAAGCCACAGTTGTTAACATAGGTTACAGTCATTTTTCTTGCATTTACTACCTGTAAAGTTTTGTCATTTTAAGACTATTTTGTATATAGTGGTATGTAAAGAAGTACACTATGCAGATAAATTAAATAATTTGTAAGACAAATATAAACTTTTAGTAATCTCTGATTTGTTTCTTGACAAAATTACCTTTTAAAGTAATGGGATAGGTGACAAATGTCTTTTATTTTAATTAATGTTATTCTTGGGCATAATACTTCCAGAGATTTTATTATACCATATTTGAATCAACTGACAGTTTGCAACTATCCTTTCCTATTGATATGTCAACTAGAAATCTGTGATAATAAATTAACTCATTTCTTTCTGTGTAATTGTTCTGCTTCTATTTAGAGATCTTGAGCGGTTAATGGTTAGTATGGAACTGCACCACTACTCAGTATTTATCAATTATAAGAACACTGTCCAGCAAAGTTCAGTTCCATTCAACAGAGTGAATAAAGTACATATTTTCTTTAAAAGTGTTGGTACATATTAATATGCATTTGATTTTACAGAGAATGAATCAGTACAGCAAGCATTGATCTTTTACCCAAACAACTATTGCTTTTCAGGTATTTGAATAGTAATTGGGGTATGTTGAGAAGAAAAATCTTTGGCATCTCTGTGGTAGATTTTAGAAGAACACACTTATATTTATATATTATAGTTTTATATGATTAATTTTCTGCTAAATATATTGTGCTGTATCTATACTCTAAAATTGAAAAGCGAGAAACATTATAGTTTATTTTTTAAATTCTATTTAATTTTTTTGTGGTTTTAAAGAAATAGATGACATTACTGACAGGCTCAAAAGAGAGAGAGAGAGTGAGAGCTCTTGTTTCCAAGGTAACCCACCTAAATTAACAACAGACATACAGAACTTCATGTTCAAGATCAAAAGCAAAAGGTTAAATCTGCAGTTCAGAAATTAATGTCAAATTACTATATTTTAGGATTGATTTCAAAACATATTTAAATTTTATAATTTTAGACTGAGAATTTTAATTTAGATAGATCAGCATTATCTCTACTTGAAGAAAGAACAGTTTCTTGTAAAAATTGAGATTGAGGCAGAAACAGTAATGGTTCCTCTCTTTAATTTTGTAATCTTTAGAACAGAATGTGAAACAAGTATGGGAAGAACTACTGCAAACTCATTTTCCTCAAAAATGGTGTGGCCTCATCTCAATTGCATGCATCTTATTAGTTCACTTAAATCACTTCAATCTATCATTTATTCTTCCGCTTCTCTCTCTCTCTCTCTCTCTTTATTTTTTTAATCGTACAGTTTAGTGTCATAGGTAGTACATGGATGAATCTAAAAAATCATAAATCATAAATTAAGATTTAATAACCTGAAATCTTAGAATCTATATTATAAAACCTCACAAAATAGAGTACAGAAAAATGAGGTTTTGTAAAATTCTACACAAAAGGGATAAAGGATCCAGTAGACTTGTTATTTATCAAGACATTATTGTAGAGAAATACTAAAATTTCTAAGGTATAAGGTAATAAGGCAAAAATATAGACCAAATATTTCAATTTTTTGAAAAACTTGCATTCTGATTTTTGTAATGATTGTACTAATTTATATTCTCACCATTAGCGTGTAAGGGTTCATTTTTTAAATAATCTCACCAATACTTGGTATTGTGTATTTTTGATAATAGTCATTCCAACTGGAGTGAGGTGGTATATCATTGTGGTTTTGATTTGCATTTTCTGATTACTATTGATGCTAAGAAATTGGAATATAAATGGAAATTCAAATAGCATGCATAGTAAAATTGTAAACAACATAAAATTTTATAATGATAAAATAGACGAAAAAATTGGGTCATTAAATAAAGCTGTGACAAATATCTGTTTAGATTATTTGTCCAATTAGGTAGTAAATTTTTGTGTTTCTTATATATTCTGGATATTAATCTCATCAGAAGAATAACAGGCAAAGATTTTCTCCCATTTCATTCCATAGATTCTCTCTTCACATTCTTTTCTGTGCACAAGGTTTTAATTTGGTGCTCTCCACATATTTATTCTTGATTTTATTTCTTGAGCTTTAGGAGTCTTATTAAGGAAACTGGTGCCTGTAGCAATATTTCTAAAAACAAGAAATATAAATTACCAAAAAATAAATGAAAAAATATTCAACATTCTTACCAATTAGGGGAATGCAAATCAAAACTGCACCAAGATCTCATCTCATTTCAGTTAGAAAAGCAATGATTAAGAATACAAAAACAATAATTGCTTTTAAGCATGTGAGGGAAAAGGTATATTTTTACATTGTTGGTGAGATTACAAATTAGTACAACCACTGTAGAAAGCATTATGGATTTTCTTCAAAAGGCTAGGCATAGTAACATCATATGATCATACTATCCCAATTCTTCAGATTTGCTAAAAGAACTAATATCCGCATACTATAGGGATACATGCATATCAGTATTTATAACAGTGCAATTCACAATAGCAAGTTATGGAAACAGCCTAGGTGTCTGTCAATAGATGAATGGATAAAGAAAATATGGTATATATGCACAATAAATTTTTATTCAGACATGAAGAATGAAATTTTGTCATTTTCTTGTAAATGAATGAAACCTTAAAAACATTATGGAAGTGAAGTAAATCAGACTCAGAATGTTAAGGGCTGAAAATTTTCTCTCATTTGTGGAAGGAAGATAGTAATAAGAAAAAAAAAGGGAGATAATAAAAATAAAAAGGTGAACAGTGGAGTAGAGGAAGAGGATGAGGGGAGGAAGAGTGGGCAAGGTGAGCAACTGCAGATTAAGATTGATAACATTACACAATATGCACCACAATGGGTTCCACTATTATGTATAATGCAACAATTTATAAACAATAAATAAATATGAGAGACTAGTAGAGCATAGGAAGGAAATTGAGGAGAAGAAAATAGAAAGTATGGGAGCTTAAGAATGAGTAAACTGTGTTATATGTATTTATGATTATGTCAAAATTAATCCCACTGTTATGTATAATACACTAAAAGACCCAAACAAAATAAATGAATCAATCAATAAATAAGACTTTGGAATTACAGCTTCTATATTTAAGAATAACATCTGTAGGTAATTGTAGTCAAAACTGAGCTTACATTTATATGCTATAACATACACTTACATATGCTATTAATGTATGTATTAATACATATACATTAAAGATATAATTTCTTTTGTGTGTTCATATTCATGTGTGCATGTGCTTGCCTACATAGGTGTATATAGCTTACTTCACCTATAAATTTTTTTTTACACAATATCTTTATTGATTTATTTTTATGTGGTGCTGAGGATCGAACCCAGTGCCTCATGCATGCGAGGCAAGCGCTCTACCACTGAGCCACAATCCCAGCCCCTCACCGATAAAATTTAATTACACAATGACTGAGGTATTCTAGTGTGCACTTACACATACATACACATTCTTTATAATGTCAAATACTGCAGTAAGTAATAATTAATATAGAACTAATACAAATATTGTCTTAATTTTGATAGAACACATTCGTAGTATATCCATTATATTAATCTGTAAGTTTTTTTTTCATATATGGAAAAGATGTTTCATCACCTATTTGAAGAGTGGAAACAGGGTAGAACAAATACAAATAGAAGATTGATTTGGTGTAAAGAAAACAAAAGGAGACACAGAGACAAGTTTCAGTGGCAAAGAAAAAGCTGCTCATCCGATTTGTATCAATAGGTTACCTTAGGTCACTGGCATCATTAGTACATTATTGTTCATTGTAACATTAGGCAGGTTACAGAGTCAGCAACATTACTCAGCCTATTTCTTATTACATTTTACCATCACAATATGCAAAGTTAGGAGTTTTGTGTAGCTCTCAAGAAAGTTCATTATTTGAGCCGGGCGCGGTGGCGCAAGCCTGTAATCCCAGCACTTAGGGAGGCTGAGACAGGAGAATCGCAAGTTCAAAGCCAGCCTCAGCAATAGCTAGCGCGGTGCTAAGCAACTCAGTGAGACCCTGTCTCTACATAAAACACAAAATAGGACTGGGGTTGTGGCTCAGTGGTTGGGTGCCCCTGAGTTCAATCTCCAGTACCCCCCAAAAAAGAAAGTTCATTGTTTGAAGTTACTGTTAAGTGGGCAGGTCCAAGAGCAGGGGAGCTTGGTGAAACATTGTAATTATCTAGCAAGGGAATTCCTTCATTCCCAGAAGCTATGTGCCTGAGATCAAGGTTGAGGCTGATAAGGCTCCAACACAGATCCTCCTCATGGAGGACATTATCACAGCAGCTAAACATCTTCAGCATGTATTAATCTTCTTATTAGTTCCTGGAGAGACTGCAGGGTTTTCCAGTTGTGGAAAACAAAATGCCTGTTATTCTCCGGGAGTTTGCTCACCAGAGGAAATTTGCTGTCTTGTACATTTCCACAGCCAGAACCCTTACTATTTGGGATCACAAGCTAAACCTATTCCTGTAATTCTGAACTCAACATGAATGCCTGTGCATCACTTTGGCTCCATTAATTAACCATATCAAAAGAAATCCTTATAAGAAAACAAAATGGGGGCTGGGATTGTGGCTCAGTGGTAGAGCGCTTGCCTCGCATGCGTGAGGCACTGGGTTCGATCCTCAGCACCACATAAAAATAAAATAAAGATATTGTGTCCATCTACAACTAAAAAATATTAAAAAAAAAAAAAAGAAAACAAAATGCCTTAAGCCTAATGCCTAAGGAGGACAAAAGAGAATGTCCATATTTTTACACCATGTTTGATGCCCCCCTTGAGACAATCAGTTGGTTAATGTGATGAGTCAATTTGACTAGGTCAATGGATACCCACAGAGCTGGTTAAACATTATTTCTTTGTGTGTCTGTGAAGGTGTTTCAAAACCACAATAGCATGTGAACTGGATTGAGTAAAGCAGACAGGCTTCTCCAATGTAAATGACATTGTTCAGTACATTGAGAGTCTGAATAGTGCAACAAAACAAACAAACAAACAAAAAACTGCAGAGAAAAGATAGATTCTCTCTCTGCTTGACAGTTTGAGCTGGGGCATAGGTCTTTTGTCTTAATATTCTTGGTTCTCATACCTTAAGACCTGTAAACTGGAACCTATGACTAACTCTATAGTTCTCAGTTTTCAAACTACCTCCCTGGCTTTTCCTGTCCCCCAGTTGTAGAAGGCAGGCAGATCATGGGACTTAGACTCCATGATGATTATTTTTCTTATTGCTTCTGTTTCATTGGAGAAGCCTAACATGAACATGAAAATAAATGTTTCTATATATTCTTAATATGAATAATTGAGTTTGTTCTTGAAAATATATTAATTTAAGAGAAGGGGACTTTTTTTAATTTTAAAGACTAAATTCTCCCTAAAGTACTAAGAGCGAGATCTATTATGTGAAATTGTTCTAAAAAATGTTAATTTCTGAATTACCATGGCTATAATATATCTGAAAATACTTTTATGCCAAACTTTTTGATATAGTAAATAGCCTAAAGCAGAGGAGGTGGAAATCATTATTTTATTGTCAGTGTAAGTTTTATTCATCTTTATATTCCATCATGGACCACAAAACGATGCTTTGGTCAGATAGAATTCAGATAAGACAGCTGCCTATGAACATTGTTGCTATCTTAGTTTGTGTCAGTATGCACTGTGATATTGATATAAAGATGAAATCACATAATGATGCATCTCTCACATTGTATCCCTGTAGTTAAGTAACACATAACTATCCTTAAAACACTGATTAAAATAAATTGTTTATCCACTGAATCCTTGAGATAACTGAAAAACAAGTGATCATTTGGTCCACATTCATATACCCATTCTACCTATCAGTAAAAGTACTCTGGACTGTAAGAGATGCAAAATAGCTTAAGACTTTCTTCCTTTCTTGAAGATAATTAGGAAATACAGGAAGCAAAATAGTACTAAAGTGAATATCTTAAAGTAGAAATCATAAATCATTTTATGAATTTCCTTTTCTGTATTCCTAACCAAAGAAAAAAATTGCCATTGGTTTAAGGATACCAATTGTATCTTAAAATGACTCAGCTAATTCCATATTTGAATATTGCCTATTGGCAGATAACTTTTATTTGAATGAAAACCTGTTAGAAGTTGTCAATGTTTCAAGTTTCACTATGACAGTCTTCAAAATATCTTCCACATTGTCATATAAATTTTAAATATATCTTTTTCATAGAAACTCATCTTACTGCATTTCCCTCTAGAAATTTTTCTATCCATGTTATCTTTTCACAGCAAAAATAGGTTAATATGTTCCATATTCCCTTAACAATATGAGTAGGTTTTAACCCACAGGTTAAATAAAATAATGAATGCAAACAGAGTAACAAATAATTATGGGAAAAACATGAATATAAATATGCTAATAATAATACAAGACAGTAAATGTAGTAAGATATAATATTTGACAGTATGCCCATGAGAAAGAAATGTGGTAGGAAAGGAGACAGATCAAGGACTAATCCAGCCCCTGAGTTCAATCTCCAGTACCCTCCCCCCAAAAAAACACATGGAAATACTGAAATAGAAGAGATATTTCAGAGGAATTTGTTATTTTTGAAATCACAAACAACATTTTCATCTCTCATTCAAGTTTTTGGACAGCTCTAAATTAGCTAATCACCATATCCTAACAGAAAACCTTAGTTTCTTAATAAGGTGAGAGTTCTGTAGGTGTTTCACAGGGTTTCAGATTTTTCCTGTATTCTCTACTTGCAGAGAGCACCACAAGATATTTGTTTTTTTCTATTGCATGTATTAGAGTAATTAAATATTTAGAATCAGTTTAAGAAAATATTATATATATTTTAAGTAATAGTTAATAAAATTAAAACTTCAAAAGATATATTTAACAGTACAGGCACGCGAAAAATCCTAAACATCTTGCTATATAATTTGACCTCCAAAAATATACTTGTATTATTTCTGAAATAATATCATTATTCAATGTAATTGAGATTGATTGCATTTGAGTTTCTTATGAACCATTTATACAATGCTATCACAAATCTCTGTAACTAATTTATATTAACTCTAACTAATTATTACATTTATTACTCAGTTATGTACTGCATATTAATAGATGTAATAGACATTAAAATTTAAACACATTTTTTGATAGAAAAAGGCATTGTGAAAATTGCCAAAATTTAATTCAACATGCATCTTAGCCTGTACTGAATAAAGCTTTGGGGAGGAAGTGTACTGTTCAATAAGTACTGAGCAAGATAGTATTAGAATCTGTTAGGTATAATAGTAATAATTGAATATAAAAAATTATTTTAAAACTATGTATGTTAATTCTATAAAATACTGTTGGATTTTAAGGGTTGAGATTATTTTATTTTTTGTGATAAAATCAATTATGCTAATACATTCTTAAAAATTGACAATAATATTTGTTGGCAAGATGTGAAATTGGAATTTTATATTGGTAGAATTTTAAAATATTGCCAATTTTACCTATAACCTCAAATATTAGTTGAATGCTTACAATAGGATCTAGATAATTAAAAATAAAAATTATAAATCAAAATATATCATCAAAAGGTCTTGTACAGGTGAGCATACAACTCAAATATAACATCAACAGATGAATAAAGAAAATTGTGGAACATGCACACAATGGGATCCTGCTGAGCAATGAAATGACTATTGATAAAGGCAAACAAAAATATCTTTAAAATATTTTGGGAAAAGGGACTTGCATTTGTATTGCAGTGTACAAGGGAGGTCAGACTGATGGGGAAGAAAGAATATTGTGGGTTATGGTATGCTTGAAAATCTGTTTTGTGCATTTTATGTTATATAAATTATAACCTAATCAAAATGAAAATAAAAACCTTCGCAATGTTACTTTCAAATCATTTTACACAGAATGTGAAATATATGCTTTTATATACTGAAATGCTTTCCAGATTAAGCACACTTCTGAGATTTTGCTTATAGTGTGATTCTACTCTAAAAATGTAAAAAATATTAGGGGGGAAAATATTATTTTTAATTAATAATATCTCCTTTTACAAGACTGGTGAACTGCAATTTAATATGAATGGCAAAATGTTGAAATATAGAGCTTTGTGTTTCTTTTACCTTTAGATTAAACAATCTTTGGAATGATAGTAAAATTATTTGGCTTTAATTTCTTCTTTACTAAAATATATGTGCCTATTCAGCCAATGATGAAAAATTGTTTTACATGAAATATATTTCATTATTGGAAAGATGAGTACTTCAGAAAATGCCAATGTTAACATTTTATGGATAAAATTTGAATAAGAATAAATACAAAATAAAATAGAAATGGAGATAATCTTAGTGCCTAGATAATTTAACTGCTTTCTGAGAGGGAAAAAAATGCTTTGGATACAAAAAAATATCATCAACCCTGTAGACTATAGATACTGGTGTATTATTCATTATTCATAAGAAAATCCAAAATAAGAAATATATTAATTTTTTTGCCATACAGAATGTCATGGAAGACTACGTAAAGGAAAGCTTGCCTTTCCAACTAGGACATCAAGCGATCATGAGTCTATATATGCCTTGACTTATCAAATTTGATACTGGTAAAATCAGATCAGTTATGATTTTCTCATAACATGTGGAATAAATGTGATTATCAAATTGTGACTGTTGCTGTTGTTTTGAAAATCAAAATAAGATCCTATTGTAGTGTATAAATTGTACTTAACATAAGGAAAATAACTTCAGGTTGCCACATTCCTCTGAAAAATCTATATTTATTCATAAAATCAAACCTATCTTTGGGTTAATGTTTCTCTTAATATAGAGGACATTTCTGTTGAATATACTCCTATGAAATAATGTAGACTTGATAGGATTTTGCCAACGACAAATTTTTTTTTCCACAAAAGAAAAAAAGTGCAGTCATATACTTACTTATGTGTCAGTTTTGGATATGATATGGCCCCCAAAATCTCCTGTGTTAATGCGGAAGTTAAAATGATTAGATTATGAAAGCCATAACCTAAGCAATGGATTAATTCAGTTGCTGAACTAATAATTTGAAAGGGCTACATTACTGTGTGGTAACTGTAGGCATATAATATGTAGCTGAAGGAAGTAAGTCAAATGGAGTCTTTAGGGCTTATATTTTGTCTGGGTTTTTCTCTTGCTCTCTCTCTACTCCTGGCTACCATGAGGCAAACAACTTTTCTCCCCACGTACCTTTGCCATGATGCTCTGCCTCACCTGGAATGCACAGCAATAGTCAGTTGTCAATGGACTGAGACCTCTGAAACCATGAGCCAAAGTAAACTTGTCCTCCCCTAAGTTGTTCTCAGTTAGCTTTTTGTTGCTGTGACTAAAATACCTAACACAGAATAACTCCAAAGTCATAAAACTTGTCAGTAATTGTTTGATAAATCTCCTTCTTTTTACTTTCCTTTATTAACAGAATAAGTTAATTATGCAATCTCAGTGACCCTTGAGCTTTCATAGTGATAATTAATGGTAATATCTTTATGTTACTTAGCTTGTCTCAGGCATTAAATCCTTTGCAAATATTAATTAATTTACTCTTCCAATAATCCTGGGCTTAACTTGGTGTTTTTATCAGCATTATTGAATGCTGCCCAAGGTCAATGGTTAGAAAATGATGATCCAGGTTTCTAACCCAGGCTGACTGGATGTAGTGCTGAAACCATGCTGTCACTCCAGCTTGTAGAAGGAAAGTAATGCATAAAATTAGTGAACATCATGCATCCTTACTTGATAGAGAGTTTTGAAGTATTAGAATAATTATTTGACAAAACTATTCTATTATTATTGTGTACATTAAATCTCATGACCTTTCAGAAAAATCTGGTAGGCATCATCCATGGGAGTAGTCATTGCTGATTTAGATAAAATCCTAAAACTTATCCCTTTCCATTTAGTCCTGTCTCACATCTCTCACTACTTCTCTGGGCACCTAATTTTGGCCTCCAAGCTGTCCATTTCTTAGTCTATTGAAGTAGAGAATGGTTAAGAAAAATTTTATTTTCTTGTCTTATTTTTGATATTTATGTTCAGTATACAGAGAAACTATCTTTAGTAACAGTTCATTAGTTTGTAAGTACCTATAGAACAAATATTATCAGCTAGTTTAGAAAATTTGTTACAGCAGGTAGCATAGTGCTTGGTATATAATTGGCCCTATAAAAATGATATAAAATGAATCTATAAATGAAATAAAAGGAATAATTAATTTTCCAGGTAAACTATTTGCTTAGCTTAGAGTATAAGCAATTAGCTGATTATTGATCATCTTAACAATACATGAAATATTTCCTTAAAATTTTGTTTCTTATCAAATTCATCTGCCACTTTTCCAACTCCTTTGTGCAAAATGAATAAACTTTACCCTTTGGACTGGTAAGTTGACAATTGGAAATACTTGGATCAGGGTTCATGTTTATAGATTAATTTTTCAGTCTTTTAAATAAATAGCTTTATTGAGATATAATTGACTATGATAAGCTGCCAATATTCACACTGCACCATTTGATAAATGTGTATACATAAATACTCCAAGGGATGACCCAAAGATCAAGAATATAGTTTTCTTGGAAAGTTTATAAAAATGCTAATGCATACTTACCATGATTCTGTACCCCATGGGACAACACTGAAATATTCTGCAATAAAGCAGTGTGTTTATTCCTACTGTTAATTACTTACAACTAAGTCACTTGCTATTTGTGGCAAAATTGTGTGTATATGTTTGTAAAAGTTTGAGGAAGACTCTGACAATTTAATGTAAAGAAAGGGCTAAAATATGATGGCTTGTGCATATGATATTTGAAGGAAGTTTTGTGAGATATTTTGAATATAGCAGGGTTGTCATTATTGTCCTTCAATGCAGATGTCCTTCAATAGGGTTGGACAATTTCTTCCTGTAATCTAAAGATTAAAAAATTCCAAAATTAACCAAAAAATAACGTTGGAATTTCTCTCTATACATTAGGCAAACAGATTAAAAATAATTATTATAGATCAAATTCAACTGATGAGCAGTATACTTGTGCCTACTATTATCCTTCTGCATCAGAGAAGCAAGGATCCTCCATCTCATAATAAAAAATGGAGAAACTTGTCCTAGAATTTGAATAATTATAATGTAGCCAAGACAATTTCACTGCAGCAATTTTTATAGATTTGTATGTCAGAAATAATAAATAAAATAAATACTATATTTTAAAAAGATAAAGTAATAAGTTGAATATGTCTTTTATTACATTTAAGACCAAATTAATAATCCAGGTATTATCCAAAAGGTAGATAAATTTAACATAATTAAATTCTAATGGGAAAAAAGTTAAAAATAATTATTTTATACAGAAGCTAGCTGCAGAAACAATCTGCAGAAAGTTTAAAAATGCATTCAATAAAGATATAATACAAAAAGTATTCTATTTAGATAGTTAAATATATCCTAGCTTAAACTGTTTTCATCTTTCTTCTTTGCTGGTTTCGCAATTGTTATTGCCAACATCCAAAAATAAACAGTCTTAGTTCTTGATGCTTCTTCTGTCTGTATCTTATTCTCAGGCTACTATCTTAATCCTTTCTTTGTAACTTTATTATTATTTTCAGAAGCCAATTGTGATAGAAGCCATAGCATTTTGGATTCAGGTGGAGAAAAGATTAATGGAATGTAGAAAAAGCTTTCATGTGGATAATCTGAGAGAGAGGGCAAACGAGAAAACAAAGATAGGGCATCTGAATGTGACTGTGACAGCCATGTTTATAGTTATCCTGATTACTACAGTGCATTTCAACAACAGCAAATATTTTTATTTGTTCAACACATTTATGATAAGTAGCTTTGAGAAAGTTTATCTAAGCAAGTGCCTTAAATTTTTGTTTCATTTAAATATACTAGGGAAACAAGGAAAATTAAATTTAAGAGAGAAATTATGTAAATCTATTAGGAAAGCATATTTGAACATACACTGACTATGAATTAAATAAACAAAGGCTTCATTTTCAATAGAAGAGACTCCAGAGGATTTCTTTAGGTCTTAGGATGTCAAGTAACAGTGAACTCTGAGCTAAACCAACTAGATGAAAATATTTTTTGTTATAAATTATTACTTTTAAGTCTAAATAGGTTTCATTGTCAGTGCATGAATGTCTTTTGCATTCATAGAAAGTGACCTAAAGTGATAAGGTAGAACAGTAAAAGGTATTGAAGTAGCTATCAATATGATAAAAGGGGTCTACAAAGAGGGCAAAGGATTAATGATACAGAGAAGTAATGTGCTGCCTGCTCCTTTAAAATGATGTTACGTAAACAACAGCAACAACAATGATGATCAAAATATAATACTACTTAATATTTATGAATGACTGTGTGCTATAATGTTTCCTGTTCTATGATCATTACCTCTATTTTTAAAATAAAATATCTCACAGTAATTTATGAGCTAATGCTTTTTTTCACCCATTTTAGAGATGAAGAAACATATCCATAAAATATTAACTAATTTTCTTGTGATCTGAATAGTTAGGACATAATGGAGTAAGATTTTGAGCCCAGGAAGTTTGGTTCCAGAAACTCACTCTAATTGCTTGGTACATCAGTTCCCATTCATTGGCTATTTGAGTCCTCCATGAGATATCCCTGCTACTTATTGGGCAGAATTTCCTGTCTTAATGTTTTAATCTATGAACAACTACCTTTTTATCTCATTTCCATCAAAGTCACATACCCATGCATTCATCTCTAATGACATATATATATATGTCATTATATATATATATATATATGTCATAAATATATATATGTACTGGTTTCTTTCAATAAAAGCCTGCCAGTTACATTTTAAAATCTAAGTTCTTCCTACCATTTTAGACTTGTATTTCAATACTTTCCTCTAAGCAACAACACTCTAGACATCCTGTGTTAAGAAGTGATAGACAAATATTATTACCTACAACTTAAAGCCTTCATTTATAATATTCTTTTGATCTACGTATGTTTCACTTCTGTACTTATTAAAATATAACTTATCACTTAACTTAGCACAAAGGATACATACACACAAACACACAAATACATACATACAAATTCATAAATACACATATATACATAAATACACAATCATTCTATGGGATGTATATTATTATATGTTTATATATATTTCTAAATAGATTAGAATTAGTTGTTCCTTTTACAGTTCTAAAAATATTTTGCTGTTGTTTTTATTATAGTACTTGATTTTTTTTCTTCTTTTATCATAATTTGGTCTTTATATCTCTAAATTTATAATTAATCAAATGTACTTGGTGTTTGTAAATTTGAAAAAATGGAATGAAAATAACAGAACAAAACTAATAAACAAACCTTTAATTGTAAATTCACCACAGTCTCTTCAGGAATGCTTATCCACTGTCTCTAGTTGTGGAAACAGAAAGCAAGGATGAACTGCCCTCCAGTTCAACTCAACCCACACTATTTTTCCAGGCATATGTTAGAATGACCTAGTTCAACCTCTCAAGCTGATATTAGAACAAATGGATGTTTTTCCCCAAGATAGATGGAATTATATTCTATTAAAGTAATTTCTAGCTCACACTAAAGTCTGGGAGTTAGAAGTCTGAATGAAGGCAGAAGATTCCATTATGGAAAATTTAAGGGTCAAGGAAACTGAATCATGATATTGTAAAAATGTATATTTTCATTTTATACATTCAGTTATATGTTTTAATGTTTTAAAATATCTTTAAAATATTCTAAAATGTATGTCCCATATTTTTAAAATGTGAAAAAATGATCATGAGCGTAGTCAGAAGAAAAATATAAAATTAATACAATTAAATAAGAAAAAATGACATTTTTTCCAAGAAAGAAATATCAAGAAAATAAATACAAAATACAGAAAAATATTTTTATATATATTTTTAATATTACATTTCTAACTAGCCAGTCTTCTATAAGACTTGTTTTATTCCATAATTTTTATATTTTGAAGCAATCCTCATAATGTGAATTTCATTTGCTTATGTATAATTGTATTCCAGATGAGAATAAATGAATGCAGAAACTGCACCTAGCAGAATTGAGCTTCATAAAAATATACAGAATATACTCACATGAACATTGAAATGTCCAGCTACCTTCGTTCATCATACATGAGCCACAAGCCTCTACATCTTATCTGAAAAGCAATACACAATAGAGTAGGCTGCAAACTCTTCAGATGTTCACTTTCACAAAACACAATGTTTTTCCTGGGTTAAAAATCATAGTTACTGTAGTGTTTATGTATATGAGCCATTAAACATAGATGAAATTGTGTCACTGTTTTTTATCAGCATCATTTTTTGTTTGCTTAATGTAGTTTTCTGCCTGTCATTGGTGAAGTTTTCTACTATGGTTCCCCTACCCATGTTTTTTCAATAAGCCCTGTGCTTTTAGGGTAGTGATTTTGCATAGCACAGTGATTTTTAGGTGTGCATACATTATATCATAGCAGAACAAACCAATATGGTTTGAGAAATTGGTTATTGAGTCTAAAAAGTCTTCTACATAATGCTACATATTGGTACTACTATGCAAGGAAAACCCCCACAATTAAAGTATTAAATACAAACAAACATGTGAAGTAACTAAATATAAGCAAAACAATCAGATGATATCAGGACACATTTTCAGCCTTGAAGTGGGAACACAAAATAAATAAAAACCACACACACACACACAATACACACACACACACACACACATACACACACAAAGATACACAAAAAACAGAAGCCATGAAAGACTGAAAGCACTGACAACCTCAAAATTAAAATATCATATGAGACAACAGCTTCTATAATCAAAACTAAAACACAAGGCATAGGCTCAGACAAATTAATTGTAATAAATTATCAGTGTAATTAAAATAACTCAATTTTCAAATGAGCAAATTTTTAAATGAGCATTTTAATTAGAAATAAATAGGATGGCTAATAAACATATGATAAATGTTTATTCTGTCAGACCACAGGAATGGAAATATCCTTACATTAGTAATTAAGAAAAAGGCCAATGAAAAAATAAAATAGCTATTTTAAACCATCAAATTAGTAAGTATTAAATTATTCCTAATAACTTTAGTGATATCTAGAGGTTTGAGGACTTTCTGAATCATTAGTTTGACCATTACATTAACAGAAATAGAAATTTCATTAGTGCCACATAAGTTCTATAATTATGAATATACCTTATACATTTTGTAGTATGTATATAAATATATAGAAACAAGGTTGATGTTTCATCATTTCTTATAATGACAAATATAAAGTATCAATCATTAGATAAAGATGGAAATGTATAATTGGATTTGTCTATAAACATAGCCTAGAATATTGTTGGTGTGTGTGTGTGTGTACGCACACATGCATGTGTGTACTGATAATAGAAAAACCTACAAAAATCATTTTTACCATAGGAACACAAAACATATGTAATCTACATAGTCAGATCTGATTTTTTTCCTGACAAAAACAAATAATGATTGCATGAATCTGGTGTGATAAGTAGAATGGTGGTTCTCAGAAGTGTTCTTACCTTAATGCTTAAAATCTCTGACTATGTTATTTTACATAGTAAAAAATAATTAAGGTTTCAGATGTAATTAAAATCACCAATCAAGTGAATTTGGGATGGAAAGTCTCTCTTCTGGATTATTCTGTGAGAGGAATCTACTATTTGAATCCTTGAAAGTTTCTAGGAAGTCTTCCTCCAGTTTTTGAAAAGTGCAAAGAATGTAGTATGAGAAAAATAAAAGCCAATTTTGGATAGGAGGAGAAGACTATAAGCCAGGAAATGTTAGCAGCTTCTAGAAGTAAATAGGCAGAGGAGCAGATTCTCCCCTACAGTCTGCCAACTCTTTCTCTCTTTCCTGGAGAAAGTTTTATAAAATGGATATACTTTTTAAATAAAACGGAATAATAAAAAGAACAGTGTTTTAACAGTATTTTTTATGAAATTATTAAAATTAATTCTTTTATTTCTGGAGCTTGATTCCCTCCATACCATCCAAAGTCTACAAGGATGAGAGGCTAATTTCCTCCATCTCTGTGATTCCTCACCCCCAAAGTTAAAATATTGACATTGAATCAAAAATGCTTATCCTCCTTAGAGTTACCCAGAAACATTCACCAATGCTCTTTATAAACCTCAGATGAAAGAAAAATAAAACAAGACACATGAAAATTCTATGGCTTACTCTCACTAAAATGAGTTTCTATAAACTTTTTGTTCAGATTTCAGCCACAAATCTCAATGTGTTTATTCCTTATTAATTAGAATGGAACTTGTGTCTTTGAATGTATAGAACATTGTCTTTAGTTCAGGAATATTTAACTTGATTATAACCTATTTAATAAGAAAATGTTGATGTAGACATTTTATGTAGTGTTACTTTATTTTTATTTGTCTTTACTAATTGTGTTTGGAGAACTCCCTTTGGGTCTGTAAGTCACCTCAAAAGGACGCTGGTGTCTTCCTTCAACATTTGTCTGATTTTTAAAAAAATTTTTTTTCAGAATTTAGGCATGATATTTCAGATTTATTATAGGAAATATAAATATATTGGTATTCTTTTTCTCTCACAGAAAACCAAAATTGCCAAGGTGAATGAAAAATAGAAAGATAATTTCATTTAACACAGCTTATATATCTGTAACCTCAAACCAGAAATAGGAAAAATCTGAGGAAAAAAAATCAATAAAAAGAAGAAGAAACTGTCAGAAGTCAAACTACAAAAAAAAGAGAAAAATCTCCACATAGATGGTGTATCAGAGAGAGAGAGAGAGAGAGAGAGAGAGAAATCTTCCCTGCAATTGGTGGGGTAAGGGAGAAAATACCCCTCAATTCACCCCATCTTTAAACCTCATTGTCTACAGTTATTATCCTATGTCAGTGGAATCATCAAAGGTTGAAAGTACAGGGAACAGATAGTTTGTCTTTCATTTGACAGGTCCAAAGATGGCAAGGAGTTGTGCCCCAGGGATTATAGTTAGTGCCTTAAATCCAGAGGCTCACCATCTCTCAATGTGATTTAGATAATGAGGTTTTGATCTTCAAGCTAATTCTAAAGTATGATAAAAATCTTTATCAGTTAGAGAAAAAGAACTAGTAGTGTGTAGCGTGTGTGTGTGTGTGTGTGTGTGTGTGTGTGTGTGTTTTATTATGTAATTGGCTTCTTTGACTGTGGAGTCTGTCTACGGAAGCCCAAAATTCACAGAGATGGCTGGAACTCTCAGGCACCAGCTAAAACTGAAGTGTGCATGCAGAATTTCTTCAGAGAATCCTCAAATCTGTTTTTAAAGTTTGTCAACTCAAATTATCCATTCCAATCTGTTTTATTTAAAGTCACCTAATTTTAGACATGAATCACATCTACAAAATGCCTAGACTAGTGTTTTGTTGAATAACTACAGGCTATAGCTTGACAAATTTCAGACATAAAATTGACCATCACATTTGTGAATCCTGAGAGTTTCTTAATACATTTTCCATGTAGAAGTAACTTTTATCATTGGGGGTACTGGGGAAGAGGGTGATAAACAAATCCTAAGGTTATCTGATGCTTCTGCCCTTCTGGAAGTCATATTGTGGCAGGAAATGAGGGTCAGGACACCAAGATCTGAAAGCAACACTTTATAAGTTGCACTATGGCCCAGAGGAATAATTCCCAAAGTCTGAGCCCTGAGCACAACAGTGCTTTTACTTATATACCTAAGCAAGTTTTTGGTACATCAAGACAAGAGAGTTGGTTGTATTTTATTGGAGGGTGCATTCTACATTCCTTATATGAATACAAGTTTGTCAATAACTGAGGGAATTTTAGCTCATATAGCTTAGGAACTATTACTGCCCTAAATCTAAAGGGGGATTATCCTGTTCCTGCTACATGTTTCCTGCTTTTGCTATTGTGGTTATCTTTTACAGGTATCTGTTAGCTGCTACAAATCTCTATGGTTAAATGTCAGTAAGCATAGCTTCTGTGTGTCAGTGTGCAATACCACAGCCTCTCAGCTCTTAAACTGCCAAAGTTCCCATTCTGTCTTACAACAATATGCTTGTATAACCACCTCCGTGAGTATGCATAAGAGCTGATAGAATATGGTCAGAGGAATGGGATTATATGACTGTTTTATATGACTTTGATTATTCAATTTTTGAACAGTACAAGTATTACAGTGTAAAATTGAAATTTCATTGTTCCTTTATTTCTCCTTTTTCTAATGATTCAAAATTTTCTTCATGTATTTTCTATCATTCAGCTTTCAACTTTGAGTTGCCTAACCTTCTTTACTATGTGTCTATTGTGTTTCTGGGTAATTATAATAGTTTCTGGTTTTAGTCAGCTTTTTCACAGCCTTGACCAAAAGATGTGACAAGAACAATTTTAGAGGAAGAAAAATGTATTTGGAGTTCACAGTTTCAGAAGTCTCAGTCCATATATGGCCCAATTCCATTGTTCTGGGCCTGAGATGAGGCAGAACATCAAGGAGGAAGAATATGGCAGAGGAAAGTAGCTCAGGATGTGGTAACCAGGAAGCAAAAAAAAAAGCTTTGCTCAACAAGGACAAAATACATAGCCTGGAGGCAAACCCCAGAGACCTACCTCTTCCAGCCATGCCCTACCTGCAATAGCCACCACCCAGTTAATTTCATCAGAGGATAAATGCACTGCTTAGGTAAGGCTCTCATAACCCAATCATTTTGCATCTAAACTTTCTTGCATTGTCCACATGAGCATTGTACACCTCATGCCTAAACCATAACATTTCTCCAATAATCATGTTTTTGTTTTTGTTTTTTTCTATATTACAAATAGAAGTTACAAGTTGTTATGTATCTACTGAGTTTACTTAGTATACTTATTTATAGAAATCCACAAATCTGATGAAATCAAATAAATATGTTTATTAATTTGTTCATATATTTAGCCTTCTCCTAAAGCACTGTTTCAAAATTTCTACTCTACTATGCCACAGAAATTCTATCTAGTTATATAATAAATGTTAATATTTACATAAGTTTACTTTTCAAATATAGAAATTAATCTCTTCTACTGTCCTTACTCCTTCTCAATATGTGCTATAAAAAATTGAAGTTGTTTTTGTGCTTTGAATGTGTTTGCCGCCACCAAAATTCCAGTTGAGTCTTGGTCTCCAATGTGACCATGTTGAGGCGGGAGTCTGTAACAGGCATTTAGGGTCATGGGAGCATCACCCTCAAAAGGGTATATGCTCAAGGAAGTGGGTTAAGTCTCTTGAGACTGGTTTATTTACTGACACAATGAATTATTACAAAGGCACTTGACCTGTCTGGTATCTTTTGCACATGTGCTCTTAACCCTCTGCTTCACCACATTGCAACGCAGCCAAAGGGTTCTTGGCAGATCCCAGATGCCATGCTGCTTGAGCTTTCCAGCCACTGGAATTGTGAGGTAATATTCCTTTATTTTCATACAGTATCCAGTATCAGGTATTGTTATGGTAGCACAAAGCAGATTAAGACAATGGTTATCTAATTTTATTTTTTCTCTACATGAAAATGTTCTCTTAACGCTACCTACTAAATGTTACTTTATTTATTTAAAATTAGTTCACAAAAACTATTGTCTTTAAACTATCAGTTTTCTATCCTTCAAAATTTGTAAATTCCATGTTCACATCTTTCTACTACTATGGCTTTATTGTACTTCTTTAAAAGTAATAGGATATACCTCTTCTTTATCTTTTTTCTTGAAAAATTTGGCTTAGCTTCTTATACATATTTATAATTCCATTGACATTTTAAAATGATCTCACAATTTATGGTTATTTTAATATGAGTTTATTCTAAGTTGATTTAACTTTTATCAATTACACATTATTTTTGGTGTGGTTTTCTCACATCAATATTAATATTTCATTACATGATGGTATAATATTATAGAATGTATTTGACTTAAAAATTCTAATTTACTGGCCAAATTATTAATACTTTTCTCAGCAAATATCTTGTGGTTGATTCTCCTCTGTATTACACTATTCACAGATTTATTCACTGTTTCCATTATTTCTAATTTTCACGTGCACATAAACACATACAGACACACACCAATGCTAGTTACCTCAATTCTGTCATCTGCAAATATTGGCAAGTCTGGATTAATGCTTGTCAAATCTGCAAGTATTTTGATTCATTTTATGGACTCATACCACAATTCTCACAATCTATAGATAACATACATTTAAAATTCATTGCACAATATATTGGTCTAGGAGTTTTTATTTTTAGCAAATTGTTCAGCAATATTGATGTTGACTAATAATATTGGCTATTATGTTTTTATTGATGTATATTGTTTTACTGCTAAGCCTTGTTTTAGGCATTTCATCCATAATAACAGAGCTATTACATTGTAATGAAAATGGAAGCTAGCCAGTTTGTTTCTAAGCACTGCTGTCATTTCATATGGAATCTTCTCTGTTTCTTCATGGCTACTCCATCATTGGACATTTGTTCAGTACAGTCCTTCAGAAATTTGTCATCTATTTGCTATGCCATTTACTAAATCAAAAAATGCAAACTATACTGTTAGGAATTAATTCCTGTATTCCCTGTGAATTGTTCAAGTTTCATTGTTATCTATTAATTATTGTTCACAGCTTGTGGTGTGAGGTTGAGGTAGTCCTTTGTCTTCACAGTAAATTAAGTACTATTTCCAATGAGCTGCAGTTTTGTACTCACATCTCACTTGCAGGGCAAATGCCAAGAACTTAGAGGCTCCATGTAGATGGTTTCTTGTCCTTGAAGTATCTGCATGAGACAGTACTGTTTACCTTACCTGCAGTGTTAAAATCGCCTGCATATTATTTCACTGCTCTATAACTCTTTAATAAAAGTAGTTGTCTTCTAACAAAATCCACATTTTCTTCTAAATTTGAATAGTTTTTAAAGTTTCTATTGTAAAGAATTATTTCTCCATGAAATTGAGATTAAAAGCCATTACTGTAATATATTTACATCCTTACCAAAGTAAATAACAGAATATTTTGTTTAAGATCATATAGAATTATCTTTTATACTATGTGGATTTCTTCCATGGTATCCACATTTTTTGTTTATAACAATTAAAACATTACTGTAAAAAGACCATTTGAATAAGTTTTCAAGGCTAAGAGTAGCAAGATAATGTTGAAAGAAGAAATTTCTGAATATTTTCTATTAGCAAAATAATGTGTGATGCTTATTTATTTCTTCTGCATCCTATTTACTGTACCATAGTTTCATAGAACCAGTAAAAATAAACAAAAATATGTAAATAAATAAATATGATCAGTGGTAAAACAGACATTAGATAAAATTGAATGTACTTTAGAGTGTAACACTAGCAGGCAACATTGAGTACTAACTATCTGCCAGGTATTTTTTTTAATACTTCAAAAAATTTTATTTTTAAAGGTATTCTTAGTAAATGCACCCAACATATTTTTAAAACAACTTCAGTATTCAGAAGAACAATGTTTGATAATAATTTCTTTATACCAGCTGGCTCATTTAATACTCAGAATGACTTCATGAAGTTGGTATAATTGATACCTCCATTTATAATTGAAGTAACTGAGGTATTGAGAAGGAAGTAATTTACCCAATACCATACATCTGGTAAGTTGTGGAGGTAATAAAACATAAAACTCCAGATTTTATCATAAAATTCTAACTTGTGGGGTGTTTGTAACTTAGAGGCAAAATACAATCATTGTTCTTTTACTGTAAGTGTTAAATGATCTGTGTATGGATGATAGGCTCGTGCCATTACCAAGATGAAAGTTACAGCACTATCATTCCTTTGTCCCTGCTTCTTTCTCGTTTTTCAGTGTTTCAATGTTAGAGGTCTCACATAGCGTAAATGCTTTCATTCTATCGTGCATATTCCAATTATCTTGTAGCTAGTCAGTGAAATAAAACTAATTTGAGAATACTCCACCTAATTAGCAGTTTTTGCCCTGGCACCATACACAGCAAGTGATGTTGCCATTGATTCTAAACTATAAATATTGAAAACTCTGATTATCTCCCAAGCAGTAATATATATTTAATATATATGTAAATGAATTCTGAGTAAACCATGTTGTGTTAGCTTTTTTTCTTTCCCTGATGTGCAGTAGTGCTGACTCTGATTATAAGAATCCCTGGGATGCTTAACTTTCTCCATTCTCACCCCCCAGTAATTCTGCTCAATAAAAGTCTCCTTAAATATTTCAAAAATTCTTACAAGTATTCGCAGACATCAAAGTAGTAAGAAGGCTGCCTCAGCTAGATATATTATATCTAGTTCACTGTCAGGAAACAAAGGACAGTGAGCAATATGGCTGCATTATTTCAACTGTAGAATTTCTCCAAGCATAGCTGTTGAACCTCACTACAGCATATCATTATTTGTACAAGGAGGAGAGATTAGAGAACATTTATTTCTGTTTTTCTATATTAAATTTATAATATGAGATGTAAAATTCAAAGTGTATTTTCCTCTAGACACATTTGGAAAATTCTTATTCAACCAGAGAGGGATATATGAGCTTTGCATACATCCAATAGCCCTTTAGCTGCTACTACATATCTAAATCACTGAGTCCATTACCCACTTTTAGAGAAAGCAAGCAGATTTATAATCTTGGTTGCATTTCCCAGGCTAAGGAAGCTAATCAGCTTTGTTAAATACTCAGAATCAAAATCAGTATGAATATATTTTTATACTGTGAAATAGATTATATTTTTATACTGTGAAATAGATTCTTTCATTTCTCTATTTTTGATGCAAGGGAATCCTTATGGTTAGGCACCTTCACATATTCAAATATACATTCATTTGAGATACTTGTTATACTCAAAGTGAGCCAATACTTAAATACACATATTTTCTAGAACATTGAATTTGAAAAATGAAGTCTATATTATATAAACCTATGCTTCTGTGAGTTGGAAATGGAATTAAGTTTTCTGAAATCATTTTCTGTGTGAATTTATGTACTAGTAGTCAGAAAAATACTTTATAAAACAATAAGTTTCTAATTTTAGTTCTGCTCAAAGCCTTCCAGGGTCTCAGGATAACTTTTGGCTAATTTCTCTACTGTCAGAAAGGCCAAGTTTAAATTTCTTTTCAGGAGTATTTTTTTTTCTTTTTTATGTAAAGAGAGGAGAAGAGAAGGAGATAAATTATATGTTCTTTTCCCCTTAGCTCTGTACAGGTTCAGGCACAGAGTATCTGCTTTAAGAATGCATGATGATGAAACAGAACTCTGAAAAATAACATGAGGAACTCTTGGGCATAAAGTCTTAAAGACAAATAATATCTCATGCTCATGAAACATCTATTTCCTAGGAGAGAGGAGATCTTTTGCAACCCTCCAATGCCTATCTTTTGAATGCTTACTTGAGAGGTAGTTTGTTTAGATCAGCTGGATTTGTTAAGTTGTGTTTGTGAATTCAAAGTTACTAGCTGCCCAAGTGGTAGAAAGCATTGTCATACAACCAAATCCTATATCATAATGGTGTATTCACAATAAAACTGATCTATTCTGAAGAGTCCAAGACAATAATAAATGAGCAGTAATAATTTTTAAGAAAGCAAAATCCAAAGTTAAAGCCCAATGTGTTATGTTGTTGGTGGAGCAGGAAAATGACATTTCTCTTATTACTGAGATATACTTTGACCATAATTAATCTGCGATATTTTCTTCTTTCCTCTGTCAGCAGAATACTAAAGATATTTTGCCATATGGTCCCAATCTATACTCATCCTTCTTCTCTCTCACATCTATCTATATATACTTAAAGCCAGTGTGCCAAATATATATGAAAATCCTCACCATTTCTGAGTATACTAATTGTTTTCATGTTTGTTTAAAATATTCTGTTTAAACATCTGTAACCATACAAAAACATCTCAAATACCAATGTCAGCCTTAATAAATAAGATCTTTTTACGGAATCAAGCTTTCTTCTTTATTCTGCATGAATTTTTAAAGAGAACTCTCATGTAACTAATTATATTCCATTCATCATATATGACTTAAATATCTTTTACATTAAACGATAAACTTTTCACTCTTTAGTGATATGAAATCTTCATGTTTCATTCCCCAATGCTTTATATAGTACTTTGTATGAAGTAGGTTTTAAATATATATGCTGTGAATGAGTTTGAGAATATAAGAAAGTCACCCAGGGACTAATTTTCTAAAAAAAAAAAAAAAAATAGAAATAATTAATAAATTATAGCATAGTAAAATCAATTAATATTCTGTGGTTATATACTGTCTTTAATGTACAAATATATAAAAGTGATTTAGAAAACTGGACCAGCAATCATGAAAAATATGCTTCAGTCCTGATTTACAATTGTGTTCTCTGGAACCTTGCATCAATATTAAATTGAGATTACAGAATTGAATAGATAAATAACAGCTATCAGGCTATGGTCATCACATTGAAGAATGAATAAAAGTCATGAGCAATAATTTTAAAATTTATTATTGATATATTTTATATGGAAGACAAGGACAAAATACCACATAGTTTCTCTCACCTATTAACTTTTTGTTATAAATTAGATTATTAGAAAGGGCACACTAATGTATTTCAAGGGAAGTTTGTAGATATTTCTGTAGTCATAGGAGAAAGTCAACATAGAGTTACTCATAATTTTCAGATAATGATTTAAAAGTATGATTATCAAAAACAACCTTGTTTTCTTATTATTTTAGCCAATACCTTATAGTCTTATTATCCATTCCAATGCTCATAGAACTCAATTATTTATTATTCACTATTTTATTTTCAAAATAACAACCAGATTTTCAACTATTTTTTGTTTTGTTTTGATTTGTACTGAGGATTGAAACCAGGGGCATTTTACCACTACCACTGAACTACATCCTCAGCCCTTCTTTTTTTTTTATATTTTTTTTGGTTGTAGATGGACGCAATATCTTTATTTATTTATTTTTTTATGTGGTGCTGAGGATCGAATCCAGTGCCTCAGGCATGTGAGGCAAGCGTTCTACCACTGAGCCACAGCCCCAGCCCTCCTCAGCCCTTCTTATTTATTTATTTTGAGATCTTACTAAATTTCTGAGACTGACCTTGAACTTGCAATCATTCTCCTTCAGCCTCTTAAGTGGCTGGGATTACAGGCATGTGCCAGTTGACTTGTTTTCTTATTTTATAAATATCTTTTACTAGTCAGTATCTTACATCTGTCAGTATAAAAAGACCCAATATTACGCATACTCATTTACTGACTCTAAACTGAAAACAATCCTTTTGCCAAAGAGTAATCAAAACTTACTAAACTGTCCACTTCAAAGATGTTTATGTCGTTTATGTAAAAATACTTGAATATTTTAAAAAAAGTTTTGTATGTTTTAATGTAGGTGCTGTCACCTACATTAAATTAAATTAATTAAGATAAATTTAGACTAGAGAAGTGCAGCACAATTGACTTAGTAGATAAATGATCAGTAAGCTAGTTATTAGGAGTGAAGAATTCTAGGGTGGCAAATATAAATATATGGCAAAAAATTTTTGTCAGGCCTGTAAAGGAGAAGACATAAAACAAATTAGGCAAGGATATAAAATGAGTGTTTTAAAACTAAATACAGGGAGAGAGATGGTGGGGTAGAGAGAAGAAGTAATTCCCTGCAGTCCTGCAGCACCAGAATTAGGAAGTAAGGAAGACTGCTTCTCAGCTGAGTGAGTGAATAAGGAATCTCACTGTAATTTAATACTAAACCGTTTAAAAAAAATCTATAGAAACACAGAAAGTCAGTAACTCAGACATAATAAATTATATGTTACAGCTGTGCCAACTTGACCACTGGTGGCAACAGATGAGTAGAGAGGGAGCATAGACAAAAGAGACGCACGGTCAGTGAATAAAGAAAATTAAAAAATGAAGAGGAATTGGCTTGGGGAAAATTGTGGACTAGAGAGGAAGGCTGATTTCAATGGACACGGAGTCAATAGGAAAGTGGCTCAATGAAAGCAAATCCCAAACTAGTTCACTCCAGGGGCGCAAAGCTATCTTCGGGTGCAGAACATGCTGGTGGGTACAGAAAATGCTACCGGGTGCCAAACACTGTCCCGCTGTGGCTTGCAGAACTTCAAGCAGAGAGAGGATATCAGAAATTCTCAAAGGAAGATACCAGCAGCCTACTAAAAAAATTCCTAGAAGGTGCCTGATACATTGATACTAAACTAGGCACAAAGAAATTTTTACCTGGACCATTCAGTTTCTGAACTCCAAGGGGAAAATCTCCCATTATTGCTGGCATGACAAGAGCTAATTGGGAAGACACTTACAGAGGTCACACAGACTTCTCTGCACTCCAGGGTAGATACACAGTAATTCGCATTCATGGTGGTGAAGGTACAACCTATGGAGGGTTAATCCCACACCCTAAAAGCTGATTTTATTAAAGGCCCCATACATTCATAAGTCCAGCAAAGACTGGCAGCTTCCCAGCAATAAGGGCCATGGATTTCAAATACCCACCAACCAAGTTGCAAAATTCACTTAAGACCAGACCCTAGCAACTGGCATTTCCAATTTAGGATCCTCCATCATCCCTAATACAGGATTACACAATTCATCAGCACTCCCTGTCGTACTTATGCAATACTGGGAGATTGGAAGCTAGGAGGTACTATACTCAGCTGGTAGCTAGATGGGAAAATTAAAGACATTGCACTTAATAATCCCCAGCCCTTGACCCAAGAACTACAGAACCAAAAATAGATATAAAGAATGATAATTTCTCCCTGCCAACAGTTTTGAACACCACAGAAGAAACAAGTCCTCTCTCATTAAGATTTTTTTTTAATTTTTAATTTTTTCCATCTGTATTTACATTTTTACTTTTCTTTTTTAAAGTTTTAAATTATTTAAAAATGTTTTAAGTATCATTTTTATAGTACTGTATTCTTTTTGTTTTTATTATGCGTAATTTTGCGTTTGTATATGTGGGGGTGTGGGGGTATGTTCTCACTGCATGGATAGGATTTATATATATTTATATATATATGTATATTCATATAACTTTACTTACATATTAGCTCTGCTGAATTTGTTTATTTAGCCTTGTTTTGACTTAGATGGGTATGATTATATAATGGTTCATTTGTTTTGATCTTATATTTGCTGGTTTGTTCATACCCTGGTTTGTCTTTCTGCTACTTCATTCTCCACTCTTTTCCTCCAGTAACAGCCAAAATTGCCTGTTTCCTTTTCCTTTATTTATTTCTTCACTTTCAGTTAACATTTTATTCCTTGTTCTTTCTAGCCAATATCAATTACCTATCTCCTGTCTCTCCTATGATCACTTTTCTCAACACTTGAAAATTTCTTTCATCATCTAACTCTAATTTCTCTTACTTAAGAAACTGTAATTCCACTAAATACAGAAATGGTGTAGTTAATGTAATTTCTGCCCCAAATTGTTGTAATTATGAATGCTGTGAAAGACATAGCAGTTGCCTATTCTCAAATGCCTGATCTAGTTCACAATTTTTTGTCCTTGATACTTATATTCAATGCAGACCCCATCATCCCTATATAGGTGGTGATTAGTCTTGCAAATGTCAAAGTAGACATCAGATATTTATGTTAAGGTTGTACATCTTTTGCTGACCTTAGTGCTATTCCTGGCTCCCCCTTCCTCTAAGAGGGGCTGGAATGTGATTAACACACTTCAAGATCAGAGAGTAGAGATCCTGCTACCAAGAAATACTTTCACCTCAACCAAGCAAGAGTGAATTTCAGCCCACAAGCAATCAAGCTTTAAGATTTCTTCAACTAAGAGAATTTGGAAGCAATGAACCCAAACCAGCAACCAGGAGACAAGTAAGAACAACCAAAGGGGGACCTCAGGTCCTAATCCTTGACATCTATTCATATATCCAAAACAGAAAAAAAAATCTCAGAACAGATATGTGCACACAAAAATACACACCTATAAGAGAGAAAGGTGAATCCTTCTTAACTGATGCACAAGTCCGAGACCTTTGCAAACATGAGAAAAATGTCAAACAAATCTTCACTTTAAATTCATGATCCCTGAACAACAGATCCCACTGAGCCCTACGTATACAAAAATTCCAGAGAACGATTATAAAAAACTGATTATTAAAATTTTTAATGAACTAAAATAAGATCTAAAGAATGAATTAAGAGAGTGAATCCAGAAAATGAAAGACAACTTCATTAAATAAACAGAAATATTGAAAAGAATCCAAACAGCACTCAAAAAAAAATAAAAACCCAAATAACAACAACAACAAAACAACCAAAAAACCAAATAACCCAATCAATAAGTGGGCAAAGCAATTGAACAGACACTCCACAGAAGAAATACAAATGATCAACAAATATATGAAAAAAATTTTCAACATCACTAGCAAATGTAAATTAAAACTACATTGAGATTTCATCTCACTCCAGTCAGACTGGCAATTATCAACAATACAAGTAACAATAAATGTTGGTGATGATATGGGGGGAAAGTACACTTATATTGCTGGTGAGAATGCAGATTGTTGCAACCACTATGGAAAGCAATATGGAGGATTCCTCAGAAAATTTGGAAGGCAACCACCTATTGACCCAGTTTCCCACTGCTCAACATATACCCTAAAGACTTAAAATTATTTGTTTATTGATTGTATATCTTCTTCTGAGAGATTTCTATTCAGCTCCTTAGCCCATTTATTGATTGGGTTGTTTGATTTTTTGGTGTTAAAATTTTGAGTTCTTTATACATCCTGGAGATCAGTGCTCTATCTTATGTGCATGTGGCAAAAATTTGCTCCCAGAATGTAGGCTCTCTGTTCACCTCATTGATAGTTTATTTTGCTGAGAAGAAGCTTTTTAGTTTAAGTCCATCCCATCTATTGATTCTTACTTTTACATCTCTAGCCATTAGAGAAATGTAAATCAAAACTACTCTCAGATTTCATCTCATCCCAGTCAGAATGGCACCTATCCAAAATACCAGCAACAATAAATGCTGGCGAGGATGGGGTGAAAAAGGCACACTCAAACATTGCTGGTGGGACTGCAAACTGGTGCAACCAATCTGGAAAATAGTATGGAGATTCCTTAAAAATCTTGGAATGGAACCACCATTTGATCCAGCTATCCCACTCCTTGGCCTAAACCCTAAAGATTTAAAAACAGCATACTACAGTGACGCAGCAACTTCAATGTTTATAGCAGCACAATTCACAATTGCAAAACTATGGAAGCAACCCAGATGCCCTTCAATAGATGAATGGATAAAGAAACTGTGGTACATATACACAATGGAATATTATTCAGCAATAAAAGAGAATAAAATTATGGCATTTGCAGGTAAATGGATGGAATTGGAGAACATTATGCTAAGTGAAGTAAGCCAATCCCAACAAACCAAAGGCCAAATGTTCTCTCTGATTAGTGGATGCTGATATATAAGGAGGTTGGAATGGGGAACATAGGAGAAATGGAGGAACTCTGGATGGGGCAGGGGGAGGTGGGAGGAGGGAAAGGGAATGGGTGTAGTAAAGATGGTTGAATGAGATGGTCATTACTACCCTAAGTGCATGTATGAAGACACAAATGGTGTGACTCTATCTGGTTTGCAACCAGAGGAATAGAAAAATTGAGCTGTATACATGTACTATGATTTGAAATGCATTTAAATAAATTAATTTTTTAAAAAAGACTTAAAATTAGAATGCTATAGTAATGTGAACACATCAATGTTCATAGCAGCTCAATGCATAGTAGCTAAGCTGTGGAAGCAACCCAGATGCCCTTCAACAGATGAATGGATAAAGAAAATGTGGTATATACACACAATGGAATATTACTCAGCCATAAAGAAGAATGAAATTATGGCATTTGCTGCTTAATGGATGGAACTGAAGCTTATCATATTAAGTGAAATAAACCAATCCCAAAACCCAAAGGCAGAATGTTCTTTATGATATGCAGATGCTAACTCACAATAGGTGGAGTAGGGGGAGGAGTGGATTTTCACCCAGTTGTGACACGGAGAATGGGAGCTGGAATGGGAATGAGAAAGACCATAGAATGAGTAAGACAACTTTCCTATGTTCATATATGAATACACAACAAGTGAAACTCCACATTTTGTACTACCATAAGTATGGGAAGTTATACTCCATGTATGCATAATATATCAAAATACATTCTACCATCAAGTATAACTAAAAATAACAAATAAAATGTTACAAAATTATAAATTACTGTCATTATGATGATATAAGCAAGAGAGAAAAAAATAGTACTCTTGGAATGGAAAGACACACAATAAAATTAAAAATTCACTTGAAAGCATCATCAACAGATTAGATTGCATAAAAAATAGTACTTCAGCCGCTGAAGACAGATCTTCAGGCCTTGAACACAGGGTATGTGAACTTGAGTATTAGGAATGCAATCAGCCAGGCACTTTGTAATCCCAGCACTTTGGGAGGCTGAGGCACAAGAATCACAAGTTCAAAGCCAGCCTCAGCAACTATGAGGTGCTAAGCAACTCAGTGAGACCCTCTACATAAAGCACAAAATAGGGCTGGGCATATGGCTCAGTGGTCGAGTACCCCTGAATTCAATCCTCAGTACCAGAAAAAAAAAAAAAAGAAAAAAAAAAGAATGCAATCAAAGGAAAAAAATGACAAAACATTACTAGAATATTTAAGAAATCAGAGCCATCAAGAGCTCAAACCTGAGAATCATAAGGGTAGAAGAAAACATGGATGTACAAGCTAAAAGCATTTTGAACATTTTCAATGAAACAGTTTCAGAAAACTTTTCCCATATCAAAAAGGTGATAGCCATCCATATACAGGATGCCTATAGGACCCAGTAGACCTAATCATAAGATAAGTTCTACAAGACACATGATAATAAAAATGTTTATCATAGAAAATAAGAATAGATCATTAAAAGTTTCAAGAAAGAAACATTAGGTCACTTTTAGAGTCAAACAAATAACCATCAAGCCAGCACTATAAAGATAACTCAAAGATGAACTGCACACAGAGGTATTCAGAAAACAAATCCCAAAGCTCCCAAATAGAAGATCAATAGAAGAGTAATTTACTAAATAGGAATCAGCCTCATATTAAATATAGCAAAAAAACAAAATGGCAGAATACCACATAAACATATCCATGCTAACAATGAATATTAATGGTATCAACTGCTTAATTAAAAGGCATAGATTAAAAAATGGATCAAAAAATAATACCCAACTATACGCTGCTTACAAGAAACTCATAAGCAAAGACAGAGGCTGGAATGAAAGGATAAACAAGTAACTCTGGAAATAGATTGCAAAATCAAGCAGGAATAGGTATTTTCATATCTAAAAAAAGCAAATTTCAAGGAAAAATTAAACAGAAGACACAAAGAAAGCTACTACATCTTGGTAAAGGGAACAATCCAATGGGAAGATATAATAATAGTAATATGTATGTCCCAAATGTCACACCACAAATTTACATAAAAATATACTCCATGATATTACATCTCAAATAAACCCCAGCACAATATTAGCAGGTGATTTCAACATACCTTTAGGTCATCAAATGAGGTCACCAATAGGTTATCAAAGCATAAAATCAGTGAAAATATTTTAAAACTAAATAAAATTATAAATTAAATATACCTAAGGGACATCTACAGAATATTTCACCTCCAAAGAGGTGAATTTTCCTCCTTCTCAGCAGCTTATTTAACTTTTTTCCAAAATAGACTATATTCTAGGTCACAATGTAAGTATTGGTAAGTACAAAAATTCTATATTATCCTTTGTATCATATCAGATCAAATGGAAAGAAACTAGAAATCAACAGAAAGAAAAATAGAAAACACATAAACAATTAGTGATTGAAAAATATTCCTTTAAACTCAGAATAAATCAAATAATACATGAGTGCAGAAATTAAGAAATTATTCAATACAAACCAGAACAGAGATATAGCATATTGACATCTCTGAAACAGTTTAAAAGCAGTTTTAAGAGGACAATTTATAGCATAGAATTTCTACAATATATACAGAGATTCAAAATACATAAGCTCCACTTCATGACCTTAGGAAAAAAGGAACAAACCCATTCTAAAATCAGTAAAAGACAGAAAATAATTAAGATCAGATGCAAAATTAATGGAATTAAAAATTAGAAAAAAAAACTTTACTTAGGATCAATGCAACAGTTTGTTCTTTGAATAAATAAATAAGACTCAAAAACCCTTAGCCAAACTCATCAAAAGAAAAAGAGAGAAGAACCAAATCATCAAAATTAGGGATTTTTAAAGAGATCTCAATAGAGACATTTTTGAAATCCAGAAGATCATTAGAAACTAGTTTGAAAATTATGCTACAATAAACAGGAAAATCTAGAAGATATTGACAAATTCCTTGACATATATGACCTGCACAAATTGACCCAAGAAGGCATAGAAAAACTGAACAGATCAATATCAAGTAATGAAATTGAAACAGCCATTAAAAGCCTTCCAACAAAGAAAAATCCAGGACTAGGTGGATTCTCAGCTGAGTTCTACTAGAACTCTACAGAAAAACTAACCCCAGTATTTTTCAAATTATTTCATGAAATTGAAAAGAAAGGAAGACTCCTAAATACATTCTATGAATCCAGTATTGCCCTGATATCAAAACCAGACACAGACACATCAAGTAAATAACACTACAGACCAATATCCTTGATGAATATAAATGCAAAATCCTTAATAAAATATTAGAAAATTACATTTAAAAATTACATTTAAATTACATTTAAAAAATTACATTTAAAAAATTACATTTACAAGAAGATAATATACTATGATCAAGTGGATGCAGGCTTGGTTCAACATATGCAAATCAATAGATAAAATTCATCACTTGAAAAGAACTAATGACAAGAATCATATGACCATCTTGATAGGTGCAGAAAAGTCCTCTGATAAAATCCAACACCAAGTCACGTTAAAAATGCTGGAGAAGCTAGAGATAAAAGGAATTTACCTCAACATTATAAAGGCCAAATCCCAATCCAGCATCATATTGAATGGAGAAAAACTAAAAGCATTTCCTCTAAAATCAGGAAAAAGACAAGAATGTCCTCTCTTGCAACTTCTATTCAATGTAATTCTCAAAACATTAGCCAGAGAAAGCGATCAGGTAAGAGAAGGAAATTAAAGGGATACAAATAGGAAAAGAAGTCTCTTTTCTGCTTGCTAATGTATTGATCTTATATCTAGTAGACTAAAAGAAATTCCACAAAAATACTAATAGAGTTTATAAATGAATTCAGAAAAGTAGCATAACACAAAGCCAACATTCACAAATCAATAGTTTTCATATAGTCTAACACAGATTCTCCTCAGAAAGCAATCAGGAAAACCATCCAATTTGCAACAATATCAAAATAAAACAAAACAACAGCAATGACAAAAAACCTCAGAAATTAACCATGGAGGTATAAGATCTCTAAGCTGAAAATTATAGAAGACTGAAGAATATAATTTAAGAATACTTAGAGGATATAAAGACATCCAATGATCCTGCATAGAAAGAATCAATATAGTCAAAATGGCCATACTACTAAAAGCAATATACAGATTCAATGCAATCTCTATCAAAATATAAATAAAATTCTTCATAGAATTAGAAAAAAAATCTTAAAATAATTTGGAAGCATAAAAGATCCAGAATAGCCAAAGTAATACTGAGCAAGAAAAGCACAGCAGAAGGCATCACAATACCTGACCTGAAATTATACTATAGAGCTATAATAACAAAAACAGTATGGTATTCGCATAAAAATAAACATGAAGACCAATGAAAGATATTAGAAGACATAAACAAATGCACATACTTACAGCCATCTGATACTTGATAAAGGTGTCAAAAAATATTTTGGAGAAAAGTCAGAGTTTTTTGTTTGTTTTTGTTTTTAACAAATGGTGTTTGGAAAATTGGATATCTATATGTAGAATAATGAAACTAGAGCTCTACCTCTTGATCTGCACTGAAGTCAACTAAAAATGGACCAAAGACTTAGGAATTAGAATAAAAACTCTGTAACTTCTAGTAGAAAAGGTAGAGTCAACACTCCATCATATTGGTGTTGGCACTGACTTCCTTAACAAAACCCCTAAAGCTCAAGAAATAAAACTAAGAAACAATAAGTGGGATACCATAAAACTAAAATACTTCTGTACAGCAAAGGAAATTACAAGTGATTTTAAAGAAAGCCTATGGAATGGGAGAAAATCTTGACCAGCTACTGCTGTGAGAGGGTATTAATATCTGGAATATATAAAGAATTTGGAAAACTTAATGCCAAAGAAAAACTAAGTAGCCCAATCAAAAAACAGAAACTTCTATAAAGAAGAAAAATAAGTGGCCAAGAAATATATGAAAAAAATGTTTGATATCTCTACTAATCACAGAAATGTAAATCAAACTACACTGAGTTATATACCTCACTCCAATCAGAATGGGCCACAATCAAGTAAATTCTGGTGAGAACATGGGAAAAAGGCCCATTTGTACATTGTTGGTGGAACTCCAACAACCACTCTGGAAAGCAGTATGGAGATTCCTCAAAATCTAGGGATGGAACCACCATATTACCCAGCTTTCCCAATTCTTGGTATTTTCCCCAAAGCACTCAAATCAGCATACTACAGCAACACAGCCACTTCAATATTTACAGCAGCCAAATTCACAATAGCTAAACTATGGTATCAATCCAGCTTCCCCTCAGTAGATGAATGGATTAAGAAACTATATATAAACAATGGAGTTCTATTGAGACATAAAGAAGAAAGATATTTTTATTTGCTGGTAAGTGGATGGAAACAGAGACCATCATGCTGAGTGAAATAGGCCACATTCAGCAACTCAAAAATGTTCTATAATTTTCATTATAGAGGTTTTTCATGTCTCTTGTTAGATTGATTCCCAAATATTTTATTTTTTGAGGCTATTGAGAATGAGATAGTTTTCCTAATTTCTCTTTCAAAGAATTCATCACTGATGTATAAGAATGCATTAGGTTTATGGGTATTGATTTGTATCCTGCTACTTTGTTTAATTCATTTATGAATTCTAGAAGTTTTCTGGTGAACTTTTTCAGATACTCTAAGTATAGCATCATAGATAGTTTGAGTTCTTCATTTCCTATTCATATCTTTTCAAATTTTCTTTCATCTTTCTTATGTCTCTGACTAGAATTTCAAGGACTATGTTGAACAGAATTGGTGAAAGAGGGCATCTCTGTCTTGTTCCAGTTGTTAAAGAGAAAGCTTCCAATTTTGCTCCATTTAGGATGATATTGGCCTTGGGTTTAGTAGAGATAGCCTTTAAAAGTTGAGGTATGTTCCTACCATCCCTAGTTTTTCTACTGTTTTGAAAATGAAAGGATACTGTATTTTGTCAATTGTTTTTTCTGCATCAATTAATAAAATCATATGCTTTTTTTCATTGTCTATTGATGTGATGGATTATGTTTATTGAAATCCATATGTTGAACCAACCTTGTATCCCTGGAATGAACCCCACTTGATCATGGTGCACTATTTTTTTAAATGTTTTTGTATGCAATTTGCCAAAACTGTATTGAGAATTTTTGCGTTTATGTTCATCAGGGATATTGTTCTAAAATTTTCTTTCTTTGATATGTGTCTGTCTGGTTTTGGTATCAGGTTGATACTAGCCTCATACAATAAGTTTGGGATGATTTCCTCCTTTTCCATTTTATGAAATAATTTGAGGATTATTGGTATTAATTATTCTTTGTAGGTCTTGCAGAACGTGGCTGAGGATTCGTCTTGTCCTGGGCTTTTCTCGGTTTGTAGGTTTGTGATGGTATCTTCTATTTCATTGCTGAAATTAATCTGTTTATGTTGTGTATGTTCCTTTGGTTCAGTTTGGGTAGGTCATGTGCCTCTAGAAATTTGTTGGTGTCTTTAGAGTTTTCTATTTTACTGGAGTACAAATTTTCAAAATAGTTTCTAATTACCTTCTGTATTTCATTACTGTCTATCATATGTCTTTTTCATCATGAATTTTAGTAATTTGAGTTTTTTCTCTCTTTCTTTTCATTAGGGTGGTTAATGGTTTGTCAATTTTATTTATTTTTTCAAAGAACCAGCTTTTGTTTTGTCAATTTTTTAAATTATTTCTTTTATTTCAATTTCATTGTTTTCAGCCCTAATTTTAAATATTTCCTGTCTTCTGCTTCTTTGGGGGTTGGTTTGTTTCTCTTTTTCTAGGACCTGCATTATAATGTCAGGTTCTTTATTTGTTGACTTTTCATTCTTTTAATGAATGAGCTTAATGCAATGAACTTTCCTCATAGTACTGCCTTCATAGTGTCCCAGAGATTTTGATATGTTGTATTTGAGTTCTCATTTACCTTTAAGAATTTTTTATCTCTTTCCTGATGTCTTCTGTTATCCATAAGTCATTCAATAGTGTATTATTTAGTCTCTAGGTTTTGGAGTAACTTCTATTTTTTAATTTGTCATTGATTTCTAATTTTATTCCATTATTGTCAGATAGAACATAGGGTATTATCTCTATTTTTGCTAAGACTTTCTTTGTGGTATAACATATGATCTATTTTGGAGAAGGATCCATGTGCTGCTAAGAAAAAAAGTGTATTTGCCTTTTGATGGATGAAATATTCTATATGTCTGTTAAGATTAAATTATTGATTGTTTTGAGTTCTATCAATTATTTATTTAGTTTTTGTTTGGAAGAATTATCAAGTAGTGAGAGACTTGTGTTAAAATTACCCAGTATTATTGTGTTGTGATCTATTTGATTCTTGAAGTTGAGAAGTGTTTTTTTTTTGATATACATAGATGCCCCATTGTTTGAGGCATAGATACTAATGATTGCTATTTCTGTTGATATACGATTTCCTTAAGCAGTATGAAATGACCTTTTTTATCCCTTTTTACTAACTTCAGTTAGAAGTTCACTTTATCTGATACAAGGATGGAAACCTATGCTTGTTTATGTGGTTCATGTGAGTGATACATATTTTCCTATCCTTTTACCTTGCATCTATGGATGGCTTTTCCTGTGAGGTGAGTCTCTTGAAGGCAGCATATTGTTGGGTCTTTTTAAAAAATCTAATCTTCCAGTCTATGATTTTTAAGTGATGAGTTTAGTCCACTGACATACAGGGTTATTATTGAGACATTGTTTGTATTTCAAGTCATTTTGGTTTACTTTTTGTTTTTAAGTTGACCTGGTTTCTCCTTTGATTGGCCTCTTATTTAGTATAGTTCCTCTCTTCACATATTTTTATTGTTGGTTATCATTTCCATTTGTTGAAGAGGCTATATTTTCATCAATGTATGTTTTTGGCACCTTTGTCTAGTATGAGATAACTGTAATATGTGGGTTTGTCTTTGTGTCTTCTATTCTGTACCATTCGACTACATGTCTATTTTGGTGCCAGTACCATGCTATTTTCGTTACTATGGCTTTGTTTAAAATTATCTCCTTATTCTGTATAAGCATTTTCATTATGATGTGTCTTGGTGTAGATCTGTTGTAATTTTGTATATTTGGCATCCTGTAAGCCTCTTGTATTTGATTTTTCAATACATTTTTCATGTTTGAGAAATTTTCTGATATTATTTCATTGAAAAGGTTGTGTATTCCTTTGGTTTGAAACTCTATGCCTTCCTCTATCCCAATAAATCTTAGAATTGGTCTTTTGATGTAATCAAATAATTATTGGATGCTCTGTTCATGGTTTCTTAGCATTTTAACTGTGTGGTCAACTTTATTGTTGTGATTGTATATTTTGTCTTCATTGTCTGAGGTTCTGCCTTCCAAGTTATCTAGTCTGTTGGTGATGCTTTCTTTTGTTTTTTATTTGGATTATTGTTTCCTTCATTTCAAGGATTTCCATTTGGTTGTTTGTTTGTTTATTTTGTTTTTGGTTTTTCCAGAATCTCTCTCTCTTGAAGCAATCTTTTTTCTGCCTGTATTTTCTCTTTTATCTCTTTGTTGGAATGATCAATTTTTGCCTGTATTTGTTCACTCAGGTCATTCTAATTCCCAGATCATTTTAACTATGTACATTCTGAACTCCTTCTCTGACATTGCATCTACTTCACTGTCAATGGATTCTATTATTGTACTATATAGGTTTTGGGGGGGACTTTCCTCCCTTGTTTATTTTCATGTTGTATATGTGTCTCCTTGTCTTGCAATGCAGATCTGAGGTATTGCAGTTTCTACCTTGTAATCTTGACATGTCTCTGCAGGTTACCAATACCTCACTTGTAAATGAGAGATCAATATTTATGGCACCCAATGCAACCAATATGCAGTCATAAATCAATTAGCTGCTATTTAGACATTTATGGTTTTGTTGCTATAAACAGAAATGGTATGTTCAGTTATCTTCTACTATATATCCAGTAGTTTGCATAAGGATTTACAGTTTCTAATGATGGACAGAGAGAGAATGTGGGGGTGGGGGGGCAGGAGGTAAGATATGATGTTTATGATGTAGGGTGTGAGAATATAGAGTTATTATATTATAGGATGAGTGAAACTGGGATCACAAAAGAAGCTGGCTGTTAGCAGGAGAAAAAAAAGAGAGAGGTTACCTCATGCAAAGCTTCCTGTTGCCTCTGCATCAGGAAGGTGTCTGATAGCACACTTAGTAGGGAAACTTCTGGTACAACCAGTCCCACACAGACCTCAGTGATGGTCTTCCAGGTCTTGGTTGTTATCCTTTGATTGAAGCAGCCATATCCCTAGTTGATGTTGGCAGTAGTGTCAAGTCTGTAAGTACCTTGATATTGTACTTCCAGGCCCCAGTCAGTGTCCTTAAAGGGAAGTTGCCCCAACTGAAGATGGTGGAGGTGACAGTGAGGTAACCTTAGATGAAGATGGAAGTGCCCCAAGTTGGAGGCAACAACTTTCAGAGGTGAGGCTGGAAGGATGGGCTGTGTGCTGACATTGGGTGGCCTGCTTGGTGTTAGTGATTTTGCAACAAGCAGCTGTCCATTATCCATTGTCCATGGTGTAGATGAGCACTGGGAAGGGCTATGTTGGTGGCCACAGTGTCCCAAGATGGAGGTGGTTTGGATGGGACCTCACATTGGTGAATAGAGAGCTGCAGTACAGTGTTTAGTGTTACTTTTTGCACAGAAACATGTGTTCCAACTCCAAAGTTTATGTTGATATGTGCATATTATAGATTTTATAATAGAACAAAATTCTACAGGAAAAAAATCTATTATTGTATTATAGGAATCTTGTAGTTTGAGAAAAGCCACATATATGATCTAAATATTCTGAGAATATAATGTTGTATTTCTAGATAGTGTTGTCTGCATTGTTTTTAACCAGAAATTGAATAAGTTCAATGAAACAGTCTTACTTGCTCTCTCTAGCAGTAAAGCAATTAAGATATGTCATCTTTCCCATAAGTATAAACATGTTGAATTACAAAACTAGTCAGCTTCAGGAAGAGAAGAATGTAGTGGAGCAAGCTTTACCTGCTATAAAATGAAATACTCTATGGGGACACTATAAAGATGCAAAGTGGGGCTGTTGAGTATAATGGAAATGTAATGGTGCCACGTTGAGCAATACCTTTTTTTCCCTCAACACTTAAAGAGAAAAATTGCATTAGAAAATTTAAAGCAGTAATATTGGAAAAGTATATTTAAAACACATATAAAATTTAATAATTAGTTACACAAAATACTATTAGCTTATTTTTAAAATACTTCAAAATCTTGGCATGCCAATAAACGATCTTGAAATTTTAGCATTATTTCAAAATAAAGTCAAACTGTTATCATTTGCCCATATTTGAGAAAATTGGAAGAAGTGATCTGTTCCCTAGCATTGTGTTCATCTTTTTTTTCAGCTTTCTGCCTGGGGCAAAAAATAATAAACATTTTCATAACAAAAGATGCTGCCTTCAGATCTTCACTTAGATAAAATATAGTAAAATTTAGAAATAATAACTTGGTAATTCTGAGTTTCAAAAATTGCTGTTCAAATCTGAATTACATGGGAATGGTGCATTTTCATAAAATCTAAATTTATTATTTCCTTACGAATTCAGACATGACTTCATAGCAACAAAGTTATTTTCAGAAGAGTGTCATCATAACTGAAAAGTATATCCTCTCATGCAGTGTTAAAATGAAATCAGGAAACATTGTCTTTTATAAAAATAAACATAAAGCAATATATTGATTGCAGAGGCTAAAAATAGTATGGAGTGAGAATAGATAACAAGTTGAATTCTAGGAAATAGATTTACTGATTAGAGTATTAGCTCAACAAATTCTTTCAGAACATGTGTGAGTCAGCAAAGATGCTAAGTAAAAGGTTAAACACAGAGGAATGGACAGAAAAATTCAATAAAGTGTAGTGGAGATACAAAAATGAGTTCAGAGCAGAAGGATCAGAAACAACAACAGGAAAATAATAATGAAAGCTGAAACCAACCTAATCCCCTGTCCCTATCCAAAACAATATTAAGGCCAAGCATATTTTTCTGTCATTGAAACAATTCTGTTCTGTCCTGGAACAATTCTGTGACTAGGTATGCTTTCCTGTCTCTATAGTGAATAATTGAATTCTAGCAAAATTAGCTACTTCAGGAAATAGTTGAAACTGGAAAATATTACTATATATAAAACAATAATGCGTGCATCCCAAGCCAAAGAGCTGCCTCTTTGTTTCCCTTCAAAATGTTTGTTTCAATATGTTCTTCTGTGAAAATGTGCCGCATTATAATGTCTGTGTAACACTAATCAATAGATAAACAGGATAGGCTTACACTTTAATAGAAGAGTTAAAATTTATGTATATGTTTCAAGTTTCTTTTTAATCTTAATTCTTATTTCCTGGAAATTATATTTTATATGTAGAATGTAACAAACTCAGGAAAAACTTATAGTCTGTACATAATGTTGCTAGATATTAGAATAGATCAACATGAGTAATTAACCCTATCAAGGAGCTTAGAAATTTTTTAAAAGGGTGCTTAGAACCTTTAAAGAAGTAGTAGTATGTGATGTTGTCAAATATATGGAGACCTTCCTTCCTTTCCTCAGTAAACTGTGTTAAGTCAGCTGGCTGCTAATATAACATACCATTTATAACCAGAGCTGAAGATGAATATCTTAGGCAAGACAGCTATTAATTTATCTTTAAATTATATTTGCTTTATGGATTTATGGGATTTCTTGTTTATATATAAAAAACATAGTTCTCCCCCAACCAAGAACTGTCTTCTTTATTTGTATCAAACAAATGTACAGAAATATTCCACTTCTCATTAGTTTCCATGATGTTTTATGTTCTACAAAAGAAAACTTGACATGAGTGCTATGTGCATACCCTTATAATTTGACACATATCTTTTACCTCAGAGCTTGCTCGATGGCTATGTAACAAGAGCAAGTCGGTCCTCTGACTCACAGAGCTTATTCTAGCAAGCTGAGAAAATCTCTCTATAATAGGACAGGGAAGCTGTCAGCTCTCAAGAAGCTTAACTTAATAAGCTCGCCTATTTCTTTTAAATATCACAACATATTTTGGAAGAGATATACAGATTTTAAGTGTCAGTATGGTGGGTTTTTTTATTTTTTTACAACTACATTTACTGTAATTTAATAAATAGAATCCAATGGAAAAAAATTAAAATTATTGAACAATTAATCAGTAAATCAACATGAATTCATTAAGCATTGCATAGACTATTAGAATATGCTAGGTACAAGCTGTGCCTCTATATGAAAGAAAGAAAATTAATTTTCTAGTAATGAAGAAACTTTAAACTTATTTTATAAGAAGAATTCCATGAAGGAACAATATTAAATAAAGTCTGATCATTCCTAACAAGGGCACACCAACAAGAGCTATAGGGGATCTGAACAAAGGAAGAAGAAAATACAGTAGAAGATAAAAGTAAATGTCTACTAAATAAAGAACATTAGCTCCATGAAGGGTGAAAGGAAATATTGCATGAGATTTACAATATGAAATAATATCCTGGGGCATCATAAGAAAATGAGACTACAGTTAACTTTTTTAGTCACAGAAACAAACAAACGAAAAAAATCTAATATACTGTCCAAATCAAGATTCACTTAAATGTGAAAGGTATGCTAAAAATGGAAAACAGATTATTTGTAAGCTGTTTTTTATTGACCAATAAGTTGATTTTATTGTAATGTTAAACTTATTAAAAACAACAAATTTAAAATAATGTTATGAAATTCATTTGGAAGAATAAAAGACCCAGAATAGCTAAAGCAATCCCGAGCAAGAAGAGTGAAGCAGGAGGCATCACAATACCGGACCCTAAATTATACTACAAAGCTATAGTAACAAAAATAGCATGGTACTGGCACCAAAATAGACCTGTAGACCAATGGTATAGAATAGAAGACTCAGAGAGGAACCCACTTACATACAGTTACCTTGTACTAGACAAAGGAGCCAAACACGTACACTGGATTAAAAATAGCCTCTTCAACAAATGGTGCTGGGAAAACTGGAAATCCATATGCAGCAAAATGAAACTAAACCCCTCTCTCTCACCATGCACAAAATTCAACTCAAAGTAGATCAAGGACCTGGGAATCAGACCAGAGACTCAATGCCTAATAGAAGGAAAAATAGGCCCAAATCTTCATCATGTCAAATTAGGACCATACTTCCTTAACAAGACTTCTATAGCAAAAGATAAAATCAAGAATCAATAAATGGGATAGATTCAAAGTAAAACACTTCTTCTCAGCAAAAGTAATAATCAATTAAATGAAGAGAGAGGCGACATTCTGAAAACAAATCTTTGCTACACACACATCTGATAGAGCTCTCATCTCCGGGATATATAAAGAACTCAAAAAACTTAACACCAAAAAAATAAACAAACCAATCAATAAATGGGCCAAGGAGTTGAACAGAAACTTCACAGAAGAAGATATACAATCAGTCAACAGACATGAAAAAATGTTCAACATCTCTAGCAATCAGAAAAATGCAAATCAAAACTACCCTAGGGGCTGGGGTTATGGCGCAGTGGTAGCGTGCTCGCCTAGCATGCGTGAGGCACTGGGTTCGATCCTCAGCACCACATAAAAATAAAATAAAAGATATTCTGTTCACCTACAACTAAAAAATAAATATTAA
>CM053406.1:51589697-51690887 GCA_028644305.1 Xerus rutilus
CCAAATAAAAAACTCAATATAAAACATTACCAACAGACTAGATAACTTGGAAGACCGAACCTCAATAAAGACAAAATGTACAATCTTGAAAATAAAATTGACTGCACAGTGAAGATGGTAAGAATCTGTTAACAGAACATCCAAGAATTATTGGATAGCATCAAAAGACCAAATCTAAAATTTATTGGAATAGAGGAAGAAACAGTTTCAAACCAAAGGAATGCACAGTCTCTTCAAATAAATATCAGAAAATGAAACGAAACCCCTATCTCTCATCATGCACAGAACAACTCAAAGTGGATCAAGGACCTAGGAATTAGATCAAAGATCCTCTGCCTAATAGAAGAAAAAATTGGCCCAAATCTTCGTCATGTCCAATTAGGCCCCAACTTCCTTAACAAGATTCCTAAAATGCAAGAAATAAACTCAAGAATCAATAAATGGGATGAATTCAAATTAAAAAGCTTCTTCTCAACAAAAGATCAATGATGTGAAGAGAGCAAATATTTGGGGAGCAAATTTTTCCCACATGCATATCAGATCAAGCACTAATCTCCAAGATATATAAAGAATTAAAAAACCTAACACCAAAAAAACAAACAAAATCAATCAATAATTTGGCCAAGGAGCTGAACAGACACTTCTCAGAAGATGTCCAATCAATTAACAAATACATTAAAAAAATGTTCGACATCTCTAGTATTTAGAGAAATGCAAATCAAAACTACTGTAATGTTTCATGTCAATCCAGTCAGAATGGCAGTTATGAAGAATAGAAACAGTAAGTGTAGGCGAGGATGTGGGGCAAAAGGCAAACTCATACACTGGTGTTGGGACTGCAAAATGGTGCAACCAATCTGGAAAGCAATATGGAAATTCCTTAGAATACTTGGAATGGAACCACCATTTGACTCTGCTATCTCACTCCTTGGTTTGTACTCCAAGGACTTAAAAACAGCATACTACAGTGACACAGCCATTTCAATATTTATAGGAGCTCAGTTCACAATAGCTAAACTGTGGAAGCAACCTAGATGCCCTTCAATAGATGGATAAAGAAACTGGGGTATATATACACAATGGAATATTACTCAGCATTAACAAAGTACAAAGTTATGGCATTTGGAGAATATTATACTAAGTGAAGTAAGCCAATCCCAAAATTCCAAAGGCTGAATGTTTTCTCTGATATGCTGATCCATAGTTGAGTGAGTGGTATAGGAAGAATGGAGGAACTTTGGTAAAAAGGAGAGAGAGGGGACATGGGGGCAGGAAAGATGGTGGAATAAGATGGATATATCATTGCCCTAAGTACATATATGACTGCACTTATGGTGTGATTCTACATTATGTACAACCAGATAAGTGAAAAGTTGTCCTGCATTTGTGTGCAATAAATCAAAATGCATTCTGCTGTCATGTATACCTAATTAGAATAAATATTTGACACATAATTGACACATTTAATATATGTAGAATAAGGTTTGGGAGGAAATTTAATACATCTTAACAATAAAAGCAATACCAAATATTACATCATAATTACTTAAAAGAAAGCTAAGTAAGGTTTTGTTTTTGTTTTGTTTTTTACAAAAAAAACAAAGGAAAGTTTACTGTTCTACTAGCAAAGGAGAAACACAAGGGACTTTTGTCTTGGATCTTTAAAGTCTCCATTTGTAGTTTAATGCCCAATTAGAATATTACAACTTGAAATTTATTATAACCAATAGATAAAATTTTGAAGTCTTATGCTACTTTTTTACTGTGCTTTTAGAATTAATGTCTTTCCCATAGAAAAATCTCAACGTATGTGGCTAAAAATTGCACAATGCAGACAATATATTCTTCTAATACTATCTCTTGACTTTAGGAATAAGCTTTGGTCAAATGACAGTCTGATGAATTTACTTAGAGTAATAATCATATGTCATTACTCATTGTTTGTACATTAGGCACATAAGTGTTATACCACTTTTTTGGACATATCGATGTTAACTAATTTTATACTTTTGTAAGTAAATCTCTCCTCATATTGATCATCATTTGTCAAAACAGAATCATGTGAAAAAATTAAGGTACATTTGAATATTTATAACATCTAGTTATTAATCTTCAACCCTTGAAAAAGATTTGATATTATGTTAAAGATTTTTTCCAAATAAGTTAAAATAGTATCACAGTATTATGTCATTTGTATTTTTAATGACTAGTGTTATTTTAATAAATTATGTATTTATTAATGTACATATTTTAACTGTTATTACATTTTATTAAAAATGGAACAAAAATAAGAATATCTTGCAGTTAAATAATTTTAAAATTAATCAAAAAAAGCAAATTTATTATAGGCCTAATATTTAATGTTTCTGGAAGAATGCTTGCAAATCATTAAAATGTTTCACAGCCAATATTATACACCCTTAATTTAAGCACCCTTAGAATCCAATCTCATATAGGTTCCCCAACTTCTACTTGTACATGCTAGATCTTTGTACTGTAGAATTTTTCTTCACATCTCAAACCTGGTGTGTCTTGGCTAGGTTATGCTGTTGTCTTTTAAGAGTCATTTGCATTGTTTTCAAAAGAGTGCTAGTTTCTACAGGTAAAACAGTCTCTTACACAGAGTCAAATGTTGAAAGGAATAGAGATAAATGTACAGAAGCATCTGTCAGGTTTCCCATCCAAAGTGGTAGGGTGTTTTATTTTTATTTTTAAAAACTTCCCACCAAAAGATACTAAATGCATTCTGAACTCTTTCCTTAGGTAGACTCTGAAAATGCCTCTATTACTGTTTTACATCAAACATTATGAATAAGAATCATAGAATCACTAAGTCTTAACTTACTGTTATTTACTGATCTTATTTTGGGAATGTTACAAGAATATGTGTCTGTGTAAAACATTCTACGACCTTACTTTGATCACAGAAAGAAATCATGCAAATGCAGGCTCCTGAATGTTCAAATCTATTTGCCACTTGATAAATCTCTTTTAATTATTACTATTATTTTTATTTCTTGTGGTCTACCAGATGTTATACTTTTATATAATTAAAGCTATTATAAGTCAGCTGCATAACATACCTCAATTAAGAATTATTTTGAAGGAGAGCAAGTCACAACTTTGTTTTTGTGATGACAGGCATTGAAACCAGGACCTTAAGCATGCTAAGTATGCCTACCACTGTGCCACATGCCTGAACCAAAACTTTTCTCTTTAACTTCACAAAACTGCTTTAAATCTTATGTTTACAAAGGCAAAAAAGATTTATAAAAAAATTATGTCTTTTATGAAGATTTATAAAAAAGATTATACAACTATAAGTTCACTCTATGCTCCCTTCTCTGTAGTTTTGTTTAATCTTCTGTAAACATTATTAAGTATCTCAGTGTGTGTGTGTATGTATGTGTGTGTGTTTAGGTACATATGTTCGCATGTGTCTATGTGCATATATTTACACACATAATGCTTCATTCCACTCTCCATTATCAAAACCATATGACACTTTTTAAGTAAAAGTATGTGCCTGAATTCCTTTTATTGAATAAACTCTTAATTTTCATTTTTCATGTTTTTTAATTTATTCTTATTTTTTTCTTTTATGAGATCATATAGCAAGTAATGGCTCCATTAATTATTTAATAGCCAGTATATTTTTATACCAAAAATTGGTATAATCATTCTAATTTCATAGATGATATAGGCATTTAGCATTTTACTTTATTACAAGAAGCTACTCTGAAATACTGTTACATTTTTAGTAGGAAATGGTAATATAAGAATGTGATAGGTCTACAGAGAGAGTACTCAAAAAGGGACACATGATGAGGATGGGAGAGAAGAAATTTCTGTCTTCGCTCCTTCTGCCCTGTGTGTTTTTTCTTTCAACAATCTATGCATTAATTGTATGTTTTTATTTTTTGTTAAAAATTTAAAAAATAAAATAACCACACAATCTTGAATCAATACTTGAAGGAAGGTCTTAGGGATAAAGTGATAAGGGGATGAGGAGGTTCCAGAGAAAAATGTAAGCCATAGAGAGTTGCAGAAGATTGAAGCCTGACCTCTGTCTCTTACCCTATGCAAAAATCAACTCAAAATCAACAACCTTTATGTAAGACGTAAAATTCTGAAACTATTACAGGAAAATATATCTTAAAGAAACACATTAAGATATTCGTACACACAATGATTTTCTGAATAGAACCCCCAAATCGCAGAAAAAAGCAATAAAAAAAACTGAAAACAGGAATTAGAGAGGGAGAGAAATCCTTAAAAGCAATTTGTAAAAAATAAATTGCCCAATTTCTCCATAAGTATTTTGACTTAAACATTTTCTTTTGAAAAGCTCATATTTCAAGATGATAGCATATTATAAGTATGCCACAAATCAATATCCTAGTCAGTTTTATGCTATTTGCTAAGTAGACATATTTATGAATACTAACTTCCAGTCGAGTTCAGAGTTCTGTTGAACTAGTTGCTGTCATATGTTATTCTGTTCTCTATCATTCTTTGCTTTTACTATTTTGCCCTATTTTTATTTTAGCTATTTTAAAATGTAGACTATCTTTTTTTTTTTTTTTTTTTGGTACTGGGGATTGAACTCAGGGGTACTCGACCACTGAGCCACATCCCCAGCCCTATTTTGTGTTTTATGTAGAGACAGGGTCTCATTGAGTTGCTTAGCGCCTCGCCATTGCTGAGGCTGGCTTTGAACTCGCGATTCTCCTGTCTCAGCCTCCACCGTGCCCGGCTAAAATGTAGACTATCTTGTTGAAATTTTTTAACTTGAATTCAGTTGATTAAAGAAATTGAATAGCTTTAATCTTGCAAGGAACCAATGGTACTGAGTAGAGGGAGGGGATTCATGGGTTCAGTGAGAGTTTATAAACTAAACATCCCCACATTCCAATAAATATAGTGTATTTGTTTATCCTTTTAACACAGTCTTTATTACTATTATTACAATGCAGGTCTGTATGTATGGTATTTTGAGTTCCTGTATTTTTCTTCTTTGCTGTTATATTGGCTATTCTTGCCCTCTGCTTTTCTATACCAAGTGTCCAATGACCATGCATCACAACCTTCTTAGGTTTCAAATGAGAGTAAACAAATTGACAGAACAATGGTATATTTACAATATTGATTCTGTCCATCTACGAATATGTTATAGTCTTTCATTTATTTAGAACTTTGATTTTTCTCAGAAATATTGTTTTCAGAATTGACTTCTTGGAGAAATTTTTAAAATTCATTCGTAGGCAACAGCTTTCTTAGACTCTTGTAAATTACATCATTTAGAACATTTTCTGAGTTTGTCACCATAGAAATAAAAATTTTATTTTATGTTAACTTTCTACCCAGTGACCATAATAAATTGAAGTTAACACTTAAAGGACATCTGTAGATTCTCCTTCCTTTATCAATAACCCTTCTGTAATGACAACTTTATTCCACTCTTTCCAATATACTTATATTTTTATTCAATTTGCATTATTGTAGATTTAGAATGGAATTTTAGGTCAATGTTAAGTAGAATTGACAATAAAAAAAGACTTCACCTTATATCAAAGCTTTAAGTATTGCATATTTCATCATTAGAATAATATCGCTAAGGTTTTGTCTACATTCCACATACATTAATAAAGTGCTCATTTTATTTTATTGGTACTGGAGAATGAATTCAGGGGTACTTGACTACTGAACCACATTCCCAGCCCTATTTATGTTTTATTTAGAGACAGGGTCTCATTTAGTTGCTTAGTGCCTCACTTTTGCTAAGACTGGCTTTGAACTCGCTGTCGTCCTGCCTCAGTTTCCAGAGCCACTGGGATTACAGGCATGGGCCACCACACTCGGCAAGTGCTTTATTCTTAATGTGAGGTGAGTTATTATAAAAATATGCTATATTTCATGTGGTGATAAGGTGCAAATGCATTTTTATTGCCATGTTTTCTTAGTAAACTATGTTGGTTGATTACTTATTACAGTAATCTGTAATGCATTTACCAATCCTCCTGTGATGTTGATATATTTCCCTTTTTCATATTAAATTTTTTATCGTTTTTATGATTTTTTGCATAAATATTCGTAAATGAGAATTGCTTGTGTTTTTCCCATGTTGTAATTACCCTTCCTTGATATATTTTGATATTAAAATTATGCTGGTCTCAAAAATTGTTGTAAGCATTTTTTTCCATCATCTAGAAGATATTACAACAGATTGTTATTGTTTCTTTAATAAATATATGGAGGCTTTTTGCTTTTTGGAATTTCTCTGTAGAAAATTCTTAATAGAAAATCTAATATTCAGATTTCTTACAAAATACACAGTTTTGCAAAATATTTGTCTATTTAGATTATCTATTTTCTGTCAACTTTATTTTTCCTATCTTTGGTCTTATTTTGTTTTTGATTTTTTACTTCCACATAGATTTGAAAAATGAAAGACAATATAATTGCTTTCTTCCCCTATAATTTATGTATATTTATCCTAACATTAATCCTTATTCTATATGTATGTTTTTTTTGTGCACTTTCATCTTTCCATTTCAGATCATTTTCCAAGTTAGTATTGATGACTTTTAGAATATTTCTCATTTAACCTTGTATTCTGTTTTTTATTCTCTTGTCTCTCTGCTTTAATACAGGGTATTTAAATTCATCTTTCAAATAAATTTTATTTTTTGTTACATCAATTTACTATTATGTTCATTAATTGGGTTTACAATTTTTGAAATTTGATTTGATTCGAGTGAAAATTTTAAATCATTTTTACATTTTTCTATATGTCTTTCATTTTGCATTTTAAATAGTCCATCTTTCTATTTGTAAATTTCTATTTACTAACTTGTTATTGCTTTAAATGAATTGACATATTTGTTTTTAATATTCTTAGTTCTATTCCCATATCATAAATATTGATAGATATGGCATGCATTAACAAAAGCTTTGGGGGTCCTCAGTTACTAAGCATATAAAAATGTCTGGAAATCAGGAAGTTTGAGAAGAGTTACTCAAATTAATAAGTAAATAATAAGAGTAATCACATTCTTTAGGAAGGCCAATATAGCTGAATTTGAAAGCACACATAGTAATATCTGATTATTTCAATTGAAAACTGTTCTATAGCTTGCTTTGCACAATTACTTTAGTGATAACAGTAATGCCAACTTTTAAGTTGCTATAAGAGGAGTGTTTAAGACATACAGTAAGTGCACAAAAGAAAAAAAATCACTGCTTATTTTTATGCATAATGTTTGCAACTTTTTTCTTGCTGGATATGGTATCTACTCTCCATAAATCATATGATCTTTTTTGGGATGGGGGTTACGTGAAAACTTTGAAGTTTTATTAGGCAAAAACATGTTTAAATTGGTTTATGTGAGTTTAGTAATTAATACTAAGCATGCTCTTTTCAATGATGCATTATTAATCTTTTAAAATTCTACAACTTTTTCACTCTAAATGATGCATATATTAATGCTTTTAATTACAGTTATGAGATGACTGAAGCAAACTGCCTTGATAAAGTTTTATTTAGCTTATAATTTTGAAGGTTGAAAGTCTAAAGTTGGATGGTTCCATTGGTTCAACTTTTGGTTAGGGCCTCATAGCATATGGGATCCTGGTAGGTGTGCATGCAATGATATTGTGGTTTGGATGTGAGGTGTCCCTCCAAAATTCCTGTGTTAATACAGGATACTTCATAGGTGAGATGATTGGACTTTGAGAGTTTTAGCCTAATCAGTCCACCCCAGTTTATATGGATTGGGTGGTAACTGTAGGCAGGAGGGCATGGCAGGAGAAGGTTGGTCACTGGGGTATACCCTGGAAGGGTTCTTCTACCCTGTGGCCATATCTCCTTTTCCTTCCTTCTGTTTCCTGGCTGCTCTGTCCTGAGCACTTTTCACTCCATCAAACCATTCTGTGATGATGTTGTCTCACCTTGGGCCCAAAACAATGAAGTCAACCCACCATGAACTACACCTCTGAGACACTTCTATGAGACAAAAGTGATAGCTCCTCCTCTAAGCTGCTCTTTTCAGTATTTTGATCACAGTGAAAATCTGAACACAAAAATCAAGGGATAATATTATCAGACTGGAGATCAAAGAGGTGAGACCCATAATAACTCACTCTCATTTGAACTGACACAGGAATGCTGGAGATATGCCTTGATCTTTTCCCAGGCAGCATTTCCAGTGACCTAAGGACCTCACCCAGAGGTACTTCCTCTAAAGATACACACCACCTTCCAACATTGCTACATTAAGAACCAAGCCACCAACTCATGAACCTTTGAGAGATGCATTCAAACCATATTCAAGACATAATGTACTTAAACTGTATCCTTGAGGCTGGGTAAAAAATAGTATCCAGAAGACTGTTTCATTTTTCTTTTCTAGACAGACATAAGCAACATCATGATAAAACCTGTCTTTAACATCATAGTATAACAGGACACTTAATAGATAATAACCCTTTATAGTTTTATACAGAAAACTCTGAAGACAAATTGTAGTAAATGGGACATCAGTAGCTATATAACAGCCAACTTTAGATATGACTGTTAATTTGTATTTCATATCAATTGTTAAGTGAATAAAACCAAGGAATGAAAAAGTCTATTATGCACATTTGTATGTTCCTAATTCAGTGGTGGTTCTAGCCAGAAATTATATAGTTGAGTGCAGTCTTCAAAAAATATAATAAAGTCAAAAATGAGTTTACCTCTCACTTAAAGCCCTAATTCGTGTTCCTGTTCAGTGGCTATACCACTAACAAGCAATGTCCCTAGATGTTTTTCTTTTACAAATCCATGACATTTAATCTCATGGCTGGGCAAAAAAGTGAGATTTAATCAAATTGACAGTGAGATCATAATATTTCATTCTTTGGTTTTATTCTCTTAATATTTTAATCCTCTAAACTGTTAATTCAATTTTAATTTATCTAATGATATTTTAATTTCATAACACTGAGTGAAAGATTTATAAAATATGCTGTGGATTCACAGTTGAATGATATATGTGTATAAAACAGAGAATGGATTGGTATTGACTTCATAAATAGTAAGTATCCTGATTTTTAAATGTGTTATATAGTTCATTATTATGTCTTTATTAAATCATGGATTATAGATTGTTACCTGAAAATTTGCTATCCAACATATTTTGAAGAGCAAATAAGAAAGCAAATCATTATCTGTAACAAAATATGTGAATATAGCATGTTGTATTTTTCATTGAAAAATTTGAGTTACTTTAAAATATCCTCAAAGAGATTCTTCACTTCTCATCTACCTCCTAGAACTCATTTTAAGCATATATTATATTTTATTTAAACAGTTTCTTTCTAATACTTTTGTATTACTAAAATTTTACTATAAAAATCTATCCAAGCCAGGCATAGTATTGCACACCTGTAATCACAAGAACTCAGGAGGCTGAGGCAAGTGGATAACAGGTTCAAAGCCATCCTCATTAACTTAGGAAAATCCTGTCTCAAAATAAAAACTATAGAGGGCTGGGGATGTAGTTCAGTGGTTAAATGCTCCTGGGTTCGATTCCCAGTACCAAAACAATCAAAATCAATATAATCTAGCTATCATCTCTCATCTAGCTTGGGAATTAGGATATTCTTAAATGCTAACATAGCTTAATGCCTTATATCCTGCTCAAGAACATAAAATTATTCTTTCATTCCTTAAAGAAATTAGAATATTTTTAGAATCTGGCTAGTATTACTATGCTTCTGTCACGATCATATAAATTCTGACTTAGGTGTTCAATTTTGTGTTATGTGTAAATAGTATCTTTAATCTAAACTTTTCCCCAAAATATTTATATTATTTAGAATTTGTATTGAGTGTTGCCTTTCAGTCTATGATTCCATCATTTTGCAATTAAGATCTGGAATTACCTGTATTCTTCAACCTTGGAAAACACCTCAAGTTCTCCTTAATCCCTCTTTATAAACTGGTTTAGTCTTTTCCTCAGTTTATCTGTTTCTTACATCTCCCAAACTCTAGCCAATAATATAAAAGAAGTACCAAGTTCATGTTTTCAAACTGTTTCCCCAGAGCTTTAGCAAAAGTGGTTTGCTTTTTAAGTCATGGCAGATAAATCTTGCTGCATATTTTAGCATTAAATATCATGAAGATAAAGCTGATGACTTTATCACTTTTACTCAATCTAAAACCTGATGCTACCTCTTGTGGAATTGTTTAGGCAGCACCCATTCCTAGTGTCAAGGTCTACCATAGTTAAAGTCTATGTGCACAACAGATAAACCAATTCTGTTCGTTGCCTCCATATTTGTACAAAGTACTCTCTCAGCTGTCAGGTATGTTGCTGGCTGTAAACTTCCCCATGTATTGACCTTGTCCAAAGGGAACTGCCTGACTCAAGATTACATATTCTTCCTGTGAAGAAGTCCACATTTAATGCCTAGACAACATGGAGTTTGTGGTTAATAGGCCCATACTCCTTCCTCAGTCTGGAATAACTCTGGAGAAATATCCTACCTTCATACCTCGCAATTTGATTGACCATAGCCTTTGTTGTGAATGGGTTTTTGCTTCTATGCTATTTTAAAAATGCAATTGTATATAGTATATGTTCTACAACATATTCCATTGTATTATCACTTTGAGGAATTTCCAGAGCAATTCTTTCTTTTAAAATAATGGAAAATAATTTCAATTAGGTTTAAGAAAGATAATGTCTTTTGGTAATAAAAAGCAAGACAGTTGCATTTGCACAAAATAGAATTTTATCATGATTAAAAAAATCTCGTGGCATAAGAATGAGAAACAATATAAAAACCTATGTTTAGTCATATTCAGTTGAAAAATGTCTATTTAGTTGTACAATAGAAAAATAAGTATTAATATAAGGCATCTTTCATTTTATATTGTTTGAAGAGATTATAATGATATTCTTTCATTTACGATTTTTTAGGTAAAATATTTGAAAAAATAACAGTGATAATACTAAATATACAAGCTATAGTGTTTTTTTTGAGAAATTATCTTTCCAGTTTCTAAGTCTTTACTATCTTTTCCTAACTTTGCATTAAATGTATTTTGACATTAAACATCAGCAAAAGGCAATTAGGCACTGTGGCACATGCTTGCATTCCCAGCAATTCCGCAGGCTGGGGCAAGAGGATCACAATTTTGAGGCCATCCTCAGCAACTTAGCAAGACCCTAAGAATTTATTAAGAAGGGTGAAGGATGTGACTGAGTGGTAAAGTAGCCCTGGGTTAAATCTCTAGTACAAAAAAAAAATTTGACAAAAATTTAGAAAAAACTAAAATATTGTTTTGTCAATAATTGGAAAATATTTGAGTTTTTATGCAGTGGAAATGTCGAAGCTTTGAATCAAATTTACATAGATTACAAACATTAGTATTTAATATTGTCATTTGACTTATAATAAAAGGTAGAATTTAGAGAGCACTTAGTATATGTCAGACTTGACTATTCACTCCGTATGCGCGCGAGAGAGAGAGAGAGAGAGAGACTCATTTAATTCTTTTAACAGTCCTAGGAGGCATCTGATAATATCATGCCCGAAATAGAGGAAAGTAATCCAAGTGAGAGAAAGGTGCTGTGTCACTGTGGTCCAGGGACACAGCAACAAGTGGAGAAGCAAGTGTCTGGACTCAGCCAGTGTGAGGGTAGAGTACATCCCTTTATCTACATATCTGTCACATCTTGAAAGCTCCCAATGTGTCAGCCACTCTTTTAAGGAGATTATATACATTACATTTAATTTTCATTACCACAACAACAGGTACATGCAGAGGAGATTCCTGAGGCTTAGAGAGCCGTGGTAATTTTTGAAATGACATACACTTACATAGTGCACAGTTGGGATGTAATACTTTATCTGTTGGTGTAGTCTGCTGCCTAATGTAGTAAAGAACACCAATGAATACTTCTGCATATTTTTCTGCAGGATAATTGGTAAAATTTACCTCATGAGGCAGCAGTTAAAATTCTGTTATTAAGCAGAGGAAAGGCAGTGTGTGTACTATTATTTCCATTAGTTGTCACTGTAATACTTTATTCAATGATGCCTGTAGGTCCATGGTTATGAAGATGATCCAAAGCCTTGCTGCATCTTTCTGTCACTCTGACATACTGGACTTTGACAGAACAGACAGAGGAGAAGTATGTACTTCGCCATGTTTTATTTTTGTCATACAACTATCAACAAATCTAGCTGCCTTGTATTGTCACTAAGCTGAAGTCCGCAGGCTTGCAGAAAAGTGACAAATAGAGATATTTACATATCCCTAGACCAAACTCTCCACTATAACCAAACTGACAAGTATGTCGTCCATGGAGACTTTTAAAAATTCCTAGGATATTTATCCATTTCATAAATCTCTGCTCTATGCCTTGGTAGAGCAATTTGCTTAGGATTTATATCTAAGTTATGTCTATATGAGTTTGGGCACAAAGGAAGTACTAGAGCATTTACGAAAGTATTTTTATGGATAAGTTGTTAGTTTCATAGTTTGGAATAATTGAAACAACTCTTCTTAAATATAGAATAATTCCAATGATTTCTGTAATACTTTTTCTTTATGTTTGTTAATTTTAAACATAACTATTGAACAAAGGAAACAAAGTCACAGTGAAAGTCACACAGTGAATGTGTGACTTATCCTCTCTAGAGCACTAGTCATCACATTTTATTTCTTCTTCACGCCTGCTTTAAAAGCTGTTTTTTACATACATGAATACATATATGAATGTGTGTGTGTTCTGGATATTCATGAGAGGATATAGACAAAAAGTCTTGCAAAATAAAATGTCAGATTGCAATGTACTATTTAGTGCCACTTTTAACTTTCATGTCTTCTTAGTCAAGTGATAATACAAAGGCTACCCACAATGCAGAATATTTCTTTATTTCTTTCCAGCCAGAAGCTTCCAACAGTTCTTAGTTTATAAGATTGCCTCTTCAACCTTGACATTCCTGCTTCACAAAAATTAATATCAAATCTGGTTCAAGAAACCTTGTTCAAGCTAATCTGCATGTATGTTTTCATGTTTCCAAGGAAAGATTAGATTTTAATCTCAGAGGAGGCCACTTACCTTATAGAACAATGATTTGTTGATGTAAAAGATTTCAATCATGGACTTTTCATCTGGGTTCCAAGTGATTCATTCATGCACACATAGAAGTTACATACATACACACACACACAGACATTTATTGATGTAGGGGTGTGGGAATTGATGTGTGCTCTGGGATAAAAATATCTCCTAGTCACATGGATGATGACTTGATGACTTTGATTTTTCTTTTTCTATTTACCTTGTTGACTTAGGGTATATTTTAAGAAAGAGGGAAACCATTTTAAATTTTTCATTTGAAACAAAAATGAAAACTCTTTCTAATCTCATTTACTTTCTCGAAGAGAGTTATATTATTGTTATCTACAGGTTTGCAAAAAAATTGCCAATGAAATTTTTATAAAATGGCATAAATGTGATATATGTAGTTTGAAATAAAGCCTGCAGTTTGATGTCGCTGCTGGTAATTAGGTTTTGTCGTCTGGGCCACATTTTTATTTGACTTCACACATTTTCATTTGAACACCAACTGTTACAAAGCATATGGACTTCCCCAGCAATCCCATATGCTACATAATGGCTTACTGCTATCTGTTTAGGATTCAAACAATGATGAGATTTTCTAACAGTTGTGAAGTAGGACAACTTTAAAATCTAGTTGAAGGTATACCCTAGACATTCTAAAATACAGAATCATGCTATTTTGTAAAGCTAAGATTTGTTTTTCCTCATGCTCATTTGAAGTTTAAGAAGGAATGTTTATACAATATTGTATTATAATATTGTAAGTGAAAAGTACATTGTATTAAATACAAATAGTTGGAATGTCCAGCCATTTTCCTTTATGAATAAGAGCATAATTTTCAATACATATAGTATGTTTTGTGGGGAAACAAGATTGTGTAGGCAACTTAACACCACAAATTATGGATACATAAATGTCAAACAGCCCTACCAAACATCACCTTTATTACCCATATTTTTATCTGAGCAAAACATTCTATGTGACAAAATGCTAACTGGAGAGAATACACACCATGGAAAAAATAATTTGAATATATAACTATTCAAAAATAACGATCTGCTTAAACCCTTGAGAGTCTTTGTCTATGCAAAAGTGCAACATTTTAAAATTTGAAATGGGCATTCTAATCGGTACATTCAAGATGTAAAATTGGGCTAGGGACATAGCTCAGTGGTAGAGTGCCCATCTCACATGTGTAAGGCACTGGCTGGGTTCAATCCTGAGTACTACATAAAAATAAGTAAAATAAAGGGTTTTTTTTTTTTTACAAGATGTAAAATTATTGGAAGTTGCTAAGTATACTAAATATTTAGTATAATATTCCTTGATACTCAAATATATGGGAATCAATCTCCTAATGCTGAAAATGTCATTTGTTAAACTGCCAAAGATTCACATTTTATGCTAAAGTTTGTAGTTTTATAATTGATAATATTCAAATATGGTATAACAAATATGTATTTCTTTTATAGTGTGCAGGAAAACCCCCCTAGGGATTTTAATTAAAAAATTTTAATATTTTAAAAATTCTTACAGAACAAACTATCAAAGTATTTTTATAAGTGTAGACAAATAATTTTACAAATGACAAAGTTTGCAAAATTATCTTCTTGCATTTCAGAAGAAAACACTTAAAATTTATGTTTTTAAATGTTTAAATCTTACATTACACTGAGAAATGCTATAAGAATGCAAAAAAAAAATCTACTGTGTCTTTTAGATATAAACCATTTTAACTCTAACCAGATAATTCAGAATGACATCTGCATAAACCTAGCAAATTCTTTAAATCAATCTCTATTTTCACATGTGAATAGGACAAGCTGAAATCCTAATCTTAATCTCTTTCCTCAGTCTCCGCATCATAATTCATATGTTCTTTCTGCTATTACAGAATTTCATAAATAGTATTTTAACTCTATTTCCTATTTTGGCCTTTGTTCTTTTATAGCCTTGAAAGTACTATATAAGTAACTTACGTATATTATTTGTGTCATTAATTTTTGATTTCCAAGAGTGTATTTGTCTAGATAGAAATTGTGTCCTTTTGAAGGTTAGGATACCTTAAAATTTGCGTTATAGTATCCAGTTAATAATTAAAAAATGAGTAATGAATGTAGATAAATTTACTTCCTTAGAGTACATATAATTTTATATCAGCTGATATTATTAAATACATTAGTTTATGAAAAATTCTTACTAACACTTTTGTATATTTTTAGACCTCTAAAGAGTTTGGGGGTTAAAGGACCATTATTTAGGTGGAACATTTGAAAAAGTGAGGAGCTTAGCTAAGATCAGAATCTCACTCTCCTGAAATTTTGTCTCTTTGAGTTAATCTAAAAATATATTGTCTTTTCCTTCCAAAACAAAAGAAGTTCTTTAGGAAAGAATTTAATTCCTGCCTCGTGATTATTGGATGTAAAGAACAAATTCTATACAAGATAGAATAGAAACAAAGATAAAACAATGCAAATACAGCCAGAATTATATGTTGGGTAATATCAGAAAGACAGTTATGAAAACAAGGAAGAGTAAAATAATCAGTAAAATTAAGAAGTATGTAGTAAGTTATATCAATGTCCATCAATTATATATTCATTAAACATTTATTGTGATTCTGCTATGCATTTAGTTTTGGTCATGTATATGAGGAATCAGTAATAAGACAGTGCCCCAATCCCTAAATATCTCATTCTACTGGGAAATGGATGATAAGCAGAAGCTGAAGTGTGTATTGGGAACTTCTGTGTTATAGAGGGATCCACCAACAGATAGTGAGATGCAGTAAGACTTAAGACTTCCAGGCAAGAACATTTGCATAAAATAAAGACTGTAGGTAATGAAAGAAGCTAGTTTATAATGCTTTTCAGAGACATACATATTTTAATTTAAGCCATAAAAATATACGCTTGGTAGGATTCACTGAAAAACTGATGTCAAAGTAGAAAATACACAATTATAGAATCTAAAATTGAAAAAAGTCATTAGATTAATATATTGATTCTGTGATCTAAAGAGCTCTAACTGAACTTTCTTTCCAATATTTTTAACCTGCATACTTACAATACTTACATTTGCCTCACAAGGATATTGTATGAAACAAGCACAAGCATACCAAGCTCAGTTTGAGAAATAATGTTTAATAAAATGCATTACTTCTCTTTTCACCACATAGAAAACATAGGTGAAAATAAATAAGAAAACAAGGAAAGAAAACGTGAGATGATGTTTGAAGAGAGAACAGAGTGGGGTTTTGCTTTCTTCTTTGAGTTCTCAGAGTCAATATAATACCTGGTACAAAGTAGATGTGAGAATATTTTGGATGAATGAATACACAAAGACTGACAAGAGTGTTTATGCAAGTATATTAAACTAATCTTTGGTAGTGAAATCTATGCAAAGGAAAAGATTAAAACACGTATTGAAAGCCTTTAATCAAATAATTCTACTTCTGTAAAGGTATTGTAAGAAAAGTACAAATATTTATTTGAAGCATTTAAAAGTAATGTGAAGTCTAGATTCTATTATATCAAAAATAAAGTATTGATTAAATAAATCCACAAATAGCACTTTAAATTGGTACTAAATGTATTTCAGAAGATTTAAATAATCCATGATACTGGAAATGATAATGTATAAATTGCAGGGAAAAACAACAAAAAGCAATATAAGTTAGAATACCATTGGAGTAAAGATATATATTATAAAAAGGAGAGTAAAATAAAATGTCAAGTAAAGATATAAGAGGATACACAGAGCTTATAGGAAAGATTGGGGAGAGCTCCATGTATCAATAGCCTGTTAACTCTGAAAATAATTTGGAGATAATTGCTATGCTGCTATTGAAAAACTTGTCTCTTCTAAAAATCATACCGTTAGAAATTTGCAGACTGCTTCATGTGGACCGTATACATTCCTTTTTTTCCATTTGATTGCTATCTGCACACTTACCATATATTTTCTTCCTGTTAAGATTAGCCCTTCTGGGGCTGGGGATATAGCTCAGTTGGCAGAATGCTTGTCTTCCATGCACAAGGCCCTTGGTTCAATCCTCAGCACCAAAACAAAAAAACATTAGCACTTTCATCATAATTTTTTATCTTGGATTGCTCCACTAGAAATAGTCTCAGAGGGATTCCAGTGCATGTCATTTGTAAGTGAGCCTCTCAGGAGAGAGTGAGAACAGCAGCATGGGTTGTGGGAGAAGCTAGACAAAAATAGGTTTTTGTCTAGAATTTAGTTTAGAACTGGTTCCATGGTTACTTTGAAATGAATTTTATATCAACAGATCCCTCTTTGTGAAAGGGAACAGCCTTTTAAATTTCAAAGTCATTGAGTTATTAGCTTGGGCTTCCCTTAGCAGCAGGTGGAGAGGAGGTAAAAGGCAGATTCTTGTTGAATGAAAAACCCCTGTTTACTTGAGGGCCATTTGCTCACTAGTGGCAACTGTACATTTATTAGGCACTTCACAGATGTGGGGCTGTGTGCAGTGGTCTACAACAAGTGGACCTGCAAGAGCCGCTAGTATAATTTCTCTTATATTAATGATATATACACAGAAAATCTATTATCTATATTAACATGCCATGATATCAACTTTTATTAGTTCCATTTAAAAATACTAACATGCTAACTAGAAAAGCTAGATATTTAGAATTTTAAACAGTATTTATTTTATGTATGTGTGTATATATGTATTTTATTTTGGTACAAGGGATTGAACTCAGGGCACTTGACCACTGAGCCAGATCCCCAGCCCTGTTGTGTGTTTTATTTAGAGACAGGGTCTCACTGAGTTGCTTAGCATCTTGGCTGGCTTTGAACTCGCGATTCTCCCGTCTTAGCCTCCCAAAGTGCTGGGATTATAGGCATGAGCCATTGTGCTTGGCCAAACACTACTTCTGAGTATTGTAATTTTATTTCATTCTTGAATTTGCTTTGCAGTATTATCTAGAAAACATTAAATATTAGCAATGATAGCAGTATACATGAATTGTATCATTTAAATTAGTCATGTTTTTAAATAGCCCTTGTTGTGTTCAAGATTTTCTTCCATCTATTAAAATATTATTTGCAATCTACATATATTAACTTTAAATTTTCTTTTACTTATGATACTTGGTTTAGAGTCACAATAGTCACCATTCATCAGAAAAGGAAACCTCACTGATTTTTTTGTTTTGTGCCATGAATGTATTTTTATTGCATCAGGTGTTACATTTTCACAATTTTCATAACTAGAGTAGACTTTGTATTGTCTAAAAATGACAGCAAGCATGCATTCAAACAAATCAGTGTGTATATGTTTGCAAATGATAGCTTTAAGTTTATGCTCTAAAATAATTTAAACAAGATTTAAGTATGAAATAATGATATAAACAAAGAGTCCAAACAATACAGAAAAAAGCAATTATGTGAAGTAATGATGATTACTAATGGACATGTTCAGTACTAGAATTTTTCATTAGTATTATTTCAATTTTCTAGAAATTTATTGATGTTATCTAGATTTACAAGTTTAACTTTGCAAATTTGACTTTAAAAATCCATTTCAAGTCATAGTACATATATAGAACAATTTTCCATCTGTTTGCAAACAAGATAGAGTCACATAATTTGTGTCTTCATACATGTACCAAGGATAGTGATATCCATCTCAGTCCACCATTTTTGCTACTCCCATTCCCCCTCCCCTCCCCCTTTCCCATCCAAAGTTCCTCCGTTTCTCCCATGCTCCCTACCCCAAACCCCTTATGTATGAGCATCCAATAATCAGAGAACATTCGGCCTTTGGTTTGTTGGGATTGGCTTACTTCACTTAGCATGATGTTCTCCAATTCCATCCATTTACCTGCAAGTGCCATAATTTTATTCTCTTTTATTGCTGAGTAATATTCCATTGTGTATATATACTAGTTTCTTTATTCATTCATCTATTGAGGGGCATCTAGATTGCTTCCACAGTTTTGCAATTGTGAATTGTGCTGCTATAAACATTAAAGTGTCTGCATTATTGTAGTATGCCGTTTTTAAGTCTTTAGAGTACAGGCTGAGGACTGGGATAGCTGGGTCAAATGGTGGTTCCATTCCAAGTTTTTTTTTTAAGGAATCTCCAAACTGCTTTCCAGATTGGTTGCACCAATTTGCAGTCCCACCAGCAATGTTTGAGTGTGCCTTTTTCACCACATCCTCACCAGCCAGCACCTATTGTTGCTTGTATTTTGGATAACTACCATTCTGACTGGGGTGAGATGAAATCTTAGAGTAGTTTTGATTTGCATTTCTCTAATTGCTAGAGATGTTGAACATGTCTTTATATTTGTTTATTGATTGTATATCTTCTTCTGAGAAGTACCTATTAAGCTCCTTAGCCCATTTATTGGGTTGTTTGTTTCTTAGTGTTAAGTTTTTTGAGCTCTTTGTATATCCTGGAGACCAGTGCTCTATCTGATGTGCGTGTGGCAAAAATTTGATCCCAAAATATAGGCTATCTGTTCACCTCATGGATTGTCTCTTTTGATGACAAGAAGCTTTTTAAGTCCATCCCATTTGTTGATTCTTGCTTTTATTTCTTGTGCTTTAGGAGTCTTGTTAAGGAAGCCGGGGCCTAATCTGACTTGATGAAGATTGGAACTTACTTTCTCCTCAATTAGGTGAAGGATCTCTGATCTAATTCCTAATTCCTAGGTCTCTGATCCACTTTGAGTTGAGTTTTGTGCATGGTGAGATATAGGGGTTTAGTTTCATTTTGCTGCATATGGATTTCCAGTTTTCCCAGCACCATTTGATGAAGAGGCTATCTTTTCTCTAGTGTATGTATTTGATACCTTTGACTAGTATAAGATAACTATTTATGTGGGTTAGTCTGTGTCTTTTCTGTACCATTGGTCTACATGTCTACCTTGATGCCAGTACCATGTCGTTTGTTACTATAGCTTTTTTAGTATAGTTTAAAGGCTGGTATTTTGATGCCTTCTGCTTCACTCTTGTTGCTAAGGATTGCTTTGACTATTCTGCATCTCTTATTTTTCCAGATGAATTTCATGATTGCCTTTTCTATTTCTATAAGAAATGTCTTTGGGATTTTAATTGGGATTGTATTGAATCTGTACAGCACTTGGTGTAATGTGACCTTTTTGACAATACTGATTCTGCCTATCCAAAGAGCATGGGAGATCTTTCCATCTTCTAAGGCCTTCTTTGATTTCTTTCCTATGTTCTATAGTTTTTATTAGAGAGGTCTTTCATCTCTCTTGTTAGATTGATTCCCAAATATTTTTTTTTAAGCTATTGAGAATTAGATGGTTTTTCTAATTTCTCTTTCAAAGAATTCATCACTGATGTGTAGGAATGCATTAGATTTACAGGTATTGGTTTTATATCCTGCAAATTTGCTGAATTCATTTATTAATTCTAGAAGTTTCTGGAAGTTTTTGCATCCTTCAAGTAAAATATCATGTAATATGCAAATAATATTTTGACTTCTTTTCCTATTCATATCCCTTTAACTTTTTTCTTCTAACTGCTCTGGCTAGAGTTTCAAGTACTATGTTGAATAAGCGTGGTGAAGAGGGCATCCATGTCCTATTTCAGTTTTTAGAGGGAATGCTTCCAATTTTTCTCTATTTAGGATGATGTTGGCCTTAGCTTTAGCATAGATTGCTTTAACAATGTTGGGGTATATTCCTACTATCCACAGTTTTTATAGTGTTTTAAACATGAAAGGGTGCTATATTTTGTCAAATGCTTTCTCTGCATCAATCGATAAAATCCTGTGATTCTTACCCTTAGGTGTACTGATGTGGTGGATTATGTTTATTGATTTCCATATGTTGAAACAACCTTGCATGCCTGGAATGAACCCCACTGGATCATGGTGAGCTTTTTAGTATACTTTTGTATGTGGTTTGCCAAAATTGAGAACTTTTGCATCTATACTCATCAGGGTATTGGTCTGAAATTTTCCTTTTTTGATGTGTCTGTCTGGCTTTGGTATCAGTGTGATACTAGCCTCATAGAATAAGTTTGGAGGGGTTCCCTCCTTTTCTATTTCATAGAAAAATTTGAGTATTGGTATTAATTCTTCTCTGTAGGTCTTATAGAACTTGACTGAGAATCCATCTGGTCCAGGCTTTTCTTGGTTGGAAGGCTCTTGAGGGCATCTTCTATTTCCTTGCTTGTAATTAATCTGTTTAAGTCATGAATGTCCTCTTGGTCCAGTTTGAGTAGGTCATATGTCTCTAGAAATTTGTGTCTTCAGGGTTTATTTTACTGGAGTATAGATTTTCAAAGTAGTTTCTAATTTTTCTGTATTTCATCAGGATCTATTGTGACATTTCCTTTTTCACCACAAATTTTAGTGTTTTGGATTTTCTCTCTCCTTTGTTAGGGTGGCTAAGTGTCAAATTTTTTCAAAGAAACAGCTTTTTGATTTGTAAATTTTTTAATTGTTTCATTTGCTTCAATTTTATTGATTTCAGCTCTGATTCTAATTATTTTCTGTATTCTACTTTTGATGTTAGTTTTTTCCTCTTTTTCTGGGGCTTTGAGATGTAGTGTCATTTATTTGTTGGCATTTACTTCTTTGAATATATACAAGCTTAATGCAATAAAATTTCCTCTTACTACTGCCTTCATAGTGTCCCAGAGATTTTGATATGTTGTGTCAGAGTTCTCATTTACCTCTAAGAATATTTTTCTTTCTGATGTCTTCTGTTACCCATGCATCATTCAATAGCATATTATTGAGTCTCCAGGTGTAATAGTAGCTTTTTATAAAACTCATTAATTTCTAATTTCATTCCTTATGGTCAGATAGAATGCAGGGTAGTCTATTTTTTTGTATTTATTGAGACTTGCTTTGTGGCATAGCATATGATCTATTTTGGAGAAGGATCCATGTGCTGCTGAGAAAAGAGTATTTGCTTGTTGAAGGATGGAATATTATATATATATCTGTTAAGTCTAGATTGATTGTTCTATTGTGTTTTGTAGATTAAGTTTTTGTTTGGAAGATTTATCCAGTGGTGAGAGATGTGTGTTAAAAATCACCCAGTACTATTGTGTTGTGGTCTATTTGGTTCTTGAAGTTGAGAAGGGTTTGACATTTTGCTGCCACATTGTTTGGGGCATATATATTTGATTGCTACATTTGCCTGATGTATGATTCCCTTATGCAGTATGAAATGACATTCTTTATCACTAACTTTGAAGTCCACTTTATCTGATATGAGAATGGAAACCCCTTCTTGTTTATGCAGTCCATGTGGGTGATACATTTTTTTCCATCCTTTCACCTTCAGTCTGTGACTGTCTCTTTCTATGAGATGAGTCTCTCGGTGGCAGCATATTTTTTTTTTTTTTTAAATCCAGTCTGCCGGTCTATGTCTTTTAGTTGCTGAGTTTAGGCCATTGACATTCAGTGCTATTACTGAGACATGGTTTGTATTCTCTAATATTTTGGTTTATTCTTAGTTTTTAACTTGACTGGATGTCTCCTTTGATTTGCCTTTCCTTTAGTGTATTTCCTCCTTTTGCAGGTTTTCATTGTTGTTTATTTCTACCTCATGGAATATTTTGCCAAGAATACTCTGTAGTGCAGTCTTTCTTACTGTAAATTCTTTTAATTTCTGTTTATCTTGGTAGTTTATTTCATCATCAAATCTGAAGCTTAATTTTGCTGGATATAAGATTCTTGGTTGGCATCCATTGCCTCTCAGAACTTGGCAAATGTTCCATGCTCTTATATCTTTAAGAGTCTGGGTTGGGAAGTCTGCAGAGATCCTGATTGGTTTCCCCCTATATGTAATCTGATTTATTTCTCTTGTGGCTTTTAAGATTCTCTTCTTATTCTGAATACTAGGTATTTTCATTGTGATGTGCCTTGGTGTACATCTGCTGTGATTTTGTACATTTGATGTCCTGTAAGCCTCTTGTATTGATTATTTAATTCATTTTTCATGTTTGGAAAATTTTATGTTATTTCATTGAATAGATGGCTTATTCCTTTGGTTTGAAATTCTATGTCTTCCTCTATCCCAATAATTCTTAAATTTTGTCTTTTAATGTTATCCCATAATTGTTGAATGTTATGTTCATGGTTTCTTATCTTCACTGTGTGGTCAAATCTATTTAAGATTATTTTGTCATCATTGTCTGAGGTTCTGTCTTTCAAGTGACCTAATCTCTTGGTGATGCTTTCTATTGAATTTTTAATTTTATTTATTGTTTTATTTCGAGGATTTCTATTTGGTTCTTTTTCATAATCTCTATCTTCTTATTGAAGTAATCTTTGCTTCCTGCATTTGCCTGTGCAGCTCTTTATCAAAAGGATCTTTTGCTGCCTGCATTTGTTCTCCTATATCATTTACAGAACATTTTAGTTATGTACATTCTGAACTCCTTATGACATTTCTTCTGCTGTGCTGACCATAGATTCTAATAATGTATCTTGGTTTGTTTGAGGCACTTTCTTCCCTTGTTTTATGTTTTTGTGTCTTCCCTTCTAGTACTGCAGATCCGAGGTGTTACAGTTTTTATCCTTTGGGTTTATCGATTCCCTACAGGGTTCCAAAATCTCTCCTGTAAGGGGGAGACCAATACTGACAGATCTCAATATAAACAATACATACTTTTAAACCATGTAACAACTTATAGCTCCTAAATGTATTTACAGAATATAAATTTTTTATATTAAAAAAATTTGTATATTTGTATACAATTTTTGTATATTTGTATACAAAGTTTCTGTATATTTGTCACAATATACAGAAATTATGAGTTCAATTACCATCTATATAAACAATAGGTTTGCACAAGTGTCTACAGTTTCTGCTGGTGGGCTAAAGAGAACTGGGGATGGAGTGTAGGATGAGATATTAGGGAGGTAGGAAGTGAGGATATAATTATTAGATCCTAGAATACATGAAAGAGAAATCCAAAGAAATTGGTGATTAGTAGAGAAGAGAAACTTGGGGAAGACCAATAAGTAGGAAGACAATAGAGTACAACTAACAAGGAGACATAAAAATTAAGAAAAATAAAACAAGTAAAAGGTGGAAGTTATGAGACTATATAACTGTAGTATACTAATCAGATATTCTGGTCCACAGTTGCCTGATGTATAGAAAATACTTAATTTCACAATTGCTGGGGATGTGAGGGTGGGAAAGGAGTGAGAGAGAAAAGAAAAGAAAATAGAAGGAAAAAATAATAAAATGTTTCTATGTAAATAAACGGGATTGGTTCCCTTCTCTTCCAGTAGCTGAAGTTGTCTGTTGTTTACTGGTATCTACCATCTGAGGTCAAAGATGGTGAAGTAGAAGTCTGACAAAGAAGCAGTCTGCTTCAGAGATATGAAGGGCTGAGCCACGATGGTGTTCGGTGATGTGTTTGGAGATGCAGCTCTGTGGTGTGCTGTGCAAAAGTTTGTCTTCAGATCTTGTCCCATGTCCCCAGGTGTAGGCAAATAGGTTCTACTCTGGTAGATGAAGATCCACACAAGAGCAGCAGCCAGGGAGCTGGGCATCCCACATGGGAGCAATGGCTAGGGGTCCTGAGTGGGTGGGCCACCCATAGTCCTGCAGGTTGTGGGTGCTGGAGCTGGGAATCCTGTGCGGATGTGCATTTTGTATGGGCAATGGGTCAGAATTCTGCACTGGAGAGCATAGCTGGGGTTTTGGGCCAGCTTGTGGGTGGGGTCCTGTGCAAGTGCTGGTGCCTGGCGATCCTGCAGGCATGAGAGTGGAGTTCCTGCATAGAGGCAGCTGTTGGGTGTCCTCCGAAAACTCACTGAGAAAGTGTTTCCACTACTTTAAACCCCAGTCCTAGAGAGACTAGGAACGCCTTGTCAGGCTAGGCTGCCATCTTGAAACCAATTCCTATGAACTTCTTAATTGAAAGTTCTAAAAACGTTTTACTCTTTTCTGAAGTTATCCTCATTCCTAACATTTCTAATTATATTTGTACTACAGTTTTAAGTTTCAAACTAAATCTGTTTTTAACACTATCAAGTTATTTTTAAAATTTTGTATAAGTGGAATTGTACAATACATAGCTTTTTCTGTTTTTTGTTTTATAGCATTATTTTCTATAATTTTCTGTTACTGTTTTTATCTGTATTGATTTTTATTGTACACTGCCAAAATACACCATGTTTATGCATCAGGTAAATCAATGATATTTGTTTCCAGTTGTCAAGAATTTGTCTAATTTCTTGTGAATAACTCTTGACACACAAGTATTTTCATTTCAATTAGGTATTTACTTTTTAATGTAGAACACAAATCTAAAGATACTCTTCCAAAATTAGGAAAGAATGTTTACAGAAGTATTTGTACCAATTTTCATTCCTACTAGCAGTGAACATGTGTTCCATTTCCCCCATATCCTTGTCAATATCATCAGCAATACTGATAGGTGGGTTGTATTAACTCATGGTAGTTATAATTTTTATGATTAGTCATAATGAGCAATGTTTATAACAATTCCCACTGGACACCTTTCTTTTGTAATTGCCTTTTCAATTCTTTCCTTTCACTGAAACTTTAAATATTTTAGCCAGTTGAATATGTACAAAGTAACACTCTAAATCCAGGCATTAAGGTGATCTCAGAGTTCAACCCCCAGTACCAAAAAAAAAAAAAAAAAAAAAATGATGATCTCAGAACTCTTGTGTCCTAACATTGGGAGCTTGTAACTAATCAAATTCAACTCCCTGACCAACCTACTAGAGAAGGAGGCCACATGGGAGGAATAGAGGATAATATGCCATAGAGAGAAAGGGGGCATATGGAGGACCACCCAATCTTCAGCTATCTAATCCCAGGCAGAATTGTCTTCTGAACTAGCTAATTTGCTGAGGCTGACCTCAAACTCCCAATCCTCCTTCCTTGGGCTGCTGAGTCACTGGGATTATGAAAGAGTACCATTATGCCCAGCTAGGATGGTTGTAGTATACCTGCATCATTTTTTCTTGATAAACTCATATTTAAAGTAATTGTATAGATTTTTTCAGTTGAAACATTTTTACTTTAATAACCAATTCTGATACAGTCAGGAGTTTAATTATTAATTCATAGCACACAATAAGTCAGTTCAGTAGAAATATATACAAATGTTTGGCTATCTGTCAACAATAAAAAACAAAGACATTAGTTAATAATTACAGGTATCATCCATATCTGAAATTAGATATTATATCATTTATTAAGATGTGTAGAAACATTGCATCATACCTCAAATGTATTAGTTTACTTGACATTCTATTTGTATGAGTGTTTATTCACATAAAAATACCTCATTCAGATCTGGGAGCCTATTGTACCAGTTTAAAAGTGAAATATTATGGAAATTAAAATAGAACAAAGAAATGACAAAGTTTTATTAAAGGATGAAATTCAATAGGCTTTAATATCTGCCTATACTCTGTCTTCTGGGCCTCTCCCTAAACTCTAACAAGTGTTCAATATAACGTTATTCATGTTCTTAACCAGGACCTTGGGCAAGATAGGCGTTGATGGATGTATTAGATTCTGTTCAATTATAGAACAAGTAGACCTATCTAAAAAATATAAATATGTACACATCTAAAGACAAAAATTACTTTAGCATGGTGCAGAAAAGTAAGCCGATATATTTTGTTTGTGTTTTAAAAGTCCCAAAGGACGTTATTGCTATAGTAGGAAAAATATACAGGAAAGATGCAGACTATCAGAAAATGTTCCAAACAGTTAATAAAAGTTTTGAACATACGACATTTTAGACACTTTAAATGTTCAATTAAATTCTTATTTTTGTTGCTCTTGTTTTGTTTTTGACTTTGTTTCAATTTTACTGATGAATTGAACCTTTAATTAGGCCCTGAGATGATACCAACTCTCCTTTTCCTTGAGTATATTTCTTTAACATATTTTTAGTGGTTTATCCTCTTAGTTTTATTTTGTTCATGTGTACATAAAAGAAAAGTGACAAAATATTGCAAATAGACCATAATCCACAACTTTTGTTGATTAGCATGGATTTTTGCAATAAGTTTATGAATCCTTATATTCTTAAATAAGTAATCTAATAAATTTTCAATGGAATGATAAATCACTACCATAAAATTCACTATGTACTATAAAATAGGAATTTTGTCGAATTTTGCAGTGAATTTTCATAAGAATATAGTCTTAAGCACTTATATCAAACTGAAAATAAAGATTCATAGTTTTCATATTAAGAGGATTCAGCACATTTAAAGCAGATAGAATTATTATAGTAAACAAAAAATTGTGAATGATAGTTTTGTCCTTCTAATGAATACTTTTCAATTATGCTTTGTACTTTTTAAGATATGTTGAATGAGATGAGCAAATTCTCACATTGTCTTATCCTTGAGGGCTATGGAGTCTACTCTCATGTAATATTTGATATGTTAATTTGCTTAGTAATTCTCCTTTGGAGTCTGTAGATGGTGACAAACCACTGGGCTGTATAAACCAAAGGAATGAACACATTTCTGTTAGTGTGAAAAATTTTAGATGATTCTGACAAAATAATTAAAACCTATGATAAGTAATTCAGTTTTCCTAATAACAAAGGAAAAAGCTTTAAAAATATTTTAAAAATATGTAAGTTATGTAAGTCACTTTTGTCTACAACTTAATTTCATTGAATTTCACAAGATCTAAAGGCACATAAGAGTCAGTATAAGAGTTTCCAGTAAGTAGCACATAAAAATAGCATATCTTACATCATTATTCTAGTATACCTTGGGTTTGACAAACATTAAAGTGAGAATGAGTCATAAGAGGGGCATTTATCAAAGCAATGTATGGCAATAATATTAACCATGATTTCTAAAATAATTTATATAACCAGAATATACAATTATTTGTTTTACTCATTAAAACCAAGAAATGTTCTTCTGGTATCCATATTTTACAGTAGGTTCATTTGATTAAAATGTTCTGCTTAGACTTGGTACTTTCAAGACTGTAAAAATGTGAAACCTAGAGATCGTCTAATTCTTTCTCCTCTGTCAATCATGTCCAAAGGTATGACCTTTCCTAATATGAGGCATAATCCTGCCACTTGTTGGACATTTAAGGCAAATTATGAGCTCTTATTCTCTAATCTAAGTTTTAAAGTCATGAGTATTTCTAAAATAGTTCTTATTTTAAACAAGCACGTCAATATGATTTTAATCATTCATTTATGAAATATCCATTAACTGCTGAATATCTGCTAGGCATTCTCCTTGGTGTTAAAGATACATCTATACATAGAACAGAAAAAGTCTTAATTTATGAAGTTTGCTCTTTAATAAAGTTAGTGAAAAGAAAAAGTAAACAAATGTAACATTTTAGATGGTGATAATTATAGGCAAAATAAAACAGGAAAATAATCCAGAAAATGAAATGAGAGCAAAGATTAGAGCAAAGCTAGGAAGTGTACTGTATGGATGCCGCAGGGGAATCCTATAAGCAGAGAACTGAGGGGGGGATAGTGGCAAAAGGTAAGATCAGAGAGTCGGGGTAATGGAGGGAAGGGAGAGGCACAGGTAACTTAGGACTTTTGGATTTTATTCTGGAAGAGATAAGCTATTAAGTGATTTTAAGCATGGGAATGGATTTGGGGACTTGCAGTTTAAAAGAATCATACTGACTGCTCTGTGGAGAATAGACTGTAGGAGGGCAAGATAGGAAATGAAAAGCCAAGCAAAAGCCTCATTAAACAGTCCTGGTGAGAGAGAATGGTGGTTTGAATGAGCATAGCAGAGGTGTAGATAGGAAGAAGCAGTTATACTTGTAATACCTGCATATTTCAAAGAGAAAGCTGGTGGGATATACTGAAAGACTGATTTGATGGACAGGTTACTGGGAAGAGCAATTGGAGAAAACATTTATTCAGATCATTCTTTTAGTACTGTCAGAGATCAATTAAAAAGGAATTAGTACTAAGTCATCTTATTTTGATGTTCCTGAAGTGTATGCATGTACAGTTTTGTTTTCACAATATTTTTAAAAGGCCAATGCAAAATAAAAATGTATAAACTATGTAAAGTGAAGAATAGATCAAGTGGAACTATAATAAGAAGAGTCTTCCAAATCAGTTACCAAAGTGTTCTGTGTAGAAACAAAATAGGGTTCCCACTGATTCACTTTGGCGTTTTCTGCTGATCATGCTGGTTGTTTGAAATTGAAAGCACTGGCTGAGACAGTTGGCATAAGCAGGGCCAAATGGAAATGCACATAAGCAGTGACATAATTGTTTCACAACATGAACAACTCTCAGAAGTGATTCAAAACAGTCTCCAATAGTTTTGCTAGTTTTCTATGTCAGTTCTGAAAACATTTTATATTGAAAACAAGGCAAATGGACTATTTTGTACTCACCTTTTTAGATTAGATTGTTCAAGCTAACAATATTCTCCATATTTTCTCATCATTCAACACTTCTCATACTAGTATTTAAGATTAACCAACAAAATCTCATTTAGTTTTCCTTTTACTTAGAATTCCTTACTGACAATCCTTTGTGTCCTTATTTAGGATTTCTCCACAGTGCACTATAGGATTATGTGTTACTATCATGAATATATGATATGACACTGTCAATCATCTTGTACTTTTTATTCTATTGTAGTTTCTAATTTTATGCTTCTGTCCTTACACTGAGTACTTTGAGGTCAGGGAACTTGCCATATTCAAACTGTTACTAACATTAGTATAGTACCTCAATATATATTTATTCATTTATTACATTGAAAAGCATTTCCATCTGATATGGTGGTGCATGCCTATAATTCCAGCAACTCTGGAGGCTAAAGCAGTGAGATTGCAAGCTCAACGCCAGCTTCAGCAGGACCCTGTTTCAAAATGAAAAAAAGAGCTGGGATTGCAACTTAGTGGCAAAGTACCCCTGGGTTCAATCTCCAGTAAAAAGAAAAAACTTCCATGGCTTTAAGTAGGATATGTATAAACCAGCCAAGTTACTTTAGGTTTACGTTTCTGCCTTTTACTCTTTACTACCTATATAAGCATGAAAAGTCAAAATTTTACTTCACTGAATTTTCCCTCTATGATATAAGGGATGGTAGAATTGTTGTATAAAAATTATAGATTAATATAAGCATTTCATAAATGTTGATTTTCTCCTAATAACCATATTGTCTGTTCTAAAAGATAATGCTTTCTTTATTTCTAACTCCTATACCTGTTGGTTACCAATTGCCTTTCATTTCTCCGGGATTTTATAAATGCAACTATTTACTCTCTCAAATAACTTTATGTATGACTGCATATATGTTGTGATTCTATACAACTTAGAACTAGAGAATTGATATGTTATCCTCTATGTACAATGAAATTGCACTGTTAACATGTAAGCCTAAATAAATTTTCTGTTTAAGTCTTTAGTGTTAAAGATATAACACTAAATAATTTCATTTAACTTTGAGATAAAATTGACAAAATTATATAATCCAACGTGTACGATGATTTGATGTATGTGTACATTTTGTAATCTTTACCACAAATTAGCAAATACATGGCCACTCAGTCATTTCTTGTGAGAGGACAAGACCTGCGCCATTTTGTGACTGAACCTTTGTCCTCAACCCAGCAGCCCCTGCCCATCCTGAAAAATTGCGACACACTTAATGGCACACTGTTCTAAGCGCCAGTAAGTCATTTTGCAATCTGGGCCAACCAGTCAGGAAGTTAAGCATTGGGCCCACTAGAGCCAAACCCATCAGCCTAAAGGCCAACTGACCTCATACTGACCGTGCTCACCCTTACCCAATCCTGTAGCGACAAGACCACTGTCCCCCTGCGCACGCTTTCCCTTACGCAATCATGTAACATCAAGGTATGTACTCCCCTGCTTGCGATTGTAATCCATAAAAATCCCTGCTCCCCTAGACTCAGGGCCACACCTCCCTCTCCGCTGTGTTGGTGAAGGTGTGTGCAGACCCTGCTTGAGCTTGAATAAAAGACCTCTTTTGTAATTGCATCAGGATCGGACTCCTGGTGGTCTCTGGTGGTCTCATGAGTCTGGGCATTACACTTGCACATAGTGAGGACACTTTAAATCTATGTTTTCAAGTTTCAAGTAAACAATATAGAGTTAATAACTACAGTAAACATGCTGTATATTTATTCTCTGGGATGTGTTCACCTTCATTAAACTTATACCTTTGACCAACATCATCTCATTCACACATCCTCTATCTCCTGGCAACCACCATTCTGCTTGTTTGTCTGAGGTCAACTTTTTTATATTCCAAATATGACATCATATAGTATTTGTGTTGGTCTTGCCTATTTAAGTATAATGTCACCCAGGTTCATTCACGTTGTCACAAGTGACAGGATTTCTTTTCCATTATGGCTGAATAATACTTATAAATATATGATTTAAGAACTCAGACAAATTATGATCAAGACAAAGATATCCTTTACTAGAAAGGAGAAAACACTTTCCCCTCCTTTGTTGGCCTTCATTCATTGTATGCAGCTCCTCGTGTGTGTCTCTTAGGAGGAAGCTGAAGCCATGTCCTGGCTGGCGGGAAGGTGGGTTGTCATTGATCAGCAATTTCTACTGCAGGATAGAGTAAAGAACAGACTTGATGCACAGGTGTCCTGTGTTGTTGTACTCCCAATTCTGGTAGATTATAGTAAGTGCTACAGCATTTATTCCACAGGCAATCTGAGTCACTTGGGTGGTTATAGGCAATGAAACCTTTTTCACATCTTTGTGCCATTTGCACTGTATGTTTATTGACTGGGTGGTTAAATAGTTTTGTTTTCAGTTGCTTGTGTTGAACAATTATTTTTGGTTCATCAGAAAAATTCACTTGTTTGGATAAAGTTATTTTTATATCAACATATCAATAGAAATTTGGAGACTGTTCTATTCTAAGCCTAACTATAAATATTTCATATATATCATAAATATTCCAAGTTTAGCAATATTTCCCTATAAGAACCTGCATATTTTTTATTTGAAAAATAAGATGTTGGCAGTCAATATCAGAGAGGCATATAACAGTTTCAAGAGAAGGTAAAATGTATCAACTGTTCACAAGCAGGGAGAAAAAAACTGTAAAAATTAAAAAGCATCAACAGCTTTATAGATATACCAATATGCCATTGAATCTCACTTATTTTATGCCAATGAAAAGTCGCTTATCAATACAGCTTATGTTCTTTAGAACAATTGAAAAATTCATAAGAATTGTCTCTAACTTGGAAGCAGGCAAACTTCATGTTTCTCATTCTGCTTTTTATGTTAAGAACATATGTCTGTTTTGTAGAGTAAAGCAAGCTGCACAGGTAATGTAGGAAACAATTTCTGCCTGGTGTTCAAAATGAGCTATAGTTATGTAATTACAGCTGTGTTATTTTCTTTAACATTCACAATTACAATTGAAATAAAAACTAAAACCTAAGTACAACAGTAGAGTAATGCATACAGATAGGACAATTTCCAAGAATAAGGTAAGTAAACTTGTGCAATTACAATTCCACTTTTATGGAATTATTTTATAACTTTCTTATGCTCAAATATTAAGAATTTCAGTGTGATGTAAAATTTTTATATGATTGTCATTTTAGATAAAGATGTGTGTTATATTTAAACTGAATACATTGGCAGGGAGATGAGTTAAAGGGGGAAATAGAAACATAATCTATATTTGTAATTTCTTTCCAAATATAGATTTTATATTTAGTCTTCCTGTCTCACCTCTAAAATGCGAGGTGTGTGTTATATGTCTGATTAGAATGTGCAAATTTAAGTGTTCTTTTGTCTAAGACAATTTTGTAAAGTTATAAAAGCAAAATCTTTGGTACCTTGACTTTATATGCCCTACAAATAAAGTTTATAGATAATAGCCACAGATTCTTTAGGTCTGAACAGCACTTGAACTTGCTTTAAGAACAATTTAACTTTAAGTGTAGTGGTATGGATTCAGATAGGACCATGATAACAATCCTGGGTAATTTTGTCCAAGAGTTCACAAATATGACTCAAGCTATACCATTTTGATACCTTTTCTTGATTTTATTATTTTAGAGATGGAGGAGGGGGTAAAATGTAAGATCTTAAAGTGTTGCTTGAAAAAGTTTTGAAAATATTAATTTAGTAGTTGGAAGTAAAATTACACAGAAGCAAGCTGTAATGAAAAGAGGCAAACAAAATGGAGAGGGAGAGGAAGACACAATGAGAGGAATAAGAAAGAGGGGAGGAGAGAGGAAGAAGAGAGGACTGAGGAGATACCAGACCTTCCCTAGTGGCTTTTCCTCACCCTCTCTTTCATCAGCCACCCTAGAGAACTAGGTACAAGTCTTTCCATTTTGCTCCATATTGCTTGTCTTGGTGTCATTTGAATTATAAGATACATGATAGAGAGGTGGTTAGAAAGTTAGAATAAAGAAGAACATATAGGGGTGGGGACATAGCTCAGTGGTAGAGTACTTTCCTAGAATGCTGAGGCTCTGGTCAGATCTCCAATACTGAAGGGGGAAAAAAGTACATAATATCCTTGTCCAGATTTTGGAACTTCATATTGAGAAAGTTTTGTTAGTACTTTTATTATTTAAGAAGTGTATTAACCTTAATCAACTTATTCTGACAAAAAGTAAAAGGAGATTTTTAGAATTCATATAACAGATTCAAGAACTTACACACTACTTCTGTTTCTTCTTTCAAATTTTCCTAGCATGTGATAAGCTGGCAACTGAGTAAAGCATATACTGAGGAATCTCTGAATTATCGAAACAGTTTAAAATAGCATTGCTTTCCTTTGAGAACCTCATCATTAGTGGGGTTTTCCAATCAAGTTTAGACAAATGAATAAATGCTGTAGTTTTGAGAAATGGATTTGGGCTAGAGGAAAAAACATGAGCAGGTATAGATAAGAATATTATAGTTTAGCAAGTCAAAGACACACAAATGTGAAACATGACATGACATAGAACCAGAGGTAATTCTAAGCTCTTGAGGAAGCGTATGGTTGGCATTCTAGAAAGGGTGGGGTCTTTGTAAGGTAGATAGCAAAGTAGGATATCATGATGTCTCTTTGTTTATTAGAAGAATGTGTGAGCTGTGCGAGGATAGAGGGAAGAAAGACGATTCTGGTGACAGCTTACTCAGTTGTCAGGAAAATTATCACTGGTCTCAGATTTGTAAACCTGAGTGAGCAAACAATTCTTGAATAAGCTAGACCTATTGATCTTAAAAGCAAATGAAACAACCATTTATTGCTACTGGAGCACTTTCTTTGTGGTAGCACCAACAATCACACACTTAAAGATTTCTCTCCAATATACCCTGTTCTTAGTAAAGACGACTTTGAACATCTATGTTATAATTTTACCAACGTGTATGTGCCACTAGACTCACCCCAGAGTTGTTTGTAACCTCATAACATTAGATACTAGATTGGCTATCTCACACCATCTTTCGACAGGATGCTGGTATATTAGGGTGGTTATTCAGGAATATGCTTGTGTGATAAGTGAAATAATTTGATAGCTAAAGAGAAGAACTTACTGAAGTGTAATCATTATAAGTTTCATGTAATCTGGGGAAATTTTGAAGTGGGTAGAGATTTATGAGATTGTGAATCTCAGTTTTTCATTTGTATTCTGACTAGAATGGACCAGTTGACAATATTTGTCAGTGTTTGCTTTGTGTCTGAGGTAATAATGCAGGCAGCTGCTACAACTCCAGGTCCACATATGGTTCACAGGTATTACTTTGATGACACTTCACTCTGTATCCTGTTTGGCATCCCTCTATATCACAGAACTTTCTTGATACCACTGTGGCTTGGATTTCTACTGGAAGAAGTTAGTGGTTACACATGAGTACCAATTTGACCAGTGTACTACATTTTGATGGAGCTTACGTTGGTGATAGGCTCTAGATTCCCTTGCATAGTTAAAAGGGCTGGGAAGTTCATGTTTCTTCAGGTGAAAATTGAGTAATAACGTTTTAAAAATTAATGTTCTTCCCCATCAGAATTAGAGATGTAGCATAAGACATTTCTGAAAGGAATAAAAATTCAGTTGCATGTTCAAGAAGATTCACAGTAATACATTCCCTCATTTATTCTATTTTTCTGCCTTATCTTTTTGTTTCTCCTACTTTCTTGGGATTGTACAGTTATCATTAGAATTCTTTTAGCTTCTGATACAAAGTTAGATTTTTCCTAATTGTATCCCTTTGATTTCCTTTTCTTAATTGTTCTGATATTTCAAGGATTACATTTAATAGATGTGGTGAGGGTGAACAACCTTGTCTTGTTCTTGATTTTAGAGGGAATAGTTTGTTTTTCTCCATTTAGTATGATTTTGGTGTTGGGTTTGTTGTAAATAGCCTTTACAATGTTGAGGTAAGTTCCTTCTGTCCTTAGCTTCTCCATTTTTAACATAAATGAGTATTCTGTTTTATCAAAGATCTTTTCTGAATTTACTGAGATGATCATACATTTTTGTTCTTAATTTGGTTTAAATGATGAATTACATTTGTATATGTTGAACCAACTATATTCCTGGAATGAAACATACTTGATCATGGTACATAATGCTTTAATGTATTTTTGAATATGGTTTGCTAACATTTTATTAAGGATTTTTGCATTTGTGTTCATTAGGGATAATGGCCTATAGTTTTCTTGATGACCCTTTGAGTCTGGTATCAAAATTATACTAGCTTCATAAAATGTATGTGGGAGTATTCCCTCTCAATTTCACAGAATAAATTAAGATTTGTATTATTCTGTAGAAGTCTAGAACTTAGCTGAGAATCTCAGGACCTAAGCTTTTCTTTTTAGGAAGATTTTTCATTGCTGTTTCAATTCCATTACTTAATATTTACTTAATATTGGTCTGTTTAGATATTGTAAACCTTCCTGATTCAATTTAGGCAGGTCATGTGTCTAGAAATTTGTCAATGAATTCCAGATTTTCTGGTTTATTGAAGTATAAATTTCAAAATAGATGCCAGTAATCTTCTGGCTATAAGAAGGTTCTATGTTGATATTTCCTTTTCATTTTGATCTCGTTCATTTGCTTCTTCTCACTCTTTCATTTGGTTAATTTGTCTGAGTTTGTCAATCTTATGTTTTTGAAGCACCAACTCTTCAATTGATCCTGTGTATTGTTTTGATCCCTGTATCTAGGAGACCCAATCTCCATCAGAAAACTTCTATAGCTTATGAGTTTAGCAAAGTAGCAGCATACAAAAATCAACACAAATCAAAAGCATTCCTATACTTCAATAGTGACTCAGCCAAGGGGGAAGAAAGAAAAACACCCCATTCACAACAAAAATTAAATACTTGGGAATCAATCTAACCAAGGATCTAAAAGAGCTCTACCAAGAACATTATATAACAATAAATAGAGAGATACTTAAGAGAGAAAGACATCCTATGTTCTTGAATAGGCAGAATCAATTTTTTCAAAATGGCCATACTGCCAAAAGCAATATACCAATTCAAAGAAATCCTCAAAATACCAGTGACATTCTTCACAGAATTAGGAAAACAATTAAGTTCATTTGAAAAAAAGATGAATAACCAAAGTAATACAAGACAAGAAAAGTGAATCTGGAGATGTCAAAATACTTGATCTGAAATATACTACAAGTCTATAGGAACAAAAACAGCATGTGATTCTACATCATGTACAACAAGAATGAGAAGTTATACTCCATTTATGGATGATGTGTCAAAACAAATTCTACAACTATTTAGAACAATTTTAAAAATTTTAAAAAACCAGCATTTTGGCAGCAAAACAGACCAATGGAACACAAGTTACAAAGACAAATCCATATACCTATAGGTGTCTGATATTTGACAAAGTTGCCAAAAAGATACTTTTAAACAAAAGCTAGGAGAACTGAATAAGCTATATGTATGCAAGTAAAATTAGACTCCTGTCTCTCATCCTGCACAAAACAAGTCAGTGTGGATCAAAAACTTAGGGATTATACCAGAAGCTTTATAACTGCTGGAAGACATAGGATCAACACTCTCATATAGATGCTGGCACCAACTTCCTTAAGAACCCCAAAGTGCAAAAAATAAAACCAAGATCCAATAAGCATGATGTCAAATTTAAAGTGTTCTGCAGGGCAAAGGAAATGATTAAGAGAAAGCCTAGAGTGGGAAAGAAATCTTGGCCAGTTATGCCTCCAATGGCGAATTAATATCTGGAATACATAAGAACCCATAAAATTTAACACCAAAAAAGAGACCCTCCCCAAGCAGATAGCCCAATCAATAAATGAGCAAAAGAAATAAACTTTTCAAAAGAAGAAACACAAATGGCCAACAAGTATGTGAAAAATGTTTAGCATCTCTGGCAATCAAGGAAATGCAAATCAAAACTACACTTAAGATTTCATCTCACTCCAGTCAGTATGGAAATGATGAAAAATATAGATAATAAATGCTGGTAAGACTGTGGGGCAAAGTTACAATTCTACACTGTGGGCAAGACTAAATTTATACAACCACTATGGAAACAAATATGGAGAGTCCTTTAAAATCTAGGGATGGAACCACCACTTGACCCAGCTATCCCACTCCTTATTTCCTCAAAGATCTGAAGTTGACATACTATAGTGATACAGCCACAATGTTTATAGCAGCACAATTCACAACAGCTAAGTTATGGCATTGACTCAGCCGCCCTTCAATGAGTGAGTTAAATTGTGATACATACACATATACAATGGAGTTTTACTCAGCTATAAAAATGAAGTTATGGCATTTGCTGGAAAAATGGATGGAAATGGAGAATATCATGCTAAGTGAAATAAGCTGAACTTTAACTCAAAGGTCAAATGTAATCTCTTATGCAGAAGGTAGAGTAAAATAAGGAAAAGGGAAAGGATAGGATAAAATAAAGAACTAAGTATGAATAGATGAACAAAATTATGTCAAGTAGAGGAAGGAGAATGGCGGGGAATTGGAGAAAAACAGGGGATTATGAACTGAAATTGATTTCCATGCATGTATGAGTTTGTCAGAATGAATAGACTATGTATAATTATAAAGCTCTAATAAAAATAGTACTTTGAAAATTTCAAGAATCAAGGTTAATTCCAAATAAGGGAGGAAAAGTGAAGATGGATAGGATTTATTACAGTTAAAATGTAGAATAGCTGGCTATGTTTAACAATATGAGGTGGAGTGCCACATTTGGCCAGTTTCATCTGGCTAATGATTGATGGTTCACTGAAAGCTTTATTCAAGGAGGACAAGGAGTTTTATGGTTTATGTCAATTACTTAGCTTGGACATTCCGAATTGCAAATTTGAGAGAAACTACCACGTTTGCTCCTAATGGTGCGATAGTTGCCAAGTGAGAAGAGAAAATATTTCCTGAGGACACTAACATTTGACAAGTGAATTGAATAAGAGCTTAGGAGAGAAATTCCTTACAGAGGAATTGTAGAATTTTAAATTTTCCTAGGACTTTTATTTTAGGTAGTATTACATATATTAGGTAATACGTGAACTATTACACTGAGATACCATTTAATAGTATACCTCAGAACAAAATGAATTTCCCCATGTTTCTTTTTATGTGTTATTTCCAGTTTAGTTTTATTCATGAACCTATTTAACTTTAATGAATAATGTCCCCAGGCTATTTTCAAATTTTTATATCATTTTATATTCTTTATACTTTGAATTGATCTTATTAGATAAGTACTAATATTTTTCTGAGAAAAGTACTAGTATTTTTGTCAGAATGAAAAGTACCTAGCTTATGAATCCTATAAGCATGATTTGGTCTGAAACAAATTTTCTAATTCAAATTTTGTGACATGCGTTTTTATGCCTGTTTTACATGTTTGCTATATATGTTATGATAACTGCATATTTAATTACTGATTTCACAAGTGATCAAACTAGTGTATCTACTGGGAACATTTTGAACGAACATGTAAGAGCACATGGTACTGAACACATTTTGGTAAAGTAATTCAAAAATGTTTTATTTTCTACTTTCAATATTTACTTATATGAATATTTTCACATCGAGTAATTCTCCCAACTGTGTGGACAAGTTCTCTATTAAGGAAAAAACAACGTTAGTATAAAGTATCTTAAAGTGAATAAATGTAGACTAGAAGTAGTGAGAGTTTTAGGACTTCTATTTCTATCAAAGAATTGGGAGTGCTGTAAACTTTATAAATGGCTTATAAATGTTTTTGATATGATAATTAAACCATCATTTTGAATGGATGAATAAACCTGGAAGAAAGTTTAATTTAGCATATTCTAAAACAAGGGGGAAAGTGAAGACTTGATGTGGAGCAGAAAAACCACTGGAGATTGAGCCACAGAGCAATGTAGTATAGCTCCTTAACGGATTGAGGAAAAAAATGTACTCATGCAGGCTTTGGAGCTGGTGAGTATCAAGAATAGGTCCAAGAAGAGACATCTGAAACACAAATTGCAGAGTAAATAAAGAATGTTACACTTGGCTCAGTCTAAGTAAACATCGATTTTTCCAAAATATGACAGATATTTGACATAGCTAGTTATACTTTAACCTTTTGTGTAGGAACTATGGTTGTATCTGTTGTGAAATTCATATTTATAAGGACATCTAAAACATGTGGATAAAGGGTTAGTAGAAATATATACCAAGAAAATATAAACCAAAACAAAGTGATATACTCAAAGTAGACCTTCATTCAAGTGTCACTAACATTGAGTAATAGAATTTCATATGTCTTAATTAGATCCTATTTAGTTAAAATTATGATATTAGATTCAAAGTTACAATACTATCTTAAAATATTGTTGAAATATCTAGAGCACAAACTTAATGCATGAGAAATATACGAGCAACTGAAAAAGTAAATTCAACAGATCAACCAGTAAGATGACTAACACAGACCACTGAGACATTAAAAATAAAACCATTTCATGGAATCTAGAGTTAATAAATTTGAAATCAAATTGGTAAATCTCTAAATAAATGTAGTGTACCAAGATTTCCTGAGGCAGTGCTGTTTTAGGAGACAAATTTTCCCTGAGTGTGTTTCTGCAAATCTTGCAAGTAAAATTTTTCTGAACTATATTTAAGAATAGTTGTATATCAAATAGGCTTGCAAAGTAAGTGTTTCCCACTGCACCAAAAGCAGGTTTGTGGTAAGACATAAGGATCTAATTTCATTCTGCTCCAGGTAAATATCCAGTTTTCTCACCACCATTTATTAAAGAGATTGTCCAATGGGTATCCTTGCATCTTTGCTGATAATCAGTTAGCTTTAAGTGTGTGTATTTATTTCTGGCATTTCTACTGTTCATTAGTCTACATGTGTTTTTTACTAGTAGGTAGGGTAACTAAAGTTAAAATTAATGCATTATGTATTTCAAATTCACTGGATAGACGGATTTTGAAGGTTCTTACCACAAAGAAATGATAAAGCTTTAAGATTGATATGCTATCCTGATTTGATTATATAAATGTATACCTGTATCAAAACAATTTTATCTGACAAATATGTACATTGTTGTGTCAATCAAAAATAAAATAAGCTTTGAAAATAAGGTTTACCTGAAGCATTCAAAATACAGATCACATCTGTTTTGGTAAGTTTTTCTCTGCTGTGAGCAAACAACCTGACAGAAAAGTTTTAGAGGAAAAGTTTGAGACAGTTTGAGGTCTCAGTCTATAGAAGGCTGGCTCCATTCCTCTGGCTCAAGGTGAAGCAAAACATCATGGTAGAAGAGTGGCAGAGGAGAGCAGCTGAGAATGTGACATCAGAAGGCCGGAGACATTAAGCTCAATTCACCCAATATATACCCCAAAGGCCCACCTCCAATGACAACTCGTACCAGCCACTCTACCCACCTATAGTTATCACTCAATCCTTGTCAGGGCATTAATTCACTGATAGAGTGAAGGCTTTCATAACCCAATTATTTCTCTTCTAAACCTTCCTCTATTGTCTCACACATGAGCTTTTGGGGGACAATTCACATCCAAACTATAACAGCATCTCCTCTAGATCACAGGCAAGACATACTAACAAAAATAAGATACTTGGATTTATAAAGTTCGAGTTTATTTTCACATGGATCAATTCACGGGATGGCCAGATATATACTTGGATCCATTTCAGGGACTAAAAGGCAGAGAAAATATATACACTGATGCTTAACTTCTTGCCGTGTCATGGGTAATAAAATGTTTTATTGTTAAGAGTTCATGTTCTCTTATACAAGAAATTGTGATGTACTAACTTATTAACCTGCATAAATGGAAATATTACACCTTCAGTTCTTAAGCCAGTTTGTACTGATCCTGAAAGGCTGATCCTGTGAAGCTCTTGGTAATTCAGTATCTGGTATCATCACGATGGTAGCTTAAGATTGATTGTATTATGAATATTTACACTGCAAAACATGCTTTTATTTTTCTTGATAAATTGCTGTCAAAAATTTACCAGTTCAGTATAGGACTTGGGACAAATAAAACCCTGACTGATGCTACAGTTTTTGCACACTTGAAATGGTATTTAAAAGTGGTAACAGGAAATAATGGAATGAGCAGTTTGAGTTGAATTGTCAATATTTACAAAATTTTAATTTATGTAAACTAAAATGACTTACAAAAATATTCTAGAAGATTAACCTAAACTGTTCTTCAACAGATAAATGGATAAAGAAATTGTGGCATACATACACAATGGAATATTAGCCTTAAGAATGAAATTATGGTATTTGCCAATAAACGGATGGAACTGGAGAATATCATGGTAACTGAAATTAGCCAATCCCAAAGAACCAAAGGCCTAATGTTTTCTGATATGTGGATGCTAATTCACAGCGGGGGTCAGGTAGGGAAGAATAAAGGTACTTTGGATTAGACAGAGGGGAGTGAAAGGAGGGGAGGTGGTATGTGGTATGAAAGAATGAATCAGACATTACTACCCTATGTGAATATGATTATACAGCCTGCATAACTCTACATCATATGCAACAAGAGTGACAAGTTATACTCCATTTATGTATGATGTCAAAATGCATTCTGTCATGTATAACTAATTATAAAAACAAGATTACTGAAAAAAAGATTAACTTAAGATTAGTACCAAACCTGGTATGGACAAAGAAAACTGATTATCAATGTTTATCAAAGTATCCTAAATGGAATGAATTAAATCTATTTTAATAGTTTGAAAAAATATAGTATGACTTATTCTACAAATGGTCATATTTAACATTTGAAATGTCTCAAAATAATTCATCTTAATTGTGAAAGTGAAGAATGGAAAATAAGTTAACAAAGCCAAGACTTTCGAAATTTCAGAATGATTCCATGGCTGTAAATTAAAATTCATCATACAAAAAGATCAATAAATTGTGATGCTTGTTACCAATTGTATTCAGTACTCTACCAAAGTTTTAATTAGTAGAGTGTGAAGACTATTAAAATTGATTAGTATTTAGTTTAGAGGAATTTTATAGATGCTATTATCTATGTAGATATTCCAAAGGACCTAGATATAAGTGATCAAATTTAATGTTAGCATAACCAATTTAAATAAGAAAATTGATTGCCAACCAAATGTTGGTCATATTTGTATATAATACCCATAATTAGACAATCATTTTGGCTGCTTTCTGGAAAATCAGACAGGGTGACCATATAAGTTATTGTCCAATAGAGGTCATCTTCAAGAGTAAAGATACAAGTACTTAGGTATTAATTATAAACAATGAAGTGGAACCCAGCAAATCAAGAGAAGTGGACTCTTCTATAAAGTCAAACATGTAAGCAAGAAAAGCAGAGTGTTATTGGAGTAAGGCATGTGGTGTAGACTAGGGTAGCAACAATGGTGTTCACACAAATTGGGAGGTACTAAACACTTTGAAAATAGAGTCAAGGGGATTAAAAAAGGATCTTGTTTTGAAAAATAAAGTAGAAATATTAAGATTGTAAGCATTAATTGTAATAAAAACCAAAGGATTTTTATTCAAATAAGAACCAGAAGTAGCAAACTACAACTAAGTAGATAGTGTTTTATATGAAATATTTTGTATAAGTGTTTAATATGAAAAAATATTAAACTTAATCATAGATATGCACTTGTAAAATTGGTTGAGAAATTTTTATCATTCTATAAAAGATGGTAGCAGCCCTTCAACAATGACTTAAATTTGTATGAATATTCAATTAAAATCTGTATAAATATATAATTCATATGGTGAATAGGTGATTAGGGCTGCAGTCACTAAGAGCAGTGAAACCAATATAAATGTCTGTCCTGCTTTTTACCCAGAGGTTTTTACTAGCCAACAAAGAGGAGCATCCATTAATGTGGAGGGTAAAGGTGGCCTCACTGAGCTAAGACAATGGAACTGTCTGATGCACAGAGCCCCAGTGGATCTGCATTTCTGGGGTGGTTATCACAGGAGAAGGAACTATATAGAGGAAGTTTCAGAAATTCATATGACAAACTCAAGTTTTCATGTGTACTTAATTCTAAGCTGTACTTAGAGTTCCTAAGTTGTTTGAATTTCGTTATTTGAATTTCATTACATTTAGGAGAAATAATGGTGGGCAATTTCTCATTATGAAAATATGCGAACTAGAAGATATTGGCACGGTATCATTGAAGTATTGAAAGAAATCTGTCAGCCTAGAACTTGATATGAACACACGCATATTCACACACATCCCACAGACAATGATACTGATTATGGAAACAACTAGGGATGTAGCTAAGTGGTGGTGGAGTAACTGCCTATTATGCATGAGACCTTGGGTCTAATTTCTGCAAAATAAAAAACAAAGCAAACTAAAGTTGCTCAACAGGTTAACAAACTGGTAGGTCTGTACAATACTTCTTAGCAATAAATGAAAAGTCTATGAATACACTCAACAGTATGTACCAATCTAAAAGTTATTGTCCTAAGGGAAAAAAGTGAGCAAACATGAGTAGAAGTATACAGGTATTGTTTCACTCATTGTGGATATCAAATAATCAATGCCAGGCTTGTTCCAAGATGAGGCAGGAGAACTGAATCTCTAACTCCAGATCATCTGGTTATTTTCCTTCCAATTGCTGAGGAGGGACCTTACTGAGAGTAGTTAGTTGGTGGAATAAGTGCCTGAGTTCTGAAGCGAGATTTAGGATAATGTACCACAGCATCCACTGCATCAATGGCTTGTACTTTGTTTTGCCTTTTTCAATTGACATTGAGTTCTTACGTACTTTTGTTCCATTCTCTGTTTCTTGTATTTTTGAAAATGTTCAATTAAAAATTATTGCAATTAAAATCAACATGGGTCACAGAAAATTCATTGCTCATAAAATAAAGCATGCACTATCCTCTGCTATGTGGACAGGTCACAAGTTTTGAAATGAAATAAAACTGATTAGAAAACTTCACATAATGTATAACTAAATCCATGTTCTGAAATTAGGTACATGAAATATGAAATATGCAGGTTTACCCATTGTTATAGTATGAAGTATGCAATGTTTCAGTATATCTTACTAACAATGAATGAGAACTTCTATCCATTATTGAACACCATTTTAACTGTCACGTATTTACCAGTAATGTTATAGGAGTTCTCATCTCCATGGCTCACACATCTTTTGAAATTCACTTAGTTCTGCATTCATCCTTGAAGACTTGAAGGCAGTGTAAATATCGTGTTTTAATGATTGATGTTTTGAAATCCTATGAAGTTTAAAATGAGATTTGCTAAGAAAGATACTTGGTTTAATTAAGGGTAGGTAGTGCATATGAAAGCACTGGGAATGAGGTATTGAATGCCTGTGTGTTCTTGATAAGCATGGTTTTTTTCATCTGTCAAATGAAGGTAAGATCATGCTTTATCTGTGCTAATGGATTTTTCTCTAAGAAACCGAAAGCTTGAAGTAAGGTAAAATTGCCACATATCCCCATTTGACATCCATATCCACTTCTGTTATTTTATTCTTAAATGCAGATTTGAAATATGCTAGCACTTACATTATTTATGCTTGAGGTTATGTTGTGTGATTAAAAACTAGATTGGAAAACTACATATTTATACTCCTATAAAGCTGCTATGTGCTTCAGGAAGGTGATTGAGTTTAAAGTTGGTAGCTTTAAAACTTACATGGTATTTAAAGGCAATATACCAATTAAGATATTACTAAAATAATATAACACTGAAACACTAGACAAGGCTATGTTGTGTTTATTCTTTTAATTTTTAAATAGGCAAGTGAAAAAGTAATGACAAATATTTAAAATTAATGCTTTATAAGTAAAGCATCATTTTGTTTTAACTTTCAGTAGACAGCTGAAGGTTCATTTTCATTTACTCCTTTAAATATGATTCTATGTTCACATGATCTGTTTATATATGCAAATATGAAACTTATTCTATTTTATATTAACAAATGCAAATGATTAAGGCAATGATTACTACTCTAATAATGGGAAGTACATAGAAATAGAAAGTATCTGAATCTTACAAAGACTTCCGAGAGCTTTCAGTAGCATAAAGCATTTGTTATGTTTTTATTTAAATAAAATAAAGTTATACTCAAAAGTTTGTGATCCAAAAAATAGACTTCTGCTGCACAGCTCAAGTCTCCAAGGACCTTCTCCCAAGACAATCATTTTCAAAATTTCTGGGTTTATTTCTTACAGCATTTAAACTCGCAAATTCAGTGTGATGTCCAGGTACAATATCTGCTGAATAGTATAAAAAATTTTACATTAACTTTTTAATGTGTACAGCCATCTCTTTACTTCAAACGTTTACCTCTTTACATGTTTATACACATACATATGCACATATGTAATGTACTTTACATTTGACGTATTTAATACTAATCTTTTTAAAAATCAAAGATGTCCAGAAGAGCATTAAAAGTTCCATTTTTTGTACGATGAATCAGTGATCATTCTGCTGTCATGTATAACTGGTTAAAACAAACTTTTCAAACCTGACTGTCAAAATAGCTACTGTACAGTTTTGTAACATTAATATTTGGTGTGTTCACGAGCACATGCATGGATGCATTGTAACATAATCAGTTTATTAGTCACGTTCTAACTTACTGTTTTCAGATTATCAAGTTAACTTTTAAACTATGTTTTGCAAATAGTTTTAGAACATTTAAAAGCAAAAACGTTGGTTTAACATGAGTACATTTTGTATTTTTGAATTATCCTCCAAAATGTGTGCGTTGGTTTACAACACAATTACCTATATACCCTGTGTCGTTTAACAGTTGATTTTTCTGCTTGTCAGTAGGATAAGCAAAACCGTTCATGGCATTTTTTAGTCTCCATTTAATGGCTACTAAGTGTAAATGAATTTTCACTTATTTATGGCTGATTTTTCTTATTTTCCTATGAACTTTGTCTTCAAATAACCTATGTGTATTTTTATGATATGTATAAAGATGTATTTTTATATCTTAACATTATCCTTTTGTGCAATACATTAACAATTTACAAGATTGTTCCATACTATTTGTGCTATTCACTTTTTTGGTACCAGGGATTAAACTCAGGGGTACTCAACAACTGAGCCACATCCCCAGCCCTATTTTGTGTTTCATGTAGAGACAGGGTCTCACTGAGTTGCTTAGTGCCTCACCGTTGCTGAGGTTGGCTTTGAACTCGTGCTTCATCCTGTCTCAGCCTCTCAAAGTGCTGAGATTACAGGCGTGCACCACTGCGCCCGGCTTTGCTATTCACACTTAAATTTGATTTTCCAGTCTCCTAAATAGTTTTGTATTTTCCGTTTGAGAACTATTTTAAATCATGATTGATCCATACTACTATGTTTTGTTTTACTTTGAGTTTGATTTAATAGTAAATGCATTTTCTTGTATTTCTTTCCATAATTTAGGCTTGTGCAATTTAATTTGGCTTCAGTGTTCCAAATGGCAGAATCTTGAATAATCATGATGTTTGGGATGCTGTTTTTTTATTTATATCTACTTGTCCTTTGGGGCTTTGACGTTCATCAAGACTGATGTTTTCTAGTGCAGGAAGTGTAAAATTTTCCTGTTTCCTAGGAAACAAACCTCTGTCCTTAGTATGTTTTCAAAGTTATCAAAGTTATAACTACACCTCAGTTGACTTTTGCTAGTATACCTTCCTTCATTGTGCACATATTCATTGTTAATCAGTTTTCTCTTGTCCGGAGAAGGATGATGTTACTCATATCTTTCCACTGACTAAGTTAACTAGTGTTGGTTACTTAAGAATCTTAATTGATAGTTTTAGTTTCACTAAGTGCTGTTAATGTACTTCTATAGAATTAATATGATACCACATGAAGTACTACACATGTTAATTATCCAGAGTGCTTTATTTCACAGTATACATATGCTTCTAAACATCCTGCTGTGCACAATTGCATACAATTTTATCTGTCATTGTGAAGAATAAGATGTGTAGAAAACCTAAGCTGGAAGTTTGACATTTTGTTCCCTGTGCAAGTAAGTCTTCTCTAGGGTCACTGCTTTAGTATACCTGTACTAGCAGTAGTTACTGATTTGAGTGGGAGCTTTCAAGTTTCTTTTCTAGAAGTAATCAGTCCATTAGATTAACACTTTAATTTGTAATAATTGCCTAACATTATCAGTTCAGCAAATGTAAGTCTGAGGGCCTAATCATACACAATGGATCTTTCAAGGACGACTTTAGTGAGCTAGAGGAACAGGATAAGGGGGAAAGAGGGGAGGGCAAGAGGTGGTAGTGGAAAATGAAATTGATCAAATTGTTATGTGCATGCATGAATATATTAAAACAAATCCCACTGTTAATGTATAGTTATTACGTACCAATAAAATAATTTAAATACAAGTCATTTTAGCAGAACCAGCATTAGAAGTTTCACATCCACTTTTACAAGTTTTCCTTTCATCCTCATATGCCTGTTCAAAGGGAAGGAAGGAGAATCACCTCTGAGCGTGAAGCTGTAAAAGTCCTTAGGGAAGAGAAGCCACATTCATCTTTCACCACCACGGTGCCCGCCCCCCAACCGCTTCCTTCTCACAATGGTCCCTGCTACTTTAGAGAGTAGAGAGATTGCTGCTTGTCTCAAGGTGAAAGAACCAGGGACAGTAGTGATTTTTGTTTTGTACCAGGGGTTGAACTCAGGGGTGATTTGTTTTGAAAACAGCCAGGAAACAGTATAGTTGATTGAGGGAACACCAGGTGGATATTGGAAGTCTTTGTTTGCCGCCTTTATCCCATTCAGTTTTGCAACATATAGGCTCTTTTGGGGAGCAATAGACAAGTAAGTCTTAAATTATCCTGCACATGCCAGCGCCTGCGCCAGACGAAAGTGAAACCGAGTCAGTGAGGGAGCCTTGGATGAAAGAAACACACACATCAAAGATTACTGAAGAAAAAGCTTGTAGCTTGTTAGCACTCCGGGCTCATATCTTTTCTACCCCCCGAGGGGCGTGGGAGGTGTGGGAGACGTGGAACTGCAGACCCAGGTGTGGAAGTTGCTCAGACTGCAAAACAAGCTCAGACCACGAGAACACAGGAGTTCAGGGAATGGTCAGCACCTGGGGCTTCTCTCAAATCAGGGTACAGCTGGTTCTGGTAAACAAAGCCATGCACGCAAGAATGCTCTCAATTCCCCCTCTTTTCCTAGAGTCTGTCCTAGGTTGCAGGGACCAAAGAACATGGCCTAACCGTCATCAGATCTACGGCGTGGATGTTAGCCGCCGTAGCCCTGTCTCCACGGAAGGAATGATTTTGGAAGTGTACACACTGTCAGTATAAATGTTAATAGGCTCACAGGTAAACATCTGAAGTGCCAGGGTCAATGCTTGAAGTGCAATTTTCTGGGCAGACCCTGGATGAAATCGTTGGGTGATACTTTTGCCTGAGGAGTACACTGATACAGTACCATTAGATGACCCATCAGTGAAGACTGAACGTGCTCCGGGGATAGGAACGGTCTTCACTATTTTTGGAAAAACAGGATGTGACTTAAACCGACAGCCCTCAGATCTTGTAAAAGTCTCCGTTTTCCAGACTTTAATGACAAAAATAGGTGTGTTCCAGGGGGATGTTGATGGAACTAAATGTCCTTTTAATTGTTTTCACCAGGGACTGAGCAGCCTTAAGTTTTTCCTTAGTTAAGGGCCACTGCTCTACCCACACAGGATCAGCTGTTTTCCATTGAATGGGTATAGGGTCTATTTTTGAGGCTGTTGCTGCAGTAGCCCTCGTTCAAGTTTTCCCAGTCCTGTTCTATCCTTACCCAGTCTTATATTATCCTCAGCAGTGAGGGGAGTTGTTCTACCCTGTGATCTTTTTTCCTATACCCCATCCCGGCTCATATCCCTGCCTTTCCATCATCCTCAGCACTGTCTTGTCTGGAACATATCCTTGTTCTGTAATATTTTGTTGGACCAGCTGCATGGTTAGCACAACCCCCATGGCAGACAAAACGTCTCTACCCCATAAGTCAACAGGTAGATCAGAAAGGACATAAGTCAGTCCATTATGCCCTTCAGCATCTTTCCAAGGGATAAGCCTGGAGCTTTGTAATGGATTGGAATTATAACCCAAACCTTGCAAAGTGGTTGCAACCCTTTGAGTAGGCCACTTTCGTGACCACTGATTTTGAAATGTGACAAACATCGGGCCCTGTATCTAATACTTCTATTACTGGGAACACCACGCCTCCCGACTGAGGCTCTGGAGGCACTGTAGGACCAGTAGGCCTCCTAGACTCATGTCCTGGATTAAAGGGAGATGATCTTCCCACTGAATGCTTTGGTTCCTGCTTACACTGTTCTTTTAATTCCCACTCCCGTAGTTTCTCTTGCAATGCCTGGATATCCTTTTCCAACTGCAATTCCTCATCTTCCTCACCCTCTTTCCCTTCCTCGCTATCCGTTTCAACTTGAAGGGACTGGGTAGAAACCGCTTCTTGGGTGGATTCGAAGGTCTTAGATAACTCAGTTGTTCCTAAGTCAAAACTTTTCCTTGAAAGAGTCCTTAATTAGCCTCCATACAGAGAAGGTGGTAATGGGAAGAGACTGTGGCCCCTGTGTGTAGCCTTTTCTGTAAGTCCGCACGGACCTCTTCCCAATCTGGAACATTGAGACCTCCTGAATGAAGGAACCAGGAACTAGACTGCTCTATAGTCTTTAAGAAAGCCCTTGTAGTACTATTTTTTAGCCCCATACCCTGTTTCTTCAACAGTTTCAATCTGATTTTCCAACAATTCCCTACTGTGGGTAGTGCCCATCTTTACCTGCACTATTAACAATTCTCCCCCTACTTATGGTTTCCAACAACTCCCTACTGAGGGCAGTGCCCATCTTCTGTACTATTTTCCAACAATTCCCTACTGTGGGTAGTGCCCCTCTTCTGCACTATTAATTCACCCCCTACTTCGCGGGTGTCTGTCGGCATTCCTTCCCTTTGCACTATTAATTCACCCCCTACTTCACGGGTGTCCGTCGGCATTCCTTCCCTTTGCACTATTAATTCACCCCCTAATTCCCGGGTGTCCGTCGGCATTCCTTCCCTTTGCACTATTAATTCACCCCCTAATTCCCGGGTGTCCGTCGGCATTCCTTCCCTTTGCACTATTAATTCACCCCCTACTTCCCGGGTGTCCGTCGGCATTCCTTCCCTTTGCACTATTAATTCACCCTCTACTTCCCGGGTGTCCGTCGGCATTCCTTCCCTTTTTCCGATCTCGGTAGAACCTCCAGATACCAGCGCCTAGCGCCGGACCAAAGTGAAACCGAGTCAGCGAGGAAGCCGCGGATAAAAACACACACACAATAACGATTCTGAAGAAAAAGAAGCTTATAGCTTGTAGCTCGTTAGCACTCTGGGCTTATATATCTTTTCTACCCCCCCCCCGAGGGGCGTGGGAGGTGTGGGAGGCGTGGGAGGCGTGGCCCTGCAGACCCAGGTGTGGAAAATGCTCAGGCTGCAAAACAAGCTCAGACCACGAGAACACGGGAGTTCAAGGAATGGTCAGCACCTGTGGCTTCTCTCAGAAATCAGTGTACAACTGGTTCTGGTAAACAGAAAGTAGCCATGCACGCAAGAATGCTCTCACAGCACATACTCACAAAGAAGATTACGCCTGGGTGAAAGAAATCCCAAAAACATTATGCAAAATACAAACTGAAGTCTCAAAGAAAACAGAGAAAAGTCCTCATTAGTGTTCCCATACATGCAGACTTACCCCTGCAAGAAAAGAACTATAACCATGAGACAGCTTCTGTTTGTGTGGCTGTCCAACAGCTAGAGCTGATGGTGTCCAGATTCATTGCTTGTCTTGGAAGGAATGAATGGAGGAGACAAGACAAATTTGATTTTAAAATATTTGTGAGCAAAAACTCCATTCACACCATTTCCATTATATTCCTTTAAAAGATTCATTTGATTATAATGAACTGAAACTAACTTTTATACATGTATGAGTTTGTCAGGCTGAACCCAACTAATCTGTATAACTATAAAGTTCTAATAAAAGTAAATAAATAAAGGAGTTAATAATTAGAAGATTCATTTAATCAAAACATTGGCCAAAAGGCAATATTCCTCAGAAAAATATAATTTCAACATCTTGAGCAGAAATTATACCATGAACATCTAATCTTTAAGTCAACTATGCTACTGCTTCCCTATTTTCATCTCTTTGTTATGACACATGCATTGTTTGGCAATTCAGTGCTCATACTCATATTTAAGGGGACATGATAATAAAAATAAATAAAAGTAAAAATAAATATTACTTTTTCTCTGAGGGATCAGTTTATATCCAGCTACTTGTTTGCAGTGTCAAACAATACCTGTCAAATCTTGAAAATATATACCTACATAGTATCTCCAGTTTTAGATAAGAATAGCTCCAATTGTTGTATGAATGTAAAATTACATTACTGTATCCTAAAAAACTTCCCCAGGCTTCTCTATTTGCTAGTCAATGAAAGTAAACACTTAATGTTTATTGAACAGGATTTATGAAGCTGTCAGTGAACTGACACATGGCAATAAAATGTATTGTGGCTGAAGCCTAGATAATCTGCAGCTGAATGAATTACACTAATTCTCATGCTTGCATATTCATGCTATGGAAATAGTTCTTGTAACAGATTTCTTCATTGTCTGCAGGTGCCACAGCGTGGTTAGAAGTAGAGTTAATTGCACTCTAGGACTTGTGGGAATTCACACGTCTGTAGAATTGGCTTGTTTTCTGGAAGAGTGTTCATGATTTGTGTAAGGAAGCCAAAACACCCATAATTAAATTATCACAACTGCAAACACTTAACTTTTGAAAAGACATTCAAAATACAGATAAGATTTTCTTGTTCTTTCCTTAATATCAGAATTTTATCTTTATCCACTTTCCAGTTAACACACACGTTTACATTTCAAAATTAATATCACTTGGTAAAATGAAAGTAGTGGTACACCACCACACTTCAGCTATATGCCTAGCTGCTGGACCTCCTAGCTCAATGAGATTACATAGCTCTGTAAACTTAATTAGAAGCAATGCATTCCCTCGTGGGGCATATTAAAAGCAAAGTGCTTTATTTACTTCAGCAGAAGGTACATTAGAGGAGCTCTGAAAGGAGAGAAATTAATCATAAAAGGATACACATACTCTTTATTTTGATCTAATCTGCAGAGGTGCATTGCAGGATTCATTGTGAAAGATGTGCCAATTCTCTGTATTTTGGTTGTATCGATGATTAGGAAAGTGATAATTTAATTTCTTAATTAAAATGATTCTATATGTTCATTTCTATTTAAAATATATGGTTTATTTTCATCTAAACTCTTATTTATTTGTTGCAAGTCATCTTTACCTTAGAATATTTTCTGGAAGAATCTGACTTTTAATATTTGGTTCAGTAATAGCAAGTATATTGAGGAATACTAAAAGATCAACATAGTAAATATCAAGGAAACAACTAGATAATAAAATTTATTGTAATACTATCAAAAGAATTATTGTAATAGAATATATGGAATCATGTATAGGGGTTTATAGAAAACTAGAAAAATCGTATCATTTATTATCTTGAGAAATCAAATCATGTTTTCAGAAAAAGTGAACAACAAATTTGATACCAGAAGGGGAAAAATAATTTTTATACAATCAAAGGGCATGTTACACGTACTTAGAGGGATGGTATTGTTAAATGATGGGAATTTAAGATAATAAGTTATGGAAAAGTATGTTAACATGATGCTAATGAAGTGTGTATGGAGGTTAAAACAGGGAATAATGTGGGAGAGAGATCAGAAAAAATAATGGATCATAAATCTCATGATAGTGAATTTGAAAGGGATACAACAGTGACTTTGAAAGATTGCTGAAAAAGAAATCTGCAAATTGCTTAACTCTATAAATCCCTCTGACAACTACATGGAGAATAAGTAAGCGTAAAAAGGAGGGAAGGGCATCAGTAGTGCAGCCAGGTACATGTATTAGGAGAAAAAGGGATTTAAAATAATAAATGATTGGATTCTAACATCAAATGTGAATATTTGTGGAATAATTGTTCTTATTTCTGGTAACAATACATTAAATATGCTGTGGTATAATGTATGGATTAGTATAATTACTATATTTACTGTTGTAATATATTAATGTATTCATCGTCATAACATTAACAATATAGTTAAAATCATTAATAACAGTTCTCTTATTCCTAAGTATACTTATGTGTGATGTAGATATCCCATGTCCCTAAATTTATATTTAATCCTTCAGTTATAAAAAATATTTTTGCCTAGTTTCCCACAAAATTTAAGTATATAAATTATGTTAACAGGGAAAACCCTTGATAAAATCATTTGAACATAAAATAGAAATTCTCAGTACAGCCTTAACTTCCAGTTTTCTATTGAAGTTATAATTTTATATAAAAAGTTTTAGATGAAAAAAGTACTACAAATGCATATATAATAATTACATACCTCTCATTTACAATATTTTTTTCTGAGAGCTCACTTTTTGTTAGGATTATAGATTCTGGGAGGAGAATCTCAGATATCTATGACACTAGCTGTGTTTAGTACACTGTTCAGTATGCTATGCTGTTTATTTAGAAATGAAATTATATAGAAGCATAATAGAATCATTAAAAACATAATTAGATATCAAAATGTTAACATATAACAAAATAGGTAATGCTCAATTTGTTCTAATATGTAATTATAAATGGACATATTTAATATTTACATATTTTGTGTATATTTAAATTTTATATGCAAATTTAAATGTTTAAAAGAACAAATATATAAATTAAATACACTAAATATAGATATATTAAATACAGATTTAATATGCCAAGACAATTTCAAAATATTATCACTCTTGTTTACCAGGAACTGTTCTAACCCTTGGGATACATATGTGAAAAGACTAGCAGAAATGGCTCCACCTCCTGAGAGTTCTCAAATTTGTCCAAATCTCTTCTACTTTCATAAGAAAATTCATGTAACTGTTTACTATAATTTAAAAGGCATCTTAGATATTTATTGATTTGGCACTTATAAGACTTTGTTTTTTTTAAAGCCCTCTCGATTTTTAAAAGACCATAATGCTATTACAACGTCAATTTTTGTTTGTAATTACAAAGCAATTTTTCTCTTTTAGACATTTTCTAATTTAATACAAACACTTTAATTTTATCACATTATTTTTGTAATTAACTTTTATTGAGTTCAGTTTCATCATATTACTTAAGGTTGGTTAATTAAAATATTGGTTTGACTTATTAAAACAAATTAGAGATAGGCAATTAAAATGTTCATTTTATCTACCACAAATGTACTCAAGTCAGTGCCTCCGTTATAGGTTGATCAATCTCATTAGGGCCAGTTCCACAGATAATTTTTTTCTGCCATTTTTATATCAGTTCATGCTAAATATATAATACAGTGTTTAATGTTCATACCTAACACTCAAAATATACTTCTTGTTTCCATAGTAAAGTCTGTTTTCTCTTACTACTAATTTATATTGAACAATCCTACTTTTCTCCAAAATCATTCTTTGTACTTAAGTGCTGGTTTTATCTGTGGAAAATAATGGCTAAATGTTCAGAACAAAAATGGTCATATATTTTTAAATAACTACCTATGTTTGATAATTATGTTTTAATTATATCAAAAGTATTTTATGTGTGCCATGTTCTACTTAATTTTATTCTGAAATGAATTCATTACACTACAGTTTTACTTGACTTATACAATATCATATAGTTTCTGATTTTTAAATATGAGGTGGCCCTAAAGCCTCCTGGGTAAGACAATGTAGGAATTTTCAGAAGTCGGGCTCAGTGGCGCAAACCTGTAATCCCAGCACTTAGGGAGGCTGAGACAGGAGAATCGCGAGTTCAAAGCCAGCCTCAGCAATGGCGAGGTGCTAAGCAACTCAGTGAGACCCTGTCTCTACATAAAACACAAAATAGGGCTGAGGATGTGGCTCAGTGGTCGAGTGCCCCTGAGTTCAATCCCCGGTACAAAAAAAAAAAAAGTATTTTCAGAGGTGAAATGATTGGATTATAGAGTTGTGGCTGATCAGTGAACTAATTGGCTGATATGGCTTAACTCTGTGATAATGGTAGACAGGTAGGGTGTAGCCAGAGGAGTCAGGTCACTGAGGGTTGGGTGTTGGAAAGGTTGGATTTGTGTTTTGTCCTGGTAATCAGAACCCTTTCACATCCTGATCTGCTTTGCTTGCCGTACTCTTCTGCCATGATGTTCTGTATCACCTTGGGCCCAGAGTTGCGGAGTCAGCCATCTGTATACTGAGCCTCTGAAACCATGAGCCCCAAATAAACTCTACTTCCTCAGTGTGTTTTTTTCAGGCCTTTGATCATAGCAATGAAAAAGATGACTAAAACAATCTCAAATCCTTTTTTTTTTTTTAATCATGGTGGCACTAATACCATGCCTTGATGGGAAATCCAATAGTTACGTATGAGAAGAATCATAGAAATACAAAAATGTATCACTCTGTGTGTAAAGCCAGGTATTGGTGGTCAAAAGGAGGCAGATTAAGAAAACAGTTGGGCAAGGCTTCATTGAGACACACTCCCAAAGGAGACTCCCCAATCCAACAGAGCGGGTCTGGAGAATCACACCCAGGCTCAGCTGGATTGAAATTTTTATGGGCTTAGCACAGGAAAGGGAGGCTTAGGACAGGAAGGGGAGGGCTTGGGACAGGAAAAAGAGGTTTTGGGGAGTCCCGTGTCCTCCTGGTTGGTCGGAGATTGCTGATTGATAGCTGGTTATGAGGAGTCATCCATGCTTGTCTGGCATCTGATTGCTTGTTCTTTTGCGCATATGGGCTGCCTGGTGTTTTGTTTCCCTTAGCCACCTTAAACTGACCTAAGGTTGTGGCTCTGAGTAATTCCTTTATTATAGTGAGTTGCTTCCTTGAGTACCACTGTGACTCTGCTGCTCACCTATTGCTCTAAAATCTATAGCTCCTATTTCCTTTGTTACTCTAGCCTGAGAAGCTTCTCATCCCCTGGAGAGTGTGTACTGCCTATTCAAATACACATGGGCCATATGAAGAATGAGAGTCACTGGCTAGCTTCTGCATTCACTGGTTTAGATCTTTCTTTTTTTTTTTTTTGTATTTTTTAAAAGGATAACTTTAATCATCTTGTAGATGACAATTAAACTCTCAATACAACATATTTGAAAATAACTATAAAAATCACTAGGGAAAAATCAAAAGTAGCAAAGACAAAATAATGTTTCGATGTAGAAATCCCCTTAACCTTTTTTCCTGACAACTGAATTATACAGGAATGGAGAAGAGTACCACTTTCCACCCACATCCCAGGAAACATCAAGTTAATAGCTAGAACAGCAAAGATTTGAACTCTGTCCCCAACAGACAGAGTTTGAAATTCTTCTAACCTATTCTTCATTGATTTGATAATTATTTAAAGAGAAAGCAACAGGAGACCATTTCTTAGTCATCATTACCACTATAAATCATTTTTAGATTAACTCCTTTTAATCTGATACAGTTTACAGTTTATGCTCATACTAATTTGATAGTTTTTTTTTTAATGTTCCCAGGCCTTCTATAGTAGAGTTGTAGTAGGCAATTAAACAATTTTTGAATGATATCATCTCATCCAATGACTTTAGATAGTATACACACTCTTGTTATACCCAAATTTTATGTCTAACGCCACCTTCCTCTTGAAATCTAGCCTTATTTAACTTCCTCCTTAGCATTTCCATTTTAATATATGTAAAGCCCAAGTATAAATAACTTTCCTACCTAGATGCTCCCCTTGCTCAAGATCCTCTATTTAGTAAACAAAAAATATTATTTATTGAGTTGTTTCGAGCACGTTCTTTAAGTTGTCTCACATTTATGTTTCATTCTCATACCCTAAACCTAAACATCTGCAGATTATTCTACCTAATATAACATGCACATCTAAAACTAATCATTGTAACCAATACCTCAATCACTCTAGGGTAATCTACTAGATTAGCATGCTAGTCTACTGCAGTGTCTTTCTAAATAATTCCCTTGTTTCCACCCTTGAACCACCCCAGTGCATGTTCAACACAGAAACTAAGATAACTTTAGAAAGTGTTTGTTTGACTGTGTTACCTTGCACAAAATTCTCCAGTAATCTTTTCATTACACTTAGGATATAAGCTGAAGTGCTTCTCTGACAGGCACTAACTGCACATCAGCTTACTCCTGCCTAATTTGTTCTTTGTTGACTGTCTTCTAGTCGCATTAGACTCATTGCTGAGCCTAACACCTACACCAAACGTTGTTCAACACAACACTGTTCCATTTGATTGTTAGCTTCTTAGAACATTTTTCTTCTACCTATCTAGATTCTAACTCACTGCATGTAATCATTCTATACTCCATAGTCATTTCTTTAAGTACAACATTTCCTAATCATATTGACAATGGCACAATTTTATCACTATTTATCTCTGTAACTTGCCTTATTTTTCTTCATAGTACAATTCACTGGCAAGAATTATATATTAACCTTTTTACAGTGTTTTTAATGCATAATATTATTATTTGTATAATTATGGAAACCTTTAAGGCAGTAATTAAAATTATTGCTTATCTAATATTTGCAATGAACTGCAGGTTTTCCTAACTTGTATAGGATATCATAGAAAAATCACATTTATATCATGGAAACATTAAAGGTAAGAAAGGAAGGAAATTATGTAACTAGCATTTCCAATCATAGAAAATATCTATAGTCTTCCCTTACTCAAGCCTATATTGTTTATATCTTACAACATTAATTACTGTATAACCTCTAGGCTATTGACCCCTCTATTCCCAGAATATATTTATACTTAATAATTTTATAATAATCTCTTAATAAAAATAATTTATTTTTCATCATATCAATCTAACATTTCTTTTCTTTTCTAAAATTTCATTCTTAATCACTGTTTTTGAAATTAATAAAAACCATTCAAAACACTTGAACAATCTGTCAAACTAAATTACCTTTAATTATAAGATGTACCAGTATTTTATCTAATACTAAGAAAAAATCATGATGGACCATCAACTTAAGAAACATAATAGGCTGGGGTTGTGGCTCAGTGGTAGTGCGCTTGCCTCGCACATGTGAGACATTGGGTTTGATCCTCAGCATCACATAATATAATAAATAAAGCTATTGTGTTCATCTACACCTAAAAATGATATTTTTTAAAAAAAGAAACATATTGCTGATTCAGGTTTGTATATAGTGAAAAATGTATGCTTTGAACTGCCTGAGATATGCTAATAAATCCCCTCATGACTATTTTATATCAAAGATGGGAACGTTGAACAAAGAATAATATATTATTTAAACAAATGAACTATACAAGTAGATATTATTTTCCTAAAAGCTAGAAGCTTTGGCACCAGTAACTGTTAGGTTTTATGGAAGCGAGTTTTGTGTCGAAACACATGGAAACAAGACTTTGAGAGAAACAGAAATAGAAAGGAATCTCTGAAATGGAAAAAATCCCCAGGCTGACCCCTTACTTAATAAATGAGCCCAGAAAAAGGAAGCCTAACAAAGTTACTCTCTTAGATCTGAAATATCTCTGAGGCACATATGCTAGGTAAGGTACAAACAACAGTGCTTTTTGAGATAGATGAAAATGAGAGACACATATTTGAGCATTTTCTTGTTTTTCAGTTTTGGTTAAGAACACTGTGTGTTTCAACTAAAGTGGGACTGAATGAAGAGGTATAGATTTTTTAGAAGCTGTCACCCCAGGGTTATAGTGAACAAAAAATTTGGCTGTGAGATAAGAACATAAAATTGAAAAGCCAGGAATATGTGTCAGATCCAGAACAGTACTGTGGTAGGAGTAGGAACAAGGGGAAGGACATAATCCCAAGATCCAAAATCACAGTGCCTGAGACTGAGGCTCAATCAGAGCCACATGGAACTCCCTTGAGTCAGTGTGTCCACCTGCCTAACAATAAGTAACAGGGAACAAAGTAACAGGAAGCAATAAGTAACAGGGAAATATTCTGTAGAGATTTACAATAATTACCTAAAAAAGAGACTTTTTACAGAGAGTGGGACAGTAATTGGAAAACATCCTCTGACTAAGCAACCTCCACCTCAAGCACAATGTTACAATAGAGAATTTGAAGCCTGCCAAACACTAAAGTAACCATAGCAGCAAGAAGGCCAAAGTCTGAGCAATTCTAGGCAAGATTATCTCAGCTACCACAGGGCTAGTAGCAGGCAAGGTGTGCTCATTTCCAAGCATACAAACTTTCAGTCTCTGGTGTTTTAAAGAAGACATCTAGCACTGGACAAGGAATTATGAAATAGCAAGACATCGACAAGAGACCTAACCATCAACAGAACCCAGATTCTGCTAAAACACATAGGTCAAAACTATTGGACAGGAAATCTAAGTGGAAAACTATTATTCTACATAGTTTTGGGGTCAATTTCTAGTTTGTTCATCTGAATCTGAATTATTTAAAGATTTGTTCCACATTTAGCACAGAATACTAGAAATAGTTCAAAATACCCTTGGCATGGTGGATAAAATAAAGAAAATTATGCTACTCAGGGAAAGGTTAATATGATGGCAAAACAGATCACAATACTCAATAGCTGTTTTTTTCTATCTTCTATTTTATCATTTATAATTTGTATTTTGACCTCTGTTCTCCATTTTCCACATTTTTCCCCACATCTTCGACAATATTTGCTATTACTTATATTCTTGACAATTGTCATTCTGACTGAAGTGAGATGAAATCTCAGTGTAGTTTTAAGTTGCATTTTTCTAGTTGCTAGAGAAATTGAACATTTTTTCATATATATGTTGACCATTTGTACTTCTGCTGTGAAGTGTCTCTTCCTTTCTTTTACTCATTATTGATTGGGTTATTTGGGGGGGGTTTGATGTTAAGGTTTTAAATTCTTTATATATCCTGGAAATTAGTGCTCTATCTATAGTACACGTGGCAAAGATTTTCTTCCATTTTGTAGGTTCTATTCAAAATCTTAATTGTTTCCTTTGCTATGAAGAAGTTTTAGTTTGATACCATCGCATTTATTGATTTTTTATTTTACTTCATGTGCTTTAGGAGTCTAATTAAGAAAGTCAGTTGCTGACCTGATATATTAGAGTATTGGGCCCACCTTTTCTTCTAGTACGTGCAGGGTTTCTGTTCTAATCCCTCAGTCCTTGATCCACTTTGAGCTGATTTCCAGTTTTACCAGTACCATTTGTTGAAGAGACTATCTTTTCACCAATGTATGTTAGTGGCACCTTTGCCTAGTATGAGTTAACTGTACTTTGGTGGGTTTGTCTCTTTGTCTTCTATTCTATTCCATTGGTCTTCTTACCTGTTTTGGTACCAATATCATGCTACTTTTGTTATTAGAGCTCTATAGTATAATTTTAGTTCTGGTATTGTGATGCCTTGTACTTTGCTTTTTTGCTAAGGATCCTTTAGCTATTCTGGACCTTTTATCTTCCCAAATGAATTTCATGACTTCTTTTTCTATTTATATGGAGAATATCATTGGAATTTTGATGAGAATTGCATTGAATCTGTATAATGCTTTTTGTTATATGGACAGTTGGACAATATTAATTCTACCTACATAAGAACATAGGAGGTCTTTCTTTCTTCCAAAGTTTTCCTCAATTTCTTTCTTTAGTGTTCTGTAAATTTCATTGTAGATGTCTTTCACCTGTTTTAAGTTATTATTATTATTATTAAACTTCTCAGAAAATGTTTACAGACAAGCATGCACACACTCACATGGACTTTGTTTCCTGAAAATTTGGGTGTGTATATAATCACTTGATTTTATACATACCTTACTCCAGGTACCCTGAATTGTCTGCTCTTTCCTGAAAGTGTTTTAATTTCACATAATTTCCAACTGTATTCATATTTTTCCCAATTCTAGAATTCCTGCTGTAATTTTCCCAATGTATTACATTTTATTCCTTTTGATTGATTTTTCATTTCTTGGCATCTCTTTGGGTTAAAAATCAGTGTGTGATTGTAACAAGTGAACAATTCATTGTATGTTTTAATAGCTATATAAAGGAAAGATATTTATCATAAGGTGGAACTGGAATTTGATATGTATTTTCTATTTTCCATTTAATTGGGCTTTACTGATTTTTAGGTGACTAGATTATATTAAATCTATGTAACCCAGAATATGATACAGAGTGTGGTAAGTTCATCACAATTCCTTATGTATTAATATTATTATCTGCTTTTGAAAAATGGAGGTATTTATCCAAAAGGAGTGTTAATAGAAATATAAATATATATTTGCATATATATTTGCTAATCTTTTAAGAATTTTTTGCTATTCTAATTTGAAAAATGTTATAATCAATTATATGAAATGTAAAGCCTCTGATATTTTTGTGACCACCTAAAAATTCTTCACATTTAACTGTGGTAATTATGCCTTCAAGGTTATTAAAATCTAGTTTCAATAGAGAAATCATCCTGTATTATGCAAATTTTAAAACTATATAAAACATAAAATTCAAATAAAGGAACAAGTCTTAATGATTCATAATAGCAAATCCTTCATTTAAGGAGAAATTTGGTGGAGAAATCTGTAAGACAATGATTTTTGATAATCCGTCTTTAAAATCATTTCTCCTTCTATGTCCTCATGCTTCTTAAACTCTCTAATTCTCAATTCAGCCTTTTTTCTTTTTATGTTTTCATTAGTGCATTGTAAAGAAACAGAGACAGAGGCAAGAGGCAAAGGCAAAAATGGCTGCTCATCTGAGCGGCCAGCATTATTTATACCAATAGGTTACATTAGGTCACATATAGTAAGATGTTTTTGTTTATAATTAGATATGTGCTCTGGCCAAGCATACATTGGTTATCTCAATAGTTGCTGGGAAAAACTGCAAAATGTTTCAGCTGTGGAAAACAAGGCACCTGTTATTCCCTAGGAGTTTGATCACCAGAAGAAATTTGCTATCTTGTACATTTCCATAACCAGAACTCGTACAGCCCCCATTTTTGTTTTGCATGGCCTTTTAGATGAATAACACTTGTTTTCTCTTTAATATTGGCAGAGGCAAAAACAGAGTAGGAATCGACAACAGCAAAACAACACTATCATAAGGATCAAAACATTTACAGAGTTTTGTGTAAGTTTAGTGAACAAAGCAGTAACCAAATTCTCCAAAGTGCATTCTAACCCCATTTTGGCCAACAGTTGTTGAACTGAGGCTGTTAATGATTTTACATCTCCCCAAATCATTGGAGGCTGTGTATCTTGGGGCCCTCTTGTAGTGTTTCTTCTCTTTAGAGGAGAGTGATAATCCTTTCATTCGGTGTAATCTTTCTCATACAGAGTTAATTGAAACTTGAGGATTGGGTTGTGAATTCCCTGATGTCAACTCATAATTGACAGGTCTCACACACCAAACCGGAATCCAAACAGACTTGTTAGTGTAAACACAGCAGCATATCCTTTTCCTAGTGATCAGAGGCACAGGGTCCCGCCATTTTAGGTCTTGCAGAACCCTGTATTTTACATAAACTTTTGGCAATGTTTGTTTGGGAATAAAGTGTCTATCCAAAGAAGATGACCAATTGTGAGTATTATCTTCGTATGGCAAGTTGAGTGTATTAACTAAATAAAGCAATGTTTAAGGCATTATTAACATGAGAGAGGCTAGTCCCCTTTTTAGTTTTTGTGTTAAGAGGCAAGTCTTAAAGGCATAATGTGCTCATTCAACCAAAGCCTGTTCAAAAGGATTATGAGAATTCCGTGGGTTAAAATTATATTCCAATAAGTGCAAAATTGTGCAAAAACATGGGGTGCATATATGCAAGGATGTTGTCCATTTTTTCAATAAGCAGGGCTACCCATAGTGGCAAAGCAGAGTAATAAATGAGAAACATAAGCATATACGTTTTCAGGTCTATGAGCACTAGCCCAAATAAACCCAGAATGAGTAGCAATGGAAACATGGAGAAAGGAATAAGAATGAAAGAGAGGGAAATGGGTAATGTCCATATGCCAAAGTGCATTAAAATGTAGGCCTCATGGATTTACAGATTTCCACATAGGGGCCTAGAAGGATGTATAGTGAGTACAGTTATTAACAACGGTAAGAGCCTATTGTGAAGAAATGGAAAACATCTTCCTTAGTGAGCGAACGTTTTGATGAAACAATCCATGAGATTCTACAGCATCTGAAAATAAAGAATAAAAGAATCTCACAGCTACATCTGCATGAGCATTACCTTCCATTAGATGTCTAGAAATTTGGATTTGGCTGCATATGTGAGCAAGAAAGTTGGGGTACATACAATGCTGTAAAAGAATTTGAAGGGTTGAAAAAAGAGAGAGTAAATTGGAATTCACATGAAGGAATAATACAGCTACATGAGGAACAAGTTTAGCTATATACTGATAATCTGTAATAATGTTTATAGTAGTAGAAAATTATCTCAGCACCAGGAAAATAATGGCCAATTCAGCTTGCTGTGGGGAAATTTGAGGCAGAATATAATAGTCCATTAATCATTAATAAAAACAGATATTACCCCTCTTGGTTTAACTCCATGTGTATACAAGTTAGCCCATCTATAAGAAGAATGGAAGAAATCAAGGAAGAGGGTGAATGTGTAACCTGACATAACAAAGATAATCACCCATCATGAGGCATGGGAAAATCAATCAGTGCTAAAAAATCTATTATATAGCCTTTCAGTAGGAGGAGAACTGTAAGTATTGGAGCTGTAAAGACTTTCCGTTAGTGAGATATAAAAACATAAATGTCCTTGCATGTTAAGGAAAAAAATTCTAGTGTGGCCATCAGCAACTAATTGAGCATACATATAAGCAAAAGGCAAAACATTAAGGCCTGAAAACTGAGGAGAGTATAACTATTCTAATATATATAATCCTTGGTTATAAATAGCAATTACTTCTGCAAAAGCATAAGGTTTTTCCAACAAAAATTACCAATGATAATGGCATATTAGATAAAGGAAGTTGATCGACCATTACTGTTGACAAATTTTTGTTAATTTTTTGTAGAGCTTGTTTTAGAGAAGGAGTCAGATAAAGGGTGGAGTTGGGGTCCTGTTGTTTCTTTAACAACTGAAAAAAAAAAGAGAGAGCATATTGGTAGTTAATGTAATATAAGGATGCACCCAATTTAAATGTACTAGAAATTGCTGTAAATGAACCAAGGAAAATTTAAAAGGAAGGGTTAAATTTCGATCTGAGGAATTGAATATTTTTGAAGTAATGTATGTCCCACGTAGCTGATAGGGAGTTGATGTTGAATTTTTTCTGTAGCAACATGGAGTCTTGATTTTAACAACACTTCCTGTAACATTTGTAGAATTTTGTCTGTGATGTTTTGTCCTGCATGTGAAATATCATCCATATAATAATAAACATGTGAGGAAATTTCTGACAAAAAGGAAGCAAAGCTCTATTAGCAAATTATTGACATAATCAATATTTAGCATCGTTTGTGGAAGAACTTTCCAATGGAATCTATCAGTGGGCTTATGATTGTTAAAAACAGGGACAGTAAAGTAAAATTTTTCCCAATGATCAAGAAAGAAGGGAGTAGTAAAAAAGCGACCTTTTGAATTAATGACATAGAGAGAGAAATCTTGAGGAATTAACTTTAGGTTTGGCAATCTGCACTTAAGTGGGCTCATAGGCTATATACACTTATAAATTTATCTTCAATCTTGTAATAATCCCCATTTTCCTGATTTTTTAAATAACAAAGATAGGCATATTCCAAGGGCTAGTAGGAGGTTCAATATGTCCCAATTGTAACTGTTCTTGAATAAGGGCCTCTGTAGCTGCCACCTTTTGTTTTGACAATGGCCATTGTTCAACTCAGATAGAGGTGGTGACTTTCCACTTTAGTGGCCAGGCAGTCAGATCTGCAGAGGCCCCTACAAAAAAAGGCAATTCCATAGACTTTTGGAGTTTATGTAAAATATCTCTGCCCCATATAGGAAAAAGTATTGCCATAACATATGGCTGAATATGATTGATGACTTGTGGGTTGGTAGGGGCAGAGCATTGTAACCAAAGGGAGCTCTTGGACACCTGCTCATTATTGACTCCTATGCCCCAAATCAGGATGGCCCTATGAAGAGGCCATGGATGAGGCCATGCATAAGAGGTATTACTGTGACATCAGCACCGGTGTCCAATAATCCTATAATTGGCTGTTCATTTAAACAAAGAATTAATTTAGGTCTATATTCAGTGATCGGTAAACATGCTTCAATGACAGTAGAGCCAAACCCTGTACCTCCCCTTTCATTTAAAGGTTGTTGAGCTGTAACATAAAGGATCAAAATCAATTGAGCAATAGAGGCTCCTTTGGGGAGGCCCAAGAGCATGTGGGACCATACTTGGATATATACTGTGACTGTATAATCCGAATCAAGTATCCCAGGAATAATAAATTTTCTCTCATTGGCATTATGAGAAGGGGGCAAAATGAATCCAAAAGTATTTGGGGATAAGGGTCCCTGAATTTGATAGGAATTTTATGTATCTCCTCAGGAAGCCATACTTTGGCATTTTCAGTGGTAATTAGATCTATGTCAGTGTTCCCTCTAGGGGCATAAAACAATTTCTGGAAAGATGTTCTATTTGAACTGGAAACTTCTGTCACAGGATCTTGAGGAGGCTGGAAAAATGGATTCCCCCTCCTTTTGCCCTGGGTCAAGGGGCAACCTGAAATGGAGTTTCCCTACATATCAGCCTTGGATTGACATTGGCCCAATGAAAGCCTTTTTGACATATGGTCACTTTTTATTAGGGCATTTCTGAGGCCCCCTTTTTATCTCATAGTCCTTTGAAAATGACCAGGTTTTTTGCAATTATAACATAATTTATCAGGGAGTTTTAAAGTAGTGGCAAGGAAAGCAGCTTTATGAGTTTCAGTCCTTACATTCTGACATGCCTTTATCATATCAGACAAAGTAGTATCCACATTATGGTATATAGAATTCATTACTTATTTGCAATCTTGATTGGCATTTTCATATACCGATTGTTTGGTTAGAATATCAGTGGCCTCCAAGTTATCAACCTGCCGCTCTATCACTTAAGTTAAACAATTAACAAAATTTATGAAGGGCTTTCCCAGAGATTGACTACTGAAAATGACCTATAGGGATCCCAGATATCAGGAATCCGGCAACATGCTTTGCATACAAGTGTTCTAATTTGAGCAATGGCAGTGGCAGACGATTGAGCTTGCTGATGTAAAGTGGCCCATTGCCCAACTCCAAAAAGATCATCATAACCAATGTTTGTTTCCTTGTACATTATCTTCAGCCTAGACCTGAGCTAAATCAGACTACTCTTGTAAAAACACAGTGTTCTGAGCATGAGAAGCAACCATTTTAACTAATGCATTCCAATAACAAGGAACTAAGTTAGGCATATCCTATTCACAGCCCCTGGATCATATTGAGTGTAAAATTACTATTTATGCCACTTTTCTAAACAGTGCATCACAATTCTTTGAATACAGCAAAAGGCAACTGTTCATGCTCTGGCTGTCCAGATTCAGCCTAATAGGGCAAACAGCCAAGGTATGAGCCTCTTCCTCTTTCGCTGCTTGCCTTAAATACTCAGGCAAACAAGAACTAACTAGGGTTGGTATGCATGGTGGTGAAGGAGGAGATGGCTGCAAAGGTGGAGGGAATACTTCCATGAAGGACACTGTGGCAGATGCTATTAAGGGAGGTGGGGGTTTGTTGAGAAGCAGAGATCTTAGAAACAGTATCAGGCAGACAATATTAATTCTGTGTGTGCAAGAACATGGAGGTCTTTCTACCTTCTATGGTCTCTTTAAATTTCTTTCTTCAGTGTTCTATAGTTGTCATTATAGAGATCTTTTCCCTCCAAGGTTAGAAATGTGCCCTCCCCTTCTTTTTTTATTATTGTGAATGGTACAGTTTTTTTTTTTTATTTCTTTTTGAGTCAATTCATTATTGTAATATAGGTAAGCAATAGATTAATATATGTTGATCTTGTATCCTGTTATTTTACTGATTAAACCAATCTGCTAGCAGAGGATGCAGCTAAGTGGTAGAGTGCTTACCTAGGATGTACAAGGCCTTGGGTTTGATCCTAAGTACCAGAAAAATATTTTTTGACTTAAACTATTGTGATTTTTCCTTTTCTTGCTAATGTTACTTAATATCCATGCAATTTAATTAAAATATACATCATACTGATTTTTTCAAATTTATACCAAATTATTTAATTCTACATATATTGGCATATGCAATGTTGTATGGATAATTAGATTTTTTAAATCAAAACCCAAGGATAGATCCTTAAGAACAGAGTCCATTTAGCATAAAGTTTTCTGTTGTTCAGTTTATAATGTAGTGTATCTTAAATCACAGTGTTTTCCTGCTAATTCTTCTAATTTATACCTTATTTATGCCCATTAATAATTTAGTGATTCACAAATGAAAGAAAAACACTTGGTTCTAATATATGTTCTGTCTTTAGTCACAAACCAAGACACTGATTAAGCATGCAATATTCGAGTTTGTGGAATAAATGCACATCTAACTTTTTCATGAATAACACCACATTGTAACCTTTCTATTGTATGTTTAATATATTTTAAAGTACTGGTTTTCAAAATTTAGTCTTCAGTTTAATTTAGTTTTCACTTTTACCTTTAATTATTACATATCAACAATGCAACATTGAAAAAACTGTTAATGAGAAGGAGGTAAAGGAGGTTCTTAGTAATAATTAACATGCAGAAAACACTTAATTCTCATAAAACTCCCTAATATCAATACCATATTTAATTCTCATTTTGTATGTGAAGAAACTTTTCTTTATAACCCAGATAGAAAGCACTGAAGCCAGGATTTAAGCAAGCATTCTGACTCCAGAGTACATGCTTTTAAAGACCAACTTTATTAAATTCCTGAGAATAAAATGCAAAATAATTCCAGATTTAGACTACTTTTGCTTAAGTTCTTATTTAATTATTTTAATCAGGTCAGTTTCTCCATTGTAAAATTAACTATATAATTATAACTGCTTTACTTGCAGAACATTATAAAAATTAAATTAAGTAGCAATCAGAGAACATTTTCTTAGCTACTAATTTGTGTGTGTGTGTGTGTGTATATATATATATATATGTATATATATACACATATATATGTAATATTATACCTGTTTATTTTATGACACCAAAGTATTTGATTGGTTATGTATGTTATCAGTCTTCATTGCCTCAACTTTTGGAGAATAATGACACTAGTACATTTAAAAAATTACTGGGCTGGGGTTGTAGCTCAGTGGTAGAGCAATTTCCTAGCATGTATGAGCCACTAGGTTAAATTCTCAGCACTGCAAATAGATAAATAAATAAAGGTCCATCAACAAATAAAAAATATTTTAAAAATTAAATTACTAATTTCTTAAATATAAGTAAATTTGGTTTTCAAATTATATGACCCCCCCCCCCCACAACAGGGATTGAACCCAGAGGAGCTTCACCACTTGGCCACATCCTCAAACAGTTTTAATTTTTTAAAATTTTATTTTAAGGCAGAGTCTCACTCATTTGCTTAGGGCCTCACTAAGTTGCTGAGGCTGGCCTTGAACTCGTGATTCTCCTGATTCAGCCTCACAAGAGCTATTACAGGTGAATTGTCCAGCTCAAATTATTATTATTTTTTTTTGTGGTACTGGGGATTGAACTCAGAGGTACTCGACCACTGAGCCACATCCCCAGCCCTATTTTGAGTTTTATGTAGAGACAGGGTCTCACTGAGTTGCTTAGTGCCTCGCCATTGCTGAGGCTGGCTTTGAACTCGTGCTTCTCCTATCTCAGCCTCCCTAAGTGCTGGGATTACAGGCTTGAGCCACCGCGCCCGGCTTCAAATTATATTTTTAAGTTAACTTTCTAGCTCACATTTACTTGTTTGCTTTACTCTCTATCATATTCTAATTATTTTAAAATTATAAAAAGTAAAAAGAAGAATTTGACATATCAAAGGACACCATCTCTCATATATTTTTAGGATTAATTGAAACCAAAAGCAAATCATTTAAATTGAAACCAAAAAATAATTAAAATTAAATTAACTCATTACTATTCATTAAGGATTGAAAGAGAATCACAATAATGTGCCCATTATTATTTGTAAATGCCTTTAGTTATTGAAAAAAATTTTAATCAGTTTACAACTAAATGTACACACACTGCATTTCATATTTTATAGTTTTCTAATGTGCATTAATATATGAGATTTTGTCATATAAGATTTTGGACTTTTTCTTTTATTTCTCAACTCTCAGCTTTTGTCAACAATGCATATAACAAAACCATAGCTACATATAAAGAATTCCCAAGCAATCTGTGTTATTAATTAAAGAGAAGGAAAAGCTAAAAAAGAGATATTTGTGAGTGATTCTGCCTAAAGACTTCAATCTTATAACCAGTGAGGATACATCCCAGACACAGAGAATGGCTGAAAACTATATTGAAGTTGCTTGAGCTGAGACACTAGACCATTCAAGAGACTACCTACTTCCAAATTGCTTGTTAATTAAGTGACCTGTGTATATGCAGTTTAAGACAGTTTTATCTGGATCTGTTTTGTTGTTGTTATTTTGTTTTGTTTCATAGGTAGAAGAATTCTTGAATAGTCTTTGATAATACACACACACATTTGAAGAGCTGTGTGAGCATTCCAGAAAAAGAGCCCAATATATAAAATATCCAAAGATGGAGATAAACATGGATCCAAGGGGAAAATATAGCATAATGATGAATGCAGGTGGGGTTGCTTATGAGGTATATTGGGGCCAGGTTAGGTGAGGCAGTGCAGGCCATTTTAAGGATTTTGTACTCTACCAAAATACACTGTAGCAGTGATGGTGTGTAAATCATTTTAAGTAAGGTATTTGAGTTTGCTTTTTTGGATACCATGTGAAACAGAATTAGAGGGTAAGGCATAAGCAAATGAGAGTGACCTCAGGAGCAAAGTTTTCAGTGCCCAGGAAATACATTACAGAGTCTTGGGGTACGTATGCTTGTTGACAATGAGGATTTGAGTGTAAAGGAGAGGGATACAGCTGTGTAATTAGCAGTATTCTGCCTGGGCATAGAAGCTGGGTGCTTTTTCTTAAAGTAGAAAACGGTGGAGACTCACAGCCTTTCTTCTTTTTTCCCTCTTTCCTCATCTTCCTTATTTCATCTTTCTTTTTCTTGATGAGAGGTGTGCAGTGGTTTTTGACAATTCTATTTTTATATTATGCATAACTGAGTCTACTTTTTGACCTCCAGAGAGGATATTGAATGGCAGTGTATGTAGGAATATGGAACTATTAAGGATGAATCAATCTATCAGCATTTTGTACTTAAAATATTAAGAGCAGTTGGAAACAAATGAAATAGGCTGTATCTTGGTAAGAAAAATTCTTTTAGACCTTTTTAGAAAAGAACACAATGGAGACTGAGTAGGGATGAAAGATAGAGAAAGAAATTATGAGAGTGTAATTACACAGAAATCAGTTTTTGTAAGGAAGAAATGTTCATATGTATTGATTACTGTTGCACTTAAGATGAGAACAAGAACTATCAACACAATGAAAACCAATCTTTATCAACAAATAGAGAACCATTTCAATAGAACAGCAAAGGCAGAAGCCAGATGAGAATGGTCTGAGGACGACAAATTGAAAACATATATATTCAGAAAGTGCATAAAATATTTGTAATATTCTTCTGTAAAAATATAGGATAAAAATGATGTCCCAGGGGCAGAAGAATTAGAATACTATAAGATTTATTTGAGGCTTTTGTGTTTGTCACTTTCATTAAGAGAAAAACTAGAGTAAGCTCATGTCATTAAAAGAACATTGTATCGGGAGAATTTGGCAAAACAGGAAACAAAGGAAGGCAGTGGCATTCAGCATGACTACCTGCAGACTACAGTCAATGTGTGGATGCTGAAGTGGGATATGAACAGTAGCTGAGGGATTGACAGGAAGAGGGAGCTTTCTCCATTTAAGCAAATGAGAACATATGTAGTTACAGCTTTTGGTTTTACATCTGATTATCTAGATTTTAGAACATAATCTTTAAAATATTTTGCTTTCTGAGTGTGCTCTGTAGGTGAAGTCACTTATTAGGAATAGGATGAAGACATTTTGACAATAAACAGGAAAAAATTGTGCAACTGCTAGTTTAGGGAAGGTAGAGTGAATGGACCAAAAATTAAAGAGGGACTGGAATTTTGAGCAATAATTTGAGCTCTTATGATGATTTTGGAGACGGACTAGTTAATTCTCTCATATGGCTTTCCACAGCAGAGGTCAGCAGGCATGTAGAGGTAAAGAAAATGAGAAGATAGAGGGGAAAGAGAAGAAGGAAGAAGAGGAGGAACAGAGATGAAGTGAGGAGGTATCAATCCTGTGCTCAGTTTTTTGCCTGACTGATCTGCTTAACTCTTCCAACCTTAATAAGTGGACACTTTATTATTTCCATTTTATTACAAATAAAGATGAGAAAGTCACAAGTCAAATAAATTGTCAAAATTCTCACAGTTAAGTTCCCAAGCTGAACTTGAGCACTGAACTATCTAGCACAGCACTAGAGCCATAAATTTAACCACTGACATTATTACTTTCTCTAAAATCAATAATGCACATTGGGCATTTAGAGAAAAATATATAGTTTTTTTGGCCTGAAACTGTGGTTACTTTAAGGTGTAATGGATGACATGGTTAAAAGCAAAGAAAATGAGTAATACTATATAGGTTGTACAAAGGCAAATATTTCAATTAATTATTGGTTTTAACTTTAACCTAATTAAGAATTACTAAAACCTTCTGGGTTGTCAGAGAGCAACTTAAATACAAATTTCAGGAAATTAAGTCTGAAAAAAAAATAACATGATGAAACCAATTACAAACATTTTGTGTTAGTGTAGAATTTGTTCATAATGCCTGTCCCCCCCAAAAAGAAAAACAAAACAAACACATATTAGGTATAAAATGATATTCAATGGTCAAAAAAATCAACGTAGGGACTCTTTTTCTACTCTAAAAATTAAAGTTTTATTCATAGCCATTTATCAGACTGCTAAAAATATAACTTTTAAGATTTTCTCCCTTTTATCAGCTGAGTCTTCAAATAACCAAACTCAAGATAGATAAACTTAAGCATGCAAAGACAAAAACCAGTTCATGAAAGATAATGTAAATATGTTACATATATTAGTCAAATACATAAATTTAATAACATTCAAAACACTGGAGGAGTATTATTTTGAACATATTTATCCTATTACTCTGTGTGATTAAAATAATATATATAAATATACATAATTTTATGATATATATTTGCATGTGATGAGATGTGACAGAAAATACACAGATCATGTGCTTTAATAATACCATGTGTTATTTCTTAAAATCAGAAAATTTTTTTGGGGAAAGTAAAAAAAGGCTACATCATTTTGAGACATTTATATGTCAAGCATCACATGAGAATATAAAGAATTTTTCCCACATTTAGTACCTTCCATTGGTATAGTTCTGTGGATTTCCTAGCAGCATAGCCTTCTTGGGAAGTATACCCCACCTGTACCCATGACTCTTTTGGGGGGCTTCTTAGCCAGTATTTTTATGTCATTCTGTCCCCATCACAGTTGATTAGCCCAGGGATTGGTTTTGATCTATCCTAGCCCAATGAGTCAATTCCTGAGTTTTGAGACCCTTGATACAAAAAACAAAACCCAAGGAGAATAGATCTCACTTGTATGGAGAAATTCCAACCAGAAACAATTAAATCCAGGTGGCATACAGTCTTAATCCTAGTAGTCTTCTGTGTCCTGCCAAGAAGAAGCCCTTGACTGTTGACCCCCTGAAGACTTCAAGAGTCAACAGAAGGCCCACTTTCACAAAGTTCTATAGGTAGTCAGACTTATGCCATTTCAAACACAAAATTAAGCTAAACACCTCATCTGTACTGGTGCTTGTATTAATGCAAAGAATCAGTCAAAGATTGTATAATATCAGTTGAGGGAGAAGTACTTGAAAAGTAATAAGGAATGAAATACATTTACCCTTTAAAAATCCATTTTGAACCAGATGCTTAAAATTCTGACTTCCAGCCTACTTCAAAACACCCCAGGTTATAAAATACTAATGTTACAAAGTAAGTGGAGCTCATCTCTAATGAATAGATGTCAATAGATTAGCATTTTAAGTATGGGATGACAGCATGATTGCAATAAACATCTGTAAAATTATTGCTTTTCATCTACATTAATTTGCTAAATGACTGCCATGCAAATAGCCCCAAACCATAAATAAAAAAAGCATTCAGAAATCATTAGTAAATTAGACCTTGGTTACCTGATTTAAAAATCAGAAAAGAAATTAAGTGTGTTGATGCATAACCTACAGTACTAGAATATAATGAGGAGGTACAGGTTAGTGGAAACCAAGGCACTTTTGTGTCCAAGGAGAATTTCAGAGAATGAGTGCATGCTGTTTTTAGTGGTTATTGTTGGCTATTTAAAAAGAGATTGATGTGTATCACTATGCTGTAAAAGAATGTTTCACATGCTGTGACACAGTAGTTACCTTTGAATTTCTGCCTATACATATGAGTTTGTATAGTGATATTATTACAATTTACTGAGTTTATACAGGCATCATAGCTACCATAACCATCTTGCTGAGAAGTCTATGTCAAAAAGCAGAGTGGGAGAGATGAGTAAAAAATATAGGATACTGGGTAAGTAAGTAAATACCCATTTGGCTCTATTTCTATGGTTCACATGTGCCTGTCAAATATTTGAAAACATAAAAATCATACATAGTGCTTAAAATAATATTAATAACAATCACTAGGTACATGGACATTGTCACTCTGCTAAACTTAATAAATTATCTTGTTCGTTTAATTTTCTAACAATCCTATGAAGAAAATATTATTACTGTTTTATCTTAGAGAAGAGAACCTTATTTGAGTGTTAAAGTAATTTTGTTGATATAATGATGTCATAAGAGGTTCTGGGACATATCTTTGTGTTTAACTCCAATGGCCATACTTTCAACCTACCTGTGACACCACTGTAAGAAAGACAGGCTATTAAGCCTGGATTCAATTTCTTCCCATCTTTTTGTCTGGCATCTGTAATATTTGTATGCTCCTTGACACACTGAATTATCAATAATAATTTGGTAAGTGAATGAATGGATCATATCTTTGTTTAATCTGCTATGATTCTTAATCTCAAATAATATCATTTTTGTATTGTTGGAAATTATGCCAAAGCACTTAAATTCTTTGTTGTCAACTTGGAGAAAGCTCATATTGACTTGCCATTAATTGCTTCAGAGATATATGGTTGTATAGTCTTTTTTACTTAAATTCCAAGGAAGTTTTTTCATCCTTGTTTATTTTATCATTATTAAGATTATATCTTTAATAGAATTACATAATTTGCTTTCAGGAGAATCAATCCACTGGTAACTATATGTTAACTGGAGTGATTTTTTAAATATCACTCTGCATATTCCATGAAAAATTCTGGTTTGGTGAAAATTTTGTATATTTGTATATAGAAGCTACAAAAATCATGACACAGAAGATAAACACAACACAAATGAAAAAAGTTATTGTCTAAATTTTGAATTTGGAGAGAAAAATTGGAGGTTTTTTTGTTGTATGATGTAGTAATTTAAAATGGAGATATTATAAATTCCCTAGAATATTTGCATAATGAATGTGAGGTTAAATCATGGTTAAATTCTAAGAATATGTCTAAGGCATTAGGTGTCACTCTACTAGGATAGACTTACTCATATGTGCTAGGAAATACAAAATATCTTATTGAAATTCTAGTATAATCAGTTCAATAAAATTGAATTAGGAAGAGTAGTCTTCTCCTATGGCAAAATTTTTATGATTCTAGCCTTTTGAAAAGACTCTAGAGGTTAAAGATTTAAGACTATACTAGTCAAAAGAGAATTGAATTTGGGGCTATTGCATTGTTATATATTATTTAGTACACATACACAACATACAAAAAATATCCACAGAGTACAAAAAACTGCTCGTATAAAATATGATAGTGGGCACCTTGAGGCACTTTAAATGGAAACAACCTATATGAAACCTAATTAAGAATACTTGCTACCAAAGGAGGGGCAAGTTTGGTGCTTAAATCTGCCAATAACACCTGCCCTGAAATACATATATTAAATGTCCTTGTGACTTAAAAGTAGTTAAAAGAGTTATAAAATGAGAGATGTGACTATATCCTATAATATCCAAATGGCATAAAGATTTTAGTTCCAGTTACTACTTAGTCAAATTATGTACGTAGATACCAATGTAAGTCAAAGGCATAATGGGATCTTAAGACATGCCTTTCTAATTGTGAGAAAATTCTATTTTATGAAAGAGGTTCAGAACACCATTAAAATATAAATTGGTAGATAAGTAATGAGTGTTAACATTTAAATAATTAGGAAATTAAAACACTGCCTATATCCTTGTAAGAAACAGGTAAAAATTCACATTTTTAGGTAGTTATATATTCACAAACAAACGATCTCAACTTTCAAGAATCTGTACCTAAGCTAAAGCAATATGAATAAAAAAATGTTAAATGGATTTTTCTGTTTTTCCATAAGGAGTTGAAGAATATTGCTAAGCAGATGAAACTGCTAAAAAGTATGTTTCCTCCCTACACTTTAGTTATTGTTAAGAGAAAAAAATATATAATGACTTAGATGTATGACTCAGAAGAACTCTGCTATTGCATATTTATTTGACATAGAAAAATATTTGTAATAGTTTAATTTATTATAGATGACCTCAGAGAATAATGCTGAACAATCTCTTCAGAAAATAATAAAAGAAAACTACAAAAGTCTGAGTCAGAGTGTGAGGAGAGATGTCATGAAGTTAATCTATTTCAGGCATCTCTCTTCCCTGTTTCTCAGTGTTCCTGTTCCAGACCAACACACGGAACAGGTTTAGCAGGAGCAAGCTGGAGTTGGCTAGTGGATGAGACCGATGGCCACAGTGGCTCAAGAGGCCATCTCTGCATCCCAATTTCTTCAGGTACCTCTCCATGGAAGCAGAATCCCTGAAGGCTTTTGTATATTTTGATAAAGGAATTTCACTTTGCCACTAGATTCAAAAGACAGGAAATATTAATAAATAGTACTTTTTAAAAATGTTTTTATTTTTAGTTATACATGACAGTAGAATGTATTTTGGCAGAATATATCTACATAAATTATAACTCATTCTATTTAGGTTCCCACTCTTGTGGTTGTGCATGATGTGGAGTTACACTGGTCATGTTACAAATATAAGGCTAGAAAGTTATGTCCAATTAATTCTACTGTCTTAACTATTCCCCTTATTCCTCCCTTTCCTTCATTCCCCTGTGTCTAATCTATTGGACTTTTATTCTTCTCTTTCCTACCCTCCCTTGTTTTGGGTTAGCATCTACATATCAGAGAGAACATTAAGCCTTTGGTTTTTATTTAGTTTTTATTCTCCTGTTCCATCCATTTCTCTGCAAAGGCCCTAATTTTATTCTTCTTTATAGCTGAGTAATATTTTGTTGTGTACATATACCACAATTTCTTTATTCAATTTTTTTCTGTTGAAGGGCACCAAGGTTGGTTCCATGGCCATTATGAATTGAACTGCTATAAACAATGATGTGACTGCATCACTACAGTATTCCAAATTTAAGTCCTTTGGATATAAATCAAGGAGTGGGATAACTAGGTCAAATGGTAGTTTCATTTCAAGTTTTCTAAGGAATCTCCATACAGCTTTCCAGAGTGACTGTCCTAATTTGCAGTCTCAATTGCAATGTATAAGTGTACCTTTTAGCCCACACATTCATCAGCATTTATTGTTGCTTGTATTCTGTATAATTGCCATTCTGACTGGAGTGAGTGTAGTTTTAATTTGCATGTATCTAATTGCTAGAGATTTTGAACATTTTTTATACATTTATTTGACCATTTGTATTTATTCTTCTGTGATATGCCTGGTCAGTTCCTTTGCCCATTTGTTTATTGGGTTATTTCCTTTTTGGTGTTAAGGGATTTGAATCTTTTGTGTACCCTAGAGATTAATGCTCTATCTGAGGTGCAGGTGGCAAAAGTTTTCTCCCATTCTGTAGGCTGTCTTCACATTCTTGATTGTTTCCTTTGCTGTGCAGAAGCTTTTCAGTTTGATACCATCACATTTATTTTTTCTTGATTTTACTTCTTGTGCTTTATTGAGGAAGTCAGTTCTTAAGCCAACATGATGGAGATTTGGGCCAACTTTTTTTTTCTAGTATGTGCAGGGTTTCTGGTCTAATGCCTAAGTTCTTGATCCATTTTGAGCTGAGTTTGGTTCAGAGTGACAGATTGGGGTTAAATTTCATTATACTACACATGGATTTACAATTTTCCCAGCACCATTTGTTGAAGACACTACCTTTCCTCCAATGTATGTGAGAGGCGCATTTGTGTAGTATGAGATAACTCTATTTATGTGAGTATATGTCTGTGTCTTCTATTCAATTACATTAGTCTATGTGTTTTTTTGTGACAATACCATGCCATTTTTGTTACTGCAGCTATGTAGTATAATTTAAGTTCTGGTATTGTGATGCCTTCTGCATCACTTTTCTTATGAAGTACTGCTTTGACTATTCTGGGTCATTTATTTTCCCAAATGAATTTCATGACTGATTTTTATATTTCTATGAAGAACATCATTGGAATTTTAATAGGAATTGCATTAAATCTGCATAACACTTTTGGTAGTATGTCCATTTTGACAATATTAACTCTACCTATCCAAAAACATGGGAGGTTCTAAGGTCTTCTTCAATGTCTTTCTTTAGTGTTCTGTAGTTTTTATTATAGAGTCTTTGACTTCTTGTTAGATTAATTCCTAAATATTTTTAAGGCTATTTTGAATGAGATAGTTTTTCTTTTCTTGTTCAGATGATTTGTCATTGTTGTATACAAATTCAGTTGATTTATGGGTGTTAATATTTTACCCTGAAAATTTGATGAATTTGTGTATGAATTCTAAAAGCTTTCTGGTGGAGTTTTTGGGGTCTTCTAAATAGAGAATCATGTCATAAGCAAATAGGGATAAATTGAGCTCCTTTTCCTATTTGTATCCCTTTAATTTCTTTTGTCTAATTGCTCTGGATAAGGTTTTGAGGATGATGTTGAATAGAAATGGTGAAAGAGGGCACTTGTCTCAGTTTTTAGAGGGAATGCTTTCCATTTTTCTCCATTTAGAATGATGTTGGCTTTGAGTTTAGCATAAGTAGTTTTTACAATGTTGAGGTATGTTTCTACTATCCCTAGTTTTTCTAGTGTTTTGAACATGAATGGATACTGTGTTTTGTCAAATGCTTTTTCTGCATGTATTGAGCTAATCATGTCATTCTTGTCTGTAAATCTGTTGATGTAATGAATCAAGTATTTTGGTTTCTGTATGTTGAACCAATCTTGCATCCTTGTGATGAACCCCAGTTGATATTGCTCTAAAGTTTTCTTTCCTTGATGTGTCTTTGGTTTTGGGATCAGGGTGATACTAGCTTCATAGAATGTGTTTGGAAATAGAAAAGAATTCTATTTCATGGAAAAATTACATAGAATATGCCTATAATAATAGCTTATATATCCTCAGAGATTAACAGGATATAATTGAAGATGTCATGAAACATACAGGACTTTATTGTTTATATATCTAAAAATATGGATGACCTATAACTATCAGAATTTAGTGTTTTTAACAATATTATCAGTGTAGTAGTATTATGTATCTTTCAAATATCTCTGTGAATATTAATTATTTAGCTGATTAACATGGATGTTTTTGATAGTTATTATTTAACATTGTAGCAAATAGGAATAAACAACACTAGGATAAAATGAAACTACAGAAATGAGTCCATAATTTTTATGTGGCTCTTTTTTTCCAATTTTCTTAAGTATTCAGAAATGGCATGATCATTACAATCAACACTATATAGGTTGGACATCATATAATCACATTTGGTTTCCTATGCTATATTAATTTAATAAACAAAAAGTAGTTGATATTATACCTCTTTGCAGAGACATATCTGGATGAACCTGGTAATGCCCAGTATTACAAGAAAGCAAGATATTTCAAAATTTCCAAGTATTGCTAACATGTATCTTAAGCCATTTAAAAGATATTTAATTGGCTGAACAGGGAAAATGTGAGTATTCTAATGAGAATACTAATCATAATTTATTTTCATACATTAAAAATTGTGTGTAATTAATCATATTTAGAAAGAAAATTTAGTATTAAGTGTAGGAACAGGTACAGAAATATAGTTACACATAACTATAGATTTTAAAAGTGATTGATTTTTGTGTTTATTTTTATTGGTGCATTATAATTATAAATAGTTATGTATGTATCCACAATTCATTATTCAATATTAATATACACAACATAATTTGATCACAAGTAGGTTGGTTTTTAAACCAAATTTTGGTGTATGTCAATGTATATTAGTACTCTGTTAATATCTTTCTTCAGTAAATATTTGATTTTACATTGTAGGCTTATAGTATGCTCTGTTGTTAGTGAGGAATGGTATGTTAGCCAGCTTTTTGTTGCAGTGACCAAAATGCCCGACAAGAGCAACTTAGATGAAAAAGATTTATTTGGGCTCATAGTTTCAGACAATAGACACCTGTTTCCATTACTTTGAACCTGAGGTGGGACAAAGTATGATGGTATAAGGGCATTGCAGAGGATAGCTGCTCAACTCATGGCTTTTTGGAAGAAATGGGGAAGGGAGGTGTGTCCAGGAATAAGTTATGTTTCTCAAGGCCAAGTCCCCAGTGAATTACTCCCTCTAAGTATGTTCCATATGCCTACGGTTACCTCTCAGAAGTCTGCTCAAATTATCAGTCCCTCAAATGGATTAATCTATTGATGAGGATGGAGATTTCATGATCCTAAACACTCCACTTTTGAACATTACTGTACTACCTTCAATGCATGAATTTTGAGGAACATCCAAGGCACAAACAATAAGAAATAGGGAGTGTTGAAAAGGATGAATAAGTAACCTCAGTAATTTTGAAAATCTCAGAACGAGTTATAGTATTGGTTATACCTAGAGATCAGATAGAAACCTGCTCTAATATTGTACTATACACAAGTGATTGGATAAGAGTCCTAAGAAAAATACTGCAGATAGAGGCTGAATCTATCTGATTCTATAAAGGAAAGAAAAGAAGGAAGGAAGGTAGGAAGGAAAGAAAGAAAATCTTTAAATTTCTCTATTACAAGTGATAATTCAAAAAATACTTCATAGATTCCATGAATGCATTCACATATGACAAATATCTACTAGTAACTCTAAAAATGGACCATGTAACAATTAAAAATAAATCAATTAAGCAATTATTATCACTTCCAATTGCATGTAGCTAATTATACCAGGATTGCCTGTTCTGATGAAAATAATTTTAAAAAGGTTTTGATAACTGAATATATATCTATACCTGTATATCTTCCATGAATTTATGCATGCATGTATGTAAATACGTATTTACCTACCTACTTGTGTATGTATGTATCTTCTTTCCAGCACACCTCATTCTGATCAACTATCATAGCCATGAACTATCAAACAGGCACAATATTTAGATTCCAAAGGTGAAGTAGCATAAACTGCAATTCAGCAGAAATAATGAAAATGGAGGTAGAGAGAAGAATGGAAGGAAATCTGACATAGCATGGAAGGATCATGGAGAGCAGACCTCTCATAAAGGCCAACAACAAGAAAAGCATTTTAAAAGAGAGTTATACCCTGAGGTGTGAATATTATATCACTTACTTGCCACCATAGGAACCTTGGAAAGTTGGCTGATTAGTGGATTTATCTAAGAGAGGCAAAGGAGTGGCTTGTAGAGATGATGTGAATTTTGGAAAGCAGTCTGTCTCTTTGGCAGTTGGAAATAGACTATTAAAATTGCAAGTTAAAAAAAAAGAAGAAACGTGAAAACTCCTCAGTACTGAACACCACCCTTCTCCACATATAGGACCTTATTTATAATTCAGCAATTTTTTTGACTTTAGAGGCCTTGATAAGATTGTTCATTGCTCTTATCTAAAATTTGTATAATATTCCTAATATAGCACATATCTGCAAACATCTCTGGCTTCTTACATTTATTCTGTATTTATTATTACTTTTCTATTTTGTGTGTTTTCCATTCCTGCATTGCCCACTTTAAACTCTTTATCACTTTCTACATTAAGTACCCAACTAAAACGCCTTTCTCCTCTCAGTCTCCCATGATTACTCAAAACCTCATTGACTCTCCCTGATGTTATCATTTTATAAAAGATCATTTCATTTATTTTCTCAATCACTTTGTGTCAGTCTTTTACAGTGAAACAGAATGTTAACCTCTGAAGGCTGAAGCATCACTTGTGTCTTCAGTTAGGGCAGCATGGACTCACTGGATGTCACAGGGGAAAGTATTTACTATAGGAAGGGCCTTACGTCAAAGTAGGCAGAGCTCATGGAGTAGAAACCTAGAATGGTTAAAACTGTAGAAGCAAACAAGCCATCAACTAGTTTTTCTGAAGCACCAGCAAAGGGGAAAAGACAGGGACATGCTTAAAGACAATTATACCCATCCAGTAAAGTCACATTTGAAAGTCTGTGGGAAACTGTTGTCTGCATAGTTAATACTGCTTGATGTCTGCTGATAGTCCTGGGGCTGCTATTGTGCAACAAAAATGAACCACAGTCAGGAAGAAAGGCTGGACACAGAACACAAGAGTGAGAGGATAAGCAGGAACCTGACACTGTATCTCTCATAGCCATTTCTGACAAAAAGAAAAATTCATGGCTGGTATTTTACCTTCCAAATTTCATATGAAGTATTCTTTGCACACCTTAACTCTGGTATCATCCAGGAAAAGTGATTCCCATATTCACTAAACTTATGAGAGAGTTTGGCTCAACAAATTAAATAGTTACACTTCAGAGTCCCCAGTGCAGCACCTAACAATAATAGACATTGCTGGGTTTTATTTGCACTCACTCATTATATGCTTCTTGATTGTCCACATATTTATTTGAGTTGGAAATAAGCAATATTGTGAAAACATTTTTACATAGCTGTAATGTGGATAAACAGAAAAAGCAATATAACATCATTAATATCAAAGGATCTAGTATTAGACACTGCATATTTTTGCATAAAATATTAATATAAAATTAAAGAGTCAAAAATACTTTCCATTTCTGTTTTCTTTCTATTTTCTTTTTTTTAAAGATACTTGTATGACTAAAATAATGACTTAAAACTCTGTTGGGAATACTAGCTGTGTTTCACTAGCCAAATTGTCTCTAAGGTTTGTTTACATAGTAAATAATTCTGTGTATTTAATCATTGTTCTGCATTAAGTCGTCGTCAAAAAAGTGATGAAAAATATATGCAATCAAACATGGTAAATTTGTTTTCATTAGAAAGCTTTTCAATTGCAATTCTGTTTTACTTCCTAATCTTCTTATATGTAACCTCTAGAAACTGCTTGAAGATGAGAGGCACACAGATTGCCTGGCTGCTTCTTATTTCTTCCCCTGGGATTTTTTTTCTCCTTTCCAGCAAGCTTAAAATAATCTCTACATAAACAAATCTATTCTTTTGTATTTCTTAGCCTTATCTATCAAGTCCATTTCGAGAGTGTGAATATGAACAAAATAATGATATGGATTGAGAGATTCACTAAGACTTACACCAGACTTGAATATTAATGTAGTAAGTTCCTGGCTTGTGGGAAAGCAAATTATGAGAGAGGGCCAGCCATATATTTATATTTTGTATAGTGATACCAGACATTTGATTTTTTATTGGTTTTGGTGCAAAAAGTAAGTAAATATAATAAAATGGAGCAATTTTATATTAAATGTAACATATTTACTCAAAAGTTATAAAATATCTGATAACATTTTCTGTATCTGTAATGCTAAAAAGTTTAACAATATATTTTTCATTCCTACAAAATATAATGGAACAAATGCAATGAAGACATTCAAAAATATCTAATCATCACCACAAGACCAGGAGACCTGAGTGGCTTCTGTCCAAATCACTGATTTAGGTAAAAGGATAATCTTCCAAGTAGATACAGCATTTCATGAAATTCTTACAGAAACACAAGCACACACATGTGTGCATACACACACATATGTAAACACACCATTAAAATGGATTAAAAAACTTAGGTCACAGTAGTTAATAACTTGTATGGATATATGTTTATGTGATTGCTATTTTTATAAAAAAAATCCCAAAGGTAACATAATTTTATATAATAATATGAAGTAATATTTACAGAGACAAATGTTTAGATATCCAATTTACATAGATGAATACAATAACATTTTGTCTTTTGTTTTTCAGATTTTTATGTATTAAAATATTTCAAAAACAAATTAGAAGAATTTCAAATATTTTGCATCTTTAATGGAAGTGTATTTATAATTATAAATAGAACTAATTAAACTTTTAATGGTTAAAAATTAACCTGTATTGTTGTTTTCATTTCTTTTAAGGTAAGGAATGAATAAATGGATTTTAGAGTAAGATAATGAATGAACAAATAAAACTAGATATGTAATGAGAGATCTGCATGCAAAATCCATTCTCACAATTTCACACTGCAAGAAGACAGAAATACAATAACTGTATGTCTTATGTTTGGATTTTAATTAACCCTGGGTTTTATTTGTAAAATGAGATTTTTCTGTTTCTTTTCATGAAAACAGAAAAATGAGCACATGTTTAGAAATCTTCAATGTATGGGTAAATGACATAAGTACACTGTGATATTGCATGAATAACCGACAAGTAGCTTTTATTAGTACTTTTAGTGCATCTATAATTTCTCTGTGGTCACTTTCTCTTCCCTTTTTTTAAAAAATGTTAACTAAATCTACGTTTAGGCTGATATATAAAAACATAAATTTGTACATGTTAATGTGTGACAGATGATTTTTTTACAGATATACATTGCATAATGTTTACCAGTTAAACATAATTATTACCTCAATAATTTATCATTTCTTTATGGCAAAATATTTTATAATTTTGTCATCTAGCTTTTTGAAATATACAGTATATTACTGCTATTACAACACCCCAAGTCCATAGAACTCTGGAACTTCTTTTCCTATCTAACTGAAACTTAGCCCCCTTTGAGCAAACATTCCCTATCTGTCCTAACGTCTATTCTCCACAGCCTCTGGCAACTGCCATTCTATTCTTACCTTCTATGAGATCAACATTTTTAGATTTCTATATTAGTGTTGATCATGTGTTGGTTGTCTTTATGTGCCTGGAATGGATGATCTCTTGCCATGTATGAGAAGTTCCAATAATCCTGTTTAGTTTTGTTTACATATTAATCATTTATTTTAGTTTATCGATTTACAAATAAAGTAATATGTATTTATTTTATGAAGTATTTTTGAAGTATATGTGTATTATTTACTAAATTTATCCAATTAACATTTGTATTATTTCACGTAATTATTTTTGTGGTATTAAGGGTCCTCAAAAAGTTAAAAATAGAAGGCAATTGCCTGTATCTTAAAAATATGCAATGTTCCTGTTTGTCTCATATCATGAATTTTAGCTAGTTTTGCTTCAAAAAGGCCAGTGGAAAAGACTCAAAATAATTCTTTTCATTTGAAAACATTTGTTAATTTCTTTTACTTAAGATTATGTTTAACAAAAAGAAATTAAGCCTTAAATGACAAATACAAGAAAGTATTTGATTGTATGTTAATTTAGGAGTTTTTCCAAAATGATTTTTTTTTTTGGTACTGGGGATTGAACTCAGGGGCACTCAACCACTGAGCCACATCCCCAGCCCTATTTTGTGTTTTATGTAGACAGGGTCTCACTGAGTTGCTTAGTGCCTCACCATTGCTGAGGCTGGCTTTGAACTCGTGATTCTCCTGTCTCAGCCTCCCTAAGCGCTGGGATTACAGGCTTGCGCCACTGTGCTGGGCTCCAAAATGATCTTCATGGACTCCACTTTTATTTTAAAATTGAGCTATTTTTTATTTTATTACAATGTATTATAATATATGAATTATATATTTTATATAATTATATAATTTAATTATATACTCCAGAAGGCTTTAGTTGTTGAAAAAACAAAACAAAAAAACTGCTCTGAAATTCTAAGTATAGGCAGGAATCTCCCTATTAATATCTTTGCACCTTTGTCAATGAACTATAACTAATGTTGCTAGATTTGGAAAGCAAAAATACTGAGCTAATTTTAGTTTCAGATATAGCCAAATAATTTTTAGTATAGTATGTCTTGAATATAGGAATAGGACATACTATTAAAGTAATTGTTTAGCTAACATTCACATTTAACAGAACATTCTGTATTCAATCTGAAAACTCTGGTTCCAGTCCTGACGGTAAACACTATTTAAATACCTGTCACTCTCATGATCATACAGAGTTGTAAGTGCTTCTATGATGGGGAGAAAATGCTGAAGGCTTCAAATCAAACCACCAAGCTGTTTTGTTTTTCATATAAAATAAACCAAGCTAATGCCTTCACAGGTGGTAATCTATTGCAGGAGCTGACACATCTTTAATTACAATATTTTAAACGTAAGTACATCTTTTTATTGTACATAGTGAGTTATTCGGCAAATTTATTTATTACCAAATACAAAGATGTATATCTGCTGAAGAATTCATTTAGTAAGAATAGTTAAAAACAGCACAAAATGAATTAGCTTTTTTATTTGTATGCAGAAAAAAAATGTAGACTACTGCTTTTTCTTCTCAGAAAAGTTAATTTTATTGCCTTTGTTTTCTAATATATAAAATAAGAATAAATAAGATACATCTGAATGCAAAGGTATTTGGAATATGATGATAATAGTGGAAAAAATTGAAGTATAAAAAGTGCTATGCATAAAAGAAAAATACCCAAATGTTATGTATGTAGTCATTGAAGTGAAATAGTTTTGCATAAACATTTGGTTAAAAGAAAGATTTCTTATTTATTCAGGAAGAAATCCTGTAAGTGAATATTATGACACATGTCACTCTTTTGCTCATTTTGTCTCTAACTATTTTTCTAGGAGGAATTTTAAAAGACTTACAGATGTCATTATAAAGTCACCATAACCGAGTTTGTGCTTCACATTAAACAATTCACAATTTTATGGTAAAAAGGTTTTCTTCTAGTCCATTTATATTCCACTATAACAGCTATTTTGAAACAATTAAAAATCTCATTTGGAGTTCACTAGAGTTATCCCATTCTCAATCATTCATTCTAAATAAATTTATTACATTCACTTTTTATGTATACAGAAACTGGATTTAATTTTATTTATTTAAAATGTACTCAATAACAGGTTAACATCTGGGAAGATGAAATGTTCTAGAAAACTTTTTTTGCAAATTTTTTGTTGTTTCAGATAGAGAAAACAGTACACCAAAGAACTTTAATCTGTTCATAGTAAACTCTGAGAGTTGCCTCTTTCAGCTATAATAACCACTACAATCAGGTATTGAAGCAAACAGAAATGAACCAAGCCTTGAAACTACTGTATGACAAAGGATTAAATGAATATTTTTTAAGAAACATTTTTAAATACATTGAAAAAAATAAAATAAAATGTACTCCATTTAGAAAAATGTATCAAATATGTACCTAGATTTTTAATAAATTTATGCCTTTTTAATTTTATTATCTTTTATGAAAACCAATTTTTCAAGAAAGTTGAGAAAGTGGCTAATAATTTTTGTGTCTTTAAGGAATCCACTTAAAGAAAAAAATTAATTCTCTATAAAAAGAAATCATCACTGACTGAATAAAAAGATAATTTATCCCATAGTTTCTATTCTCAAATATTTCTGCTTAATTTTTATATGTTATTTTAGTTATCTTGCAGCATAAATGAGTACTGCCTTACTTATGAAAATATTAGGCATAAGGTATTTATTCCTTTGATATCATGTCATCAAAATAAAGAAAATTCAGGCTAGTTCATCGAAATGAAAAAGGCATTAAAAATGATTTAAGATGTGTATGTACTTTTGATTCTTTTCAAAGCAGATCTTTCTTCCATATTTATATAAAATATAGTCAGCTTATTGGAACATATCCTTAAGATATTTTCTGAAATACACTTATTTTTAAAGTATAATACAAGCCCCCAGGTTTTAGTCAAAACAACTATGATCATTTAAATAAATCTAGAGGTCTAATGTACAGCATGAGGTTTATTTTGATGATATTGCATTGAATATTGAAAATTTGTTATGTGTAAATTGTAAGTGTTCTTTAATTATGCAAAATGATGGATATGTTAATTGGCTAAGCTATAGTAATTATTTCACTATCTATATATGTGTTATTATATTTTATATTGAATATTCACAATGTATATCTCTACATGCATATTTCCAACCTGCCTCTGAATGTGCATGCATGCATGGTAATTCCAGATACAAGTGTCTTTGATTTTCTAAAGTAACAATAATTACTGAGCACATGACATGTGCTTAGTTTTGTGCTGAACTCTCAAAAGAAAATATTGAGTAAAAAATACAGAATTCTTATCCTTCAACCGAAGAAGAGACATTTTTCAAATAATTATAAAAACATTATTAAAATTTATAATATTTTTTAAAGAAAGGGGATTTGTTTATGAGAATGTATCTGAGAGAACTGGAAGACTAGATATATGTATATTGTCATGAGTTGATAGGCAAACCCGGAAGAAAATAATTATGCCAATGAATGTAAATTGGTGATCCTTCATTAATATCATTTTGTGGTAGTTTAAGAAGCAAAGATGAGGCCGGGCATGGTGGTGGACACCAGTAATCCCAGTGGCTCCGAAGGCCAAGGCAGGAGGATCGTGAGTTCAAAGGCAGCCTCAGCAAAAGCGAGGTGCTAAGCAACACAGTGAGACCTTGTCTCTAAATAAAAATACAAAATAGGGTTGGGAATGTGGCTCAGTGGTCAAGTGCCCCTAAGTTTAATCCCTGGTATACCACCCCCATGGGGGGTGGGGAGCAAAGGTGAGAGAAGCTGAAATTTGGGTAAGTCTACTAAAACATTAAAATTGCCACCAATTATGAATGGTAACCAGCACAAGGTGAGATCATTCCTAAGGTGAGATCACAAGACATCAGTATCACAGAAGGTAGAGTTTCTTGAGAAATGAGATAAATAAAAAGCAAACAAAAAACAAAACAGTAGCACCAAAGAAAAAGTGTCAGGACCCGTTGAGTTTCTATTTATTTTTCTAATTTTGGCTATACCCTCTCACTTAGGAAGGGTGTAAGTACACTTTTAAAAACAATAGATGATATGTGACTCATTGATTGATGCTTGGTTATTTGGGATGTGTGAGATGAACTTAATAAATATAGATAATGAGAAAGTAACAAGAATACAATAGGAAAACAATATATATCTGCAATAAGAAAGAGGTTCTTAACATATGAAATGACATAGGTGCTGTTTATTTATTCCTGTTTCCATCATCCAAAGTGAAAAATGTTTATTTTTATTGTATTTCTACCACTAATGGTCACTATTTATGAGTCTTTTGTGCTTTCTAATGTTTTATAGATTCCTACATAATTGATAGGAGCTTAATTTTTCAGTACTGGATCATTAAGAATTTATTTTTTAAATAAATTCCTTTATATTGCATATCAATACTTTCATCTATAAGAAATTTGAACAATCTGGAATAGTCTGCACTATGGAATTCTTAAGTAACACCTTGCTCTTAATTAGAAGAAATAAACTTCTGGAATTATCAGTAATTCTCAATTTGTGGAATTTAACATGGAATTATGTAATAGCATATATTTCTACCTCACTCATTCAGCATGTTTTAAGAAATATTATATACTTGTTCACAATATGTTTGATAGGTTTTTACTCCACAATTTCAGTTATTATGTTTGACATATTGTCTCCTAAGATTTATAAAATGCATAAAAATACATTATTTGCTAAAATAATTTTCTAATTTTCTGCTATGATCTTTACAGTGATATATAGAGTACCCAAATAGTTTAGTTTTAATAGAACCTACAGATAAGAAGTGACATTTTTTATATAAGGTGACCTATAGAAAGTGGAGAAGAAAATTGTTAATTTTCTATTTCTTAGAAGCCTGTGCAGCACCATTTCTTCTATGACCTGAAGTGAATTTCCCTTACTAGCATATAGATAAACTATTTTAGAATTTAAAACTTGTTTAAAAATTCACTGAAATGTAAATAGCCATCAATAGCCATTCTGCCATGATCAATTACTTCTATAAAACCCCTTAAAATAAAATAAGTAAATGATAAAACCTAACTATATTCAACTCAAATTGTTCTAATTTACTTCCACCTCTCATGGTGGTGGAATGATATCTATCACATTTATACACATAAACTGGAAAAATACATACAATCATTTGAAGATATTGAATACAACATGACACCAACACCTGTTGGATCTAGGAAAGAAGGACACATGGAGAAGAAGTTCTAGTAAGCTTGTAATTTCCCATTGGTAGATGTAAATAATAGATGTCTACAATCTCTTTCTCCTTCTCTGTGGAAAAATTGGCATTGGTGCATATATGTGTGTGTGTGTGTGTGTGTGTGTATATGTGTGTGTGTACATATATATAAATATATATGTACATATATATATATATATATATATATATATATATAATATTTACCAGAGTTAGAATATCAACTGTTCAACTAAGCAAAACTGCACAGTTTACAAAATGACTTACAATTTGTAAATTGCCTTTTGATTAGGATCAGGTCTATGCTCAGAGAACTATTGTAACAGAGAATGGTGCCTGGTGTGGTGGTGCATGCCTGTAATCCTCATGGCTCAGGAGGCTGAGGTAGGAGGATTGCAAGTTCAAAGCCAGCCTCAGCAGATAAGCAAGGCCCTAAACAACTTAGTGAGACCTATATGTACATATATTTTTTTGAAGTGTTGGAGATGTTGCTTAGTGGTTAAGCACCCCTGGATTCAATATGTAGTGACTAAATAAATAAATAAATAAAAGTACTAGCTCAATCACTCACAAAACACCTTCACTTAGAGTCCAGCTTAAACGCATAAGAGATGCATCTCAGGTGACAGTCTGAGTTTTCCGTCCTGTACAAAGAAACCTTGATACTAGGGTGAACTATTACAGATGTTTGAATTTAATTTTCCAAGTTAGCTGAAGTGGCAATTTCCAGACACTTACCCATACTTATCTCCAATGGCAAGATCAATTCTAAAGTCTAAATTGAGATTTTGGGGCATGCAAAAGTATCACTGGGCAGGAGAAAGAGACAAAAGTTGGACTTTAGGATTTTCAAAGCAAGATGGAATTGATGGACTAAGATTCTAAGAGAAATGGAACGTCAGATAAGTTTACCCAATTTCCGCCTGCAATTCCCTCCTAGTATTTGTTAGCTGGTAAAACTCCTAAACAGTGGTGGAGAGATGAAGAAAATAAGCAGGAACCTGACAAATACAAACAGATTTCAGTATTCTTTTACTCAAATTACTAAGTAATAAAACAACTAATTTCAGGTAGAATGCAATAGGAAGAAGAAACACAAGGAACTAAGGTAATCTCCAAAATTAATAAAAATAAAAACTAATAGAAAAGAAATTGAATAATAATAATGCTTGGCTAACTGAAGGAAATTGAACAATAAAATCCAACTTATTTTAAAACCCTCATAATTTTGAAGCCAAATAGAGGCATTACAAGAAAGGATAGTATTACTCAATTTCTCTCATGCATAAAGATGCACAAGTTCTAAACCAGATATTAAGAAATGAGTTCCGGGGGCTGGGATTGTAGCTCCGTGGTGGAGTGCTTGCCTCGCATGCATGAGGCCCTGTGTTCGATCCTCAGCACCACATACAAAGCAATAAAATAAAGACATTGTGTCCATCCACAACTAAAAAAATATTTAAAAAAAAAAAAAAAGAAAGAAATGAGTTCCGGCAATATATAAAAATTCTGTATCACCAATAAGTAGAGAGTATTCTAGGATTCCTCAAAGATTATATATAAATATGCAACATACACTTGCTTGGTATCAGTACTCATGTAGTAAATGCTATTTAAACAGCATTATGTTGACTCATACACATGAGAATCTCTTAAAAAATAGATGAGGGTAACTGTCTAATTTCCAGTGCTGATGACAAACTGATCATTTCAAGTAATAAGGTTCAGGAAATTGTTTGATTATACATTCTAAAGCTTAACACATGCATAAGCATTCCATATCCCAGCCATTTGGGGACATACATGCAACTAACTTGAGTACATATTGTATGGACATATATGTAATTCCCTAATAACCACATACTTGAAACAAATCAAAGGTTCAACAAGAGTAGAAAAGATAAATGCAGGTCAGTTCTCCAAGTGGCAGTGGACCAACCCAGTTGTGCCCTATTCTTTATAGTTCTCTACTGCAGAATGTGTTGTGAGTCCAACATCCTGAGATAAAAAGGCACTGGCTAGAATTATTTGGGCTCTGTTCCATTCCTCCTAGAAGCAGGATGACCTGCAACACTTTAGCCCAAAATATCATATAATCTCAGGGTATAAAACCCTGGGCTATAAAACCTTAGGGTATAAAACCTACAATGAGCTGCTTTCTAGGGTCCCTCAGCTATCATGCAAGTGGGAAACATACAATCTAGAATCCGTCTGCCTTGGACAGGTTTCCTGAGCTTTAGGGGACACCTATTATGAATCTTAGGGTTCTGTTTTCCTTTGATATTTCCCTGTAAGTAATAAACCCACTTCATGTAATGTGTGAGTGTTCTGTCTCAGCACAACTATGTAAATAATTAAGAGTGAAGCTCAGGATGCACTGAACTGAAATGGTGACCAGGACACAGTGAAATTGCTTTTCAACAAATAAAATATGCAGTATTTACACAATGAAGTACTACACCTCAATAAATGAAATAAAATGAGTTCCCACCACATACAATAAGGTCTATGAACTTCATGAGAGTATGTTGAGTGAAAGAAGTCAAGCACAAAATATTTCATACATTATGATTTCATTTACATGAATTTTTTAAAGAGATGAAACAAATACCTAATGATTTTATAGACTGAGAAGGCACAAGAGGGAATGGAATTTTTCTGTAGCACTGGAATATTTCTTATTGCAATCTTAATTTTTAAAATTAATCCACTTATAATCTTTATGTGTATAAAATTTATGTCATACTTACATTTTGTTTAACTGTTTGTAGGTATTATGCAAAATATGAGTTGTCACATGTGTCTAGATTGACAATTATTTTAAATGTATTGCATTCTCAGATGACATGAAAATCATTGTCATAAATGGATCTCCAAATTGAAAGGATGCATTAGACACTTGAAAATATACAAACAACAAATTTTTAGTTCCATAAGTACAGAAGTGTGCACTTTTATTGAAATAGCATTTTATGGAAATGCTGAGGGAAAATCAATTAATTCTAAAGGGGAAATGAAGAAAAGGTCCATGGAGTATAATTTAAACTTGTAAATGAAAAGGTGCTTAGAATTTAAATAAGTAATAGGGCATTGGGAGGATTTGTTAAGCAGAATATGTTAAACTTAACAAATCATGTTAAACTATGAATCTCTAGGCTGCTTAATCCAGGCAAAGTATGCTTGATTCTGAGACAAATAGTATTATCATAAAATCAATGACATTTCATACAGCAGTGGTGATTCTGACATTTCCAAATGTGGAAAGTTTTTTTTTCAACCAAAATAAAATCGGTTCTTGAATAACCTTTACAATCCACAGTAGAACTCAGAAAAAAAGGAAAATCATCAGAGCATTGCAACAGAAAGTACAGAGGGAAAAATCTTTCCTGAAATAATAGGGGGCAGGTGTTTTTTTGAAAATCATTAGGTACTGACTCTTCTTATGTTCCAGGACTACATAGAGTCTCAGTGCCTGTTAGCAAAATATAGTATTTTTTTAACCTATAAAAATACCTTGAAAAAGAAGACAGTGAAAGTGTGAACACTGAGCATTTGCAGCTAGAGGAACTGAGAAGTCTCTGCGGTCATTACAGAATCTCTGATACATGGCAAGTGACAGCTCTGTCACAGAATGGGGTCTGATGGAGACAGCATCAGGCACAGACAAAGACTTGTGGATAATGCAGCACATGAATGATGGAGCTGAGGCATTTTTTATACCATGTCTGCAATGTTTAACTATGAATGATGACACAGTGTTGAATTTGATTCTTTTTAATTGTGTTTGAAATTGCTATTTATTTCATTGTCTGGTTTAAGAAAATCTGAGCAAACTCTTGATAAGTAAAAAGGATTGATTGTGAAAAAGGGAGAAATATCCCTTTGTGAGGTATAAAACTACAGGGAGAGGCTAGTCAAATACAAGATCTTGTCCCTGTCTTCACCAGGACCCGTCCTGAATGTTACAACAAGGCATCAGGAGACACTGTGCAGCCAAATAACAACCAAAGGCTTAATACTGGAATTCAGTAAGGGGTTGAGATCTACAGTTTCCAAAGGCAGATTGATCCTGCTCTGCATCCTATCTAGTTTGAGTAAAACAGACTAGAGCTGAGTTATTACAGGATTGGACTGAAACAGGAATGATAAACCATTAGCCATCATGGAGGGATCAAAGGACACTACTCTTGAGGTGTGTTGCAGAATAAAAGAACAGGAGAAGACACATGAGCTTGAATAACTGCTAGCTCTAGAGCAGGTACTTTGTTGGAAGAAACTCCAATGGAGGGATAGTCTAGGTTATTGAGTGCCTGATAATAAGAGGATTAAAGTAAGTCTATTTTTTGTAATAGGATTAGAATGTTTACATAGAATGAGAGACCTGAGAACCAAGTATTGACAGTCTAAGCTTGGGCAAAACTCCTACACGTGAGAAATGGAATAGAACCTAAGGAAGTCATGAACAAGATGGAAGGGATTTTTTTTCTGAGGCATTTCTGTAACAACTGCGGATCCTAACAGTAGTGTAACATTTAAACTACAGAAATACAGAAAAGTACCAAATATATAGATAGATAGATATAGATATAGATATAGATACACACACACATACACAACAATAGGCAAAAAATATATATACATACACACACATATATATGTGTTTATATATATACATATATATGCATATATATATTTTCTCTGACAAATGAACAACTCAATATTTTCTATTTTTACCAGGCATACATTTTAAATGTTCCTATATATTAATTCATTTTTACAAATAGTTTCATAAAACATAAAGTCCCTTAGAACCTTTCCTCCACTGCTGACTGCTGACAAGTCAATTTTCACTCTTTATCTTCAGAGGAAATAACTGTCATATGCTTAAAGTATATCATATGTGACAGTTCTATTCTTTTTTTTAATAATATTATTTGTTTTCCAAATTGATTGTACTAATTCAACCTTTAACAAAGTTTTCATGGGAACTATTTTATAGTATGATTGTGATATTTTTAAATATTTTGTCCAAAATTAAGACATGTAAATAAAAAGTCATTTCTTTATTTTATGTGGATTGCTCAGCTGTCTCTTATAAAAATCAAATAACTGTAAGTACAAGTCTATTTCTGTCCTGTTCTAATGATCTGTTTGCCATTTCTTGTGTCAATACCATATTGTCTTAATGACTGTAACTTTATGGCTAAGTTGTAAAATAAGGTAGTGGATTCATCCAACTTGTCTTCCTTTTTAATATTGTTTTCTTCTTCTTTAATATTGTTTGCTCTTCTACTACCTTTTTATTTCCTTGTAAAATTTAGGCTTGGAATGCCAGTTTTTAAAAAGTCTTAGGGGATTTTATTGGCAATACACTGAAACTGTAAATCAATTTTAAGAGCATTGACATTCCAAGAATATTGAACCTGAGATAGGGGTTCCAAGATGGCAGCTTAGACAGTCTCCTACGTGATAGTCTCTCCAGGAAGGAAGCTGGAAGTAGTGGAAATACCACCTTTCAGCCAGCTTCTTGACATCATCTTCCGGCACACCATCCCCCGCAGGAATTTCACTCGCATGTATGCACGCACGGCCACCAAGCAGCAGCGATTGTCACAAACAACGGGACTTCAGCAGTGATGGGCAGAACACAGCTGCAGTGTGCGGGGATCCCAGCCCAGGGCCCAAGCCCAGGATTTGCCCCGGGTGGGCGGGGCTTGCTTCTACATGGGATACCTGGCTCCAGCACCCACCCAACCACGCAGGACCCCTAGCAGTTGCTTCTGTGGAAAAACTGTCTCCTGAGTGGGACCCCTGGCTACTGTTCTTTGTGAATCTACATATAACACGGCAGAACTACCTGCACAAAGGGGCATGAGACAGCACATGGGAACAAACTTTGACATCAATACAGCATACCAGGAAACAGTGTATCCACTAGGGAACCAGCATATCCACCAGCAGCCCAGAGCTACACCCTGCTGTGAAACCCACACCCTGGAAACCAGCGGGGAAAGTCCAGCAAGCAATGGACAATGCCACCTACTGGAGGTGAAAGGAACCATACTTGTTTATTTACACTGAGACTTAATTTGTTTTAATTTTTTTTTGATTTTTTATTTTTTTATTCTTAGTTTTTATTTTATTCTTTACCTTTTTCTCCTAATATTTCTATTGTTTAATCTTTTTGTTTTATTTCTCTGCTCTTTTCTTCTTTCCTTTCTTTCCTTTTCCTTCCCTTTTATCTCTCTCACTCTTTTCCTACCCTCTAATCCCCAACAGCTGTGAAACCAAGTATTTGTTATACAGTGGGATATGGTAAATTGGGACTTCTGAACTGTATACTAGAGTGGTATTACATATACTTGTAACTCCCACTTGCATATGATTTATTTTTCTTGCTATCATCTCACCTCGCTATACTCTCTTTTCTTCCTCCTTACTGATATTCCCCAACTCTCTGTCACTCTAGTAACAGCCAACTTCTCTTGGATTCCTTTTTCATGCTTTCTAAGATCTAATACCATATCCTCACTTCCTACTACCCCAACATTCTATCCTACACCCCACTCTCAAGTTTCCCTAGCCCACCAACAGATACTATAGAACCTTGTGCAAACTTATTGTTTACATAACACATTGTAAAGGAACTCATAATTGTTATATATTATGACTAAACTGTAAATGTATTTGGGAGCTATTAGGATTTACTTGGTTTGAAACTATATATTGCTTGTATTGAGATCAATCAATATTGGTCTTCCTTTAAAGGAGAGGTATTGAAACCCTGCAGGGAAACTATACCCATATAGGAGTAAAAACTGTAACAACTTGGATCAGCAGAGCTAGAAGGAAAGACACACAAACATCATGAAAAAACAAGGGAAGAAATTGACTCAAAAAAACCAAGATACTACAACATTAGAATCCATGGTCAGTACAGCAGAAGAAATGACAGAACGGGAATTTAGGATGTACATAATGTTCAGTGACTTAAAGAGTGATATATGAGAGCAAGCCCAGTCAGCAAAAGATCATTTCAATAAAGAGATACATAGGCAAATACAGGAAGTAAAAGATCACTTCAATAAGGAGATAGAGATTCTGAAAAGGAACCAAACAGAAATCCTTGTAATGAAAGAAACAAAAAACCAAATTAAAACTCAATAGAAAGCATCACCAACAGATTAGACCACTTGAAAGACAGAACCTCACATACTGAAGACAAAATATTTAACCTTGAGAATAGAGTTGACCACACAGTGAAGATGGTAAGAAACCATGAACAGAACATCCAAGAACTATGGGATAACATTAAAAGACTAAACTTATGAATTATTGGGATAGAGGAAAGCATAGAATTCCAACCAAAGGAATGAGAAATCTATTCAATGAAATAATATCAGAAAACTTTCCAAATATGAAGAATGAATTGGACAATCAAATTCAAGAGGCTTACAGGACACCAAATGTAAAAAATCACAATAGACCTACACCAAGGCACATCATAATGAAAATGCCTAACATACAAAATAAGGAGAGAATCATAAAAGCTACAAGAGAAAGGAATCAGATTACATATAGGGGGAAGCCAATTAGGGTCACTGCAGACTTCTCAACCCAGACCCTGAGAGCAAGAAGATCAGGACAAAGCATATAGTAAGTGCTAAAAGATAGTGGATGCCAACCAAGAATCTTATATCCAGCAAAATTAAGTTTTAGGTTTGATAATGAAATAAAAACCTTCTAAGATAAACAAAAATTAAAAGAATTCACAGCAAGAAACCCAGCACTACAGAACATTCTTGGTAAAATATTCCATGAGGAGGAAATGAAAAACAACAATGAAAACCTGCAGAGGGAGGAGCTACACTAAAGGCCAATCAAAGGAGAAACACAGTCAAGTTAAAAACTAAGAATAAACCAAAATGTCTGGAAATACAAACCATGTCTCAGTAATAGCCCTAAATGTCAATGGCCTAAACTCAGCAATTAAAAGACACAGACTGGCAGATTGGATTTAAAAAAAAGACCCAACAATATGCTGCCTCCAAGAGACTCATCTCATAGAAAGAGATACTCACAGATTGAAGGAGAAAGGATGAAAAAAATATTTATCACTCATGTGGACTGCGTAAACAAGCAGGAGTTTCCTGCTCGTTTCAGATAAAATAGACTTCAAAACAAAGTTAGTGAAAAGAGATAAAGAAGGTCATTAAATACTGCTTAAGGGAATCATACATCAACAAGACATAACAATATTAAATATCTATGCCCAAACAATGGGGCTGCCATGTTCGTCAAACAAACACTTCTCAAATTCAAGAACCAAATAGATCCCAACACAATAGCATTGGGTGACTTTAACACAACTCTCTCACCACTGGACAGATCTTCCAAACAAAAACTAAACAAAGAATCTACAAGACTTAATAGAACAATCAATGGTCTAGACTTAATGGATATATATAGAATATTGCATCCTTCAACAAGCAAATACACGTTTTTCTCAGCAGCACATGGATCCTTCTCCAAAATAGATCATATGCTATGCCACAAAGCAAGTCTTAGTAAATTCCAAAAAATAGAGATATTACCCTGCATTCTATCTGACCATAATGGACTGAAACTAGAAATTAATGACAGTTTAAAAAAAAGAAGCCACTACAACACCTGGAGAATCAATAATTTGCTATTGAAGAATGCATGGATAACAGAAGACAGCAGGGAAGAGATAAAAAAAGTTCTTGGAGGTAAAAGAGAACTCTGATACAACATATCAAAATCTCTGGGACACTATGAAGGCAGTGCTAAGAGGAAAGTTCGTTGCATTAAGCTCATATATTCAAAGAGGTAAAAGTCAACAAACCAATGACTTGACACTACAACTCAAAGCCCTAGAAAAAGAAGAACAAAGCAACACCAAAAGAAGTAGAATACAGGAAATAATTAGAATCAGAGCTGAAATCAATGAAATAGAAACTCAAGAAACAATCCAAAAAATTGATGAAACAAAAAGCTGGTTCTTCAAAAAAATAAAATTGACAAACCCTTAGCCACCCTAACAAAAAGAAGGAGAGAGAAAACCCAAATTACCAAAATTTGTGATGAAAAAGGAAATATCACGACAGACCCTGCTGAAATACAGAGGATAATCAGAAACTATTTTGAAAACTTATATTCCAGAAAATAGAAAACCCTAAAGACACTGACAATTTCCTAGAGACATATGACCTACCCAAACTGAACCAGGAGGACATACATGACTTAAACAGATCAATTACATGCAAGGAAATAGAAGAGGCCATCAAGAGTCTTCCAACCAAGAAAAGCTCTGGACCAGATGGATTCTCAGCTGAGTTCTACAAGACCTTCAAAGAAGCACTAACTCCAATACTCCTCAAATTATTTCATGAAATATAAAGGAAAGGAACCCTTCCAAACTCATTCTATGAGGCTAGTATCACCCTAGTTCCAAAACCAGACAGAGACACGTCAAAGAAGGAAAATTCCAGACCAATATCCCTGATGAATATAGATGCAAAAATTCTCAATAAAATTTTGGCAAATTGCATACAAAAGCATATTAAAAAAGTAGTGCACCATGATCAAGTGGGGTTCATTCCAGGGATGAAAGGTTGGTTCAACATTCAGAAATCAATACAGGTAATCCATCACATCAATAGACTTAAAGATAAGAATCACATGATTCTATCAATTGACACAGAGAAAGCATTTGACAAATTACAGCACCTTTCATGTTCAAAACACTAGAGAAACTAGGGATAGTAGGAACTTACCTCAACATTGTTAAAGCAATATATGCTAAGCCTAAGGCCAACATCATCCTAAATGGAGAAAAATTGGAAGCATTCCCTCTTAAAAACTGGAACAAGACAGGGATGCCCTCTCTCACCACTCTTATTCAATATAGTCCTTGAAACTCTAGCCAGAACAATCAGACAGACTAAGGAAATTAAAGGGATACGAATAGGAAAAGAAGAACTCAAACTATTATTTGCAGACGATATGATTCTATACTTAGAGGATTCAAAAAGTTCCACCAGAAAACTTCTAGAACTGATAAATAAATTCAGCAAAGTTGCAGGATATAAAATTAATATCCATTAATCAAATGCATTTCTATACATCAGCAATGAGTCCTCTGAAAGAGAAATTAGAAAAAATACTCCATTTGCAATAGCCTCCAAAAAAATAAAATACTTGGGAATCAATCTAACAAGAGTGGTGAAAGACCTCTACAACAAAAATTACAAGACACTAAAGAAAGAAATTGAAGAAGATCTTAGAAGATGGAAAGACCTACCATGCTCTTGGATAGACAGAATCAATATTATTAAAATGGCCATACTACCTAAAATGCTATACAGATTCAATGCAATCCCAATTAAAATCCCAAAGTCCTTTCTTATAGAAATAGAAAAGGCAATCATGAATTTCATTTGAAAAAATAAGAGACTCAGAATAGCCAAGGCTATCCTGAGCAAGAAGAGTGAAGCAGGAGGCATCACAATACCAGACCGTAAATTTTACTACAAAGCAATAGTAACAAAAACAGCATGGCACTGGTACCAATATAGACATGTAGACCAATGGTACAGAATAGAAGACACAGAGAGTAATGCACATAAATACATCTATCTCATACTAGACAAAGGTGCCAAAAACATGCATTGGAGAAAAGATAGCCTCTTCAACAAATGGTGCTGGGAAAACTGGAAATCCATATGCAGTAAAATGAAACTAAACTCCTATCTCTCACCATGCACAAAACTCAACTCAAAGTGGATCAAAGACCTAGGAATAAGACCAGAGACTCTGTG
>CM053406.1:51690987-51801610 GCA_028644305.1 Xerus rutilus
GAGAAATGCAAATCAAAACTACTCTCAGATTTCATCTCACCCGTCAGAATGGCAGCTATTCAAAATAACAGCAACAATAAGTGCTGGCAAGGATGTGGTGAAAAATGTACACTCAAACATTGCTGGTGTGATTGCAAACTGGTGCAACCAATCTGGAAAGCAGTATGGAGATTTCTTAAAAAACTTGAATGGAACCACCATTTGATCCAGCTATCCCACTCCTTGGCCTATATATACCCTAAAGACTTAAAAACAGCACACTACAGTAAAGCAGCCACTTCAATGTTTATAGCAGCACAATTCACAATTGCAAAACTGTGGAAGCAACCCAGATGCCCTTCAATAGATGAATAGGTAAAGAAACTGGTACATATACACAATGGAATACTATTCAGCAATAAAAGAGAATAAAATTATGGCATTTGCAGGCAATGGATGGAATTGGAATGCATTATGCTAAGTGAAGTAAGCTAATCCCAAAAAACCAAATGCCGAATGTTCTCTCTGATTAGTGTATGCTGATACATAAAGGGGTGGGAAAGGGGAACATAGGAGAAATGGAGGAACTCTGGATGCGGCAGAGGAGAGGTGGGGGAGGGAAAGGGGAATGGGTATAGTAAAGATGGTTGATTGAGGTCGTCACTACCCTTGGTGCATGTATGAAGACACAAATGGTGTGACTCTATCTGGTTTGCAACCAGAGAAATGGAAATATTGAGCTGTATATATGTATCATGACTTGAAATGCATTTAAATATATTAATAAAAAAAAAGAATATTGAACCTTCTGATTGGTGATTGTATCTATTTCTTATTTACATTTTACTCAATATCTCTGAGAAAAATGTTTTGTAGATTTTAGCAGTGAGGTCACAAACATCTTTTGTTAAATTTATTCCTACTTTGCTGTTTGATGATACAATTATCTTAATTTTCAATTGTTTAGTATTAGATTATATAATATTTTTAAAATATAATTATGCATCATAATCTTACAAACTTTGCATGGTAGTTCTAATAATTTTATAGTTGGGTAACAGTTTCAGTATCACAATAACCTATATATATTTTATAAATAGCTAGAAAAATAATGATAATGAGATAGTAATGTTATTATCCTGATTTTATCACTATATATTGTATACATGTATTGAAATCACACTGTACAGTTCTTATGTGTTAAAGTTTTGTTTAATGAAATATTTAAGGAGATGAAAATGTTAATAACCCTGATGTGATCATTATACACTCTATACATGTATTAAATTATTACATAATGTCCCATAAGTTTGCAAAATTAAAATGATATTTTTTTAAAAAAATAATGTAATTTTCAAATTAAGATAGTTCATTGTTTCCTTTTTGATATTTATATCTTCCATGTCTTCTTATTGTCATGTAGCAATGGTTTTAGAGGTCTAAAACAAAGTTGAATAGAAATGGCATCTTGCCTTCCACCGATTCTAGGTGGAAGTATTTTTATTCATTTTTCATTAACTTTGATTTCACCATGTGGACTTTTGTATATGCCCTTAATCAAATTGAAAGTATCTCTTGTGCATGGATATGAATTGTTATCAAATGCTTTTCTCTAATTAGGGAAATTATCACATTTTTTCTTTTATTGTTTTAATTTATTAAATTATGATTTTTGTGTTTTGGCTCTTAAATCAACATTTTATTTCTGGAAAAATACCTCTATATCACTGCTGAATACATTGTGTGTATCTTCATGAGGAATGCTAATAAGTAACATGATTTTTATTTTTTAGTAAAATATTTTTAGATTTTGCTATTCAGACATATTGACTGTATAAATTAAACTGTATATTTTGTGTATTTTCCCAAAGCATTTGAGTAAAATTAGCATTGCCTATTCCAAAAACTATTGATAGGATTTAGTAGTGATATTTGCCATCGTCCACGTTCTGTATTGTTTTTCAAAGATCGAACTTATTGTATGATATCCATTCCCTTCACTTGAAGAGTACTCTTTAAACATTTCTTTCTATGCATACATACCTTTTTACAAAACCAGGCACATATCATATGGTAATACAGAAGATTTTAAAATTTAATACACATTAACCTTATATGTAATTTTGATAACTGAGTTTTTAAGATACACTCTATAGTTTCTCAATATGTCACTACTGTGTCTCATACACATTTCTACTCATTTATTTCCATATTCACATATATTTTAAAGAGTGGGTAAACAGACATGCTTTAGGAAATTTTCTGAAGGCACAAAGAATATAGAAAATGTCAGTGATGGTGCAATTCCTTGGACATTTTTTTTCCAAACCAAAGCTTCAATTTCCTCTAAAGAATGCAACACCTATTTCTTTTTTTTTTTTTTTTTTTTTTAAATATTTTTTTAGTTGTAGATGGACACAATGTCTTTATTTTATTGCTTTGTACGTGGTGCTGAGGATCGAACCCAGGGCCTCACGCATGCAAGGCAAACGCTCTACCGCTGAGCTACAATCCCAGCCCCACAACACCTATTTCTGAAACAGCTCAGAACCAGGTATAATGAGGTAGAAGTGAATGAGGGAAGGATACTGTACGTTCTCCACAGTGGGAGAAAGACAGATCCTTATATTTTTTAGAACATTACCAAGATCAAAAACAACACTCTATACAGGGTTATTTGTACAACTGTGGTTGAACAGACTGAATTTTGCTTACAAAACTTCACATTAAGAAGCAAAAATCATCAAATACATATGATGAATTTTCCTGGGTAAGAAAAACAGAATTAATTAAAATTTTCATAGAACAAAACAACAGAAATAAAATCTTTTGTTTATTTAATAATGTACTGCAAATTGCCATAGTCTATATGATAAGGGAAATGTATTTAAAACATATTTAACTAAACAAAGTTATAGGTTACCTTGATAGAGTAGTTACATTTTGATAAAAATTTAATCATAGTCTGACTTTGATCATAAGTCAAAAAATCATTCTTTGTAGTTCTATTCAAAGTAGGAAATAAGTGTAATTTTATTTTGACATTGTGCTCTAGAGGTTTTTATTCCACCAATATGTTTAAAGTAGGCTGGGCCAAGGAATAATGGTGACAAGTGAAAGGGTGGTCATAACACTAGTTCCAAAGTGCAGGGGGATATGGCCCATTATGAAATCAGGGTTTATGAGGAAAATGCATTAACAATTCCTAGGCTTAATAGGGGTAAGACTTTAAGGTTCAACAGTTTCAATAGAATTAAATGTCTCTGTGAGTTCCAAGTATCTTCCAATATTCAGGGTTCAAAGATGCGGCATAGAATGTGTTCAAAATGAGACTATTTCATGTGTCTGTATTGTTCAATATGGAACCCAATTCTTGATGACATGGGAGCAGGAAAGTAGACTCTGTGGTCTCTAAAAAATAATTCATTATAAGCAGATGCTATTAGTTCACTTGGATTCAGGCACAGTCTCCAGGAAGTATCTACACTAATCTGTGTTAATATCAACCTTATTTACACTCCTAATGAAACTTGGCAAGACCAAGGCTTTTATCATGTTGTCTTCTAGCTCTGCCTTTCCTGTAAAGGAGTGTCCACAGTCTATGCAAGTAGTTTTCTTATTTACTAAGCTATAAATCAGAGCCCCAATGTTTGGACATGACATTTCATTATCTGTCATGTTCAAACACAGATTTGGTGTATCAACTGATGCCAGAGTTGTCTACATCTGTGATCATATAGAGCCATAGTCACAAGGCACTCTACAGTGGTGGAGTCAATAAGCCCATAGATGTTTTGAAGTATAGATACGGGTTCTATGACAAAGTTTTCACAGTTTGCATCTGAGAATGAGTAAGGCTGGGTTATTATGCATTGTCACTATATTTACTCAGAAACAAATCAATGATCAGTGGCAGCATACATAAACAACATTTGCACAAAGGCTTTGGAGCCCATATTAGACAGAATTCAACTATTCAAACATAAACCTCTTGGAGGGTTTAAAATGCAGGCAATTTACTGCAGGTATAGGAATTGGCAACACAGGTGATGGGAGAGACTGAGAAACAAGTCAGGAATGTAGTTGGATATTGTTTGAAGTCATGCCTCGTGGGTCTCCTCAACAAGTTGGGGTCCTGAGAGACAAAAAGGGGTCTTCGGGGAAGATAAAGTGAGGTCTCACTGGACAAGATTCTTGGGGGTCCCAGGAGATGAAAAGGGGTCTTCAGGGAAGACGAAGTGGGGTCTCACGGGGGGCGGGGGGGAGTTAGGGGTGAGGGTCAGCGGAGTCACTCCACCCAGACTCCAGGGGTAGGTAAGACTGCTCTGCGGGAGCAAGACACAAAACCCATTTAATCCAGGAAGTACAGAGGCTTATAGAGGGTCCTCGGACCAATCATGGCCCTGAGGTTACAACCAATGAGGCATGCTCTGCCAGACATGCATTTTATCACCATAGAATGAGAAAAGAGGGAAGGGAGGCGTTGAAGGTACGGAGAGTGCTCCCACAGTTGGAGAGTTTATCTTTGTATGAGTTTAAACAAACCTCTTCAAATTTAGGAAGAACAATTGCAGATCATATCCTACCCAAGACTAGTTGTAAACACTGACTTAGGGAAATTTAATATCTTCTGCTTTTCTATAAGCTTCTATAAACATAATGATCTCACACATACAAATGTCCAAAAATTTAATCACATCAACAAATCTATGAATTAATAACTGGGTTGAAATTTAGGATGTAAAAACTCCATTTTATATTACTATCTCCTAGGTAGGTGCTAAGCTACCTCCTTTCCCAGATCTATCCGATCCCCATTTGTATTCTTTACTTTTACAAATATAGATAATGACATCAATCACACATTTCTTAGTTTACATTTTAAGATATGCTAATAGTCTATTCACAGGGCCCAGAACAATGTCTGGATCAGGGTGATACCCAGCTACTCTTTATTTAGGAAAAATGGGTGAATAAATGACTAAATGTTCTATATCCTTGTGGAAATTTCTAAGTATTAATACAGAGTTTGTGTGTGTGTGTGTGTGTGTGTGTGTGTGTTGTGAGTAAGCTGCAAGCTTCACAGAGCAAGAGAAGCTAAAGAGTAATGCAGAGTACATTTAGGCAATTTTAGATAGTGAAATGATGACAAGATTATCCAATGAACTGAATAATGTGTTTCTAATATAAAGAGTCTGGATTTTGTCTCTGTGAATACACCTGGAAATGCAAGTGAAAAATGAAGTTTGTAGGACATAAAAGCAATCATTTGCATTCTTTCTAGAGCTAACAAGGAGAACTTTTCCTAAATATGTTTCCAGAATGCACACAGGCCTACACATATTCTAAGAGCCTGATATGTATTTAGGCACAATAGTTTTTACTATAGTACTCAATAATTATCTGTCAATATGCCTATATCTCATCAGTATTTATAATATTAAATATTTATACAATATCTATATTTATATATATGAATATGTCTATACTTTTGTTTGTTTCCTTAACTTTCATTTCCTTCTCTTTTTAATGGATGAAGTTATAAAGCTAGAACTGCCTTCAGACTTTTTCATTGCTTGGATTCTAGATATGATGTGAGTTCTATCTGTTAATTCACATGAGATTTGATGAGCAGAAGAGAAGAAAACAAGATTCCCTCAGATTCTGGCAGATGGTAGTAACAAGCAAAGCTATAGTTTTGTTGCAATAGTGTTTGTTAACCATTGTACAGTCTATTGGAAGGGATATATGTATTGGCATCCAAACTATGAGGCAAACATACTAAGATCTTTGGGAAAAGCAAGGGAGAAAGAAATACAAAAGTAAATATGGTTAAAAAAAAGGAGGCAAGAATTATAGGCCAAAGGGGATGTACTTCAAGGAAAGGGAAAAAGATGGAGGATGAAAACCTGGTCAGTTCATGAATGGCTTTGCAGGTTATGTAAGAAGAGAAACTGTTATTTAGTTTATAATGGAAAGCCATTATTGAATTCCAGGAATGAAGTAATATGGTCTATGTACATATTTCAAAACTGGCTTCTGATGAAAAATGGTCTATAGATAGGACAAGATAGAACACAGGGAATGTGTTACAATCATGTAGGTGAAGAAATTTGATCATTTCAAAGTTGCGGAGGTGCAAAGACTATGTCATTAAATCAGAATGCATTTTAATTTTAATTTTTATATTTTAAAACACTATTATTGAAGATTTATAATTAGACATTATAGTAGGCTTCATTGTAATATGCTTATACTTTCACATTGCATAATTGGTCTAATTTATTCCCCCATATTTTCCCTCTCACTTCCATCTACCCTTCTCCTAATCTCTATTCTCTACTCTAATGGTTTCCCTCTGTTTTCATGAGATTATTTTATTTTTGTATTTATCCCTTTAAACATAATTTCTGTCTGTGTATGAACTTCTTTAAATTGCATTTAATAAATATTTACAATTTTCCCAATGTTGCATTCATTTAACTAATATATGAATAATTTATGGTAATTTGATTTATAAAATCTCTTTAATGGAAACCCAAGACTACATTACTTATGATCAACTCAGACTTGTAAGTAGTAGATTTGAACATCTGTAGTTTTTTCTTTGGATTTCAAATTCCCATGTGAAAATACATTTATCAGACTTTCCAGATATAAATTAATAAGCATCAAGTTCAGAGTTAGGTAGCAAAAAAAGAAAAATGGTACCATGTTGCATACATTACAATAATATGAAAAATGTGTGAACAATCTTTTTCCTAACAGCACCAAGACTTGAATGACTGTCTAAAGTAATAGATATTATGACCTGTCATTTACCAGTTTTGGGAGAATATTTTTTTGAAGTCAGAGACTGTTAATTATGTTGAAGATGTGCTTTGCTCTCACTCTCCATTTAAAATAGAAAGGAAAACACATTTTAAGCAGGTTACAAGATATTAAGATGACATGTACTAATAAGATATGCTACTTTTCATAAAAACAAAAATATCAAGGATAAAAAGAAAACTAATTATCAAGCACTGTTCTGTGGCATTTCTGTTTGGTGTCATGTTAAAGAAGCTTGAAAGATGAAGTTAAGTGATGTTGCATAGCAAAGCAAGCAGTTAAATAGCCTCTCTCTCTCTCTCTCTCAGTCTCTCTGGGAATTGCCTGCCAGTCAAGTTATTGATCATAAATGAGTGTAATGCACATTGCAAACAAAGCTGACAGAATCAGCCCCACACATCATTCAATAATGAATAACATGAACTTGTCAAAACAGGAAAATGTTTTCTTGAGTCTTTAGTCCAATAGGTCCTAATGACTGTAATCTATGCAATGAATATTAATATAGCACAGATTTTAATAGTAGAAGATACATTGACAATCTTTTTGTGTTATATAAAATTTATGACTTAAATCTATGTTTAAAGTCTCTAATCATATAATTTATCTTATTGCTAGGATACATGCAAGACTACAGTTGTCATATAACTATACCATTCAAATGAATTAGTCTTTTTTATTGTCACAGTTTCTTTATTTGTAGTGTTCCTTCAATATCTGATGATTCCTGGTGACTTTTCTTTATACTTGTAAATTATGCACTGAAATCTGGTAGGAAATTCAAATGTGTGGGCAGTTTGTATATTGTTGGACATTTAAATTCACTATTCACATTAAGAACTGACTTATGTAATGCAACCCATCTCCATCTACTCCCAAATTTGTATGTGTAGTCATTTTCTGTTGGACTGGTCAGTTTCCAAAGAGGACTCTTAAGTTTTGCCTGGTGTAATTGGTAGAATAAGTATATGGTAACAGATTTTTATGGAGTAAGTCACCTCTTCTTACTGTCAGCTGTTTAATGGACCTCAATGGAGAGACTCATTTATTCATCTTTCCTCTGGAGTAAACTTCCTTTTCCTTCTGAAATAGAAGAAGGTGACTGGTTGTCTGCCAGTGATGTGGTTTATTAATTCTCTTCATACACTTTCATGCAGTCTTCTTTTCCATATCTCTCTTTTGCACACATCTTCAGGAAGGTACATTAACCTCCAAACACTAAATATTTGGGGTAAAATATATGAAAAGATCCTACAGGATTCTTGGAATATCCTCCACTCGCTCCTGGCCTCCCATTTACACACTTGTCAAACAAGGCAAGATATGTAAACCCTTTGTCATTTATTACTTGTATATCAAATTTCCTTCTGGTAATTTAGTATGACATTACTTATGCATGATCATCTCTGCTCTGTATTTCTTTGTCCTGGTGGATTTATTCTTTTTTACATACATTCACTTTTGTTTTATTAATAACTGTGGTTTACATGATGTTATACATAGGTGTTAAAATAAAAGTTTAATAAAATCTCAATATACTATTTATTTTATTAAAAATCCTCTTTATATTTTTTATTCCCTTTATAGTTTTCATATTATATCAAATTATCTGCCAACCATTTACCATTTTCACACAAATTAGTGTAGAGAAATTAATCCAAAACACATTTTTAATTTTCTCTCAAAATTTAAAAACATATTCTGCAGTGATATTTTGAAATTGAACTTTTGTGATTATCTTTATTGGGATTTTATCTTATGCTAACATGAATTTTCTAATGATTTCAAACTAATGTTAGCTTGGAAATTTCATTTTAATCTGCCATGTGTGTTTTGCATCCCTCTCCTTTTTTATTTTTTATTTTTTTGTTACTGGAGATTGAACCCAGGGGTATTTAACCACTGAGCCACATTAAGCCATATCCCCAACCCTTTTTTTGGTCTCACTAAGTTGTTTAGGGACTCACTAAGTTGCTGATGCTGGCTGCTGGCTGTGAATTTGCAATCTTCTTGCCTTAGCCTCCCAAGTTGTTAGGATTACAGGCATGCACCACCAGGCCTGACTGGTTTTGCCCATTTTTTATTTTATTTCAATTATATATTTTGTGTATATTCTGTGGTTCTGATTGTTAGTTAAGAAAAAGTAAAAGCCATTTACTTTTAAATTTTAAATTTTAAATTTTAGATATTTTATATTATTTCTACAACAGATATACTAACTTCAAACTTTGATATTTTGTTTTTGACTTTGTATATGTCCTTGATTTTTCCCCTTATTCATTCTTCTCCCTGTGTTGTTATTTTATGGTTTTTTAAGTTCCTTGATGGTAGATACTCTGCTTTTAAAATTTTCAATAAAACACACTTATGCAAGGCACACCTATATAAATATATTGTAATAAGTAAATAGTCATAATTGGACTATGATACATAATCTGAAGTATTGTCACAGCAACCTCAATTCACTCATTTTTTCTGATTTTCATTTTTCCCATTTATAAAGTGAAATATAAAAAATAGATAATACAGGATTGTCAAAGGATAATTAGATTACCATAAATATCTAAAATTCAACCACAAAGCTAGATTTATTACTTATGTAAAGGGAGAGAAATTCTCTTTAGCTTTAGTCCCCATATAAAACAGACTGCTCCTTTTATATACATCAATGTTTGAGAATTATAGGTTTAAGGTTTGTTGAACTTTCAAGGTTTAAGTGGGATGACATGATCTGCAGAATCATGGTTATGTAGATAAAGTTATTGTGGATTTGTTGGCCCTTAGGGATGTGTCTACTGAGGTGAATCTATTTGTGATTGACAGATTTAGCTGAATAAGGTGTTGCAATTGATTGGTTTTGGTATAAAAGTATGGTCAGGAAAAAATTTTTGCTTATTGATTTAACAGGTTTGAATTTCTATGTCTATCATGGTTATAAGGCAACCAGTCTTTATTTTTTTCTAAAAATATAAGAACTGTATATTTCTTATGAATATAAATTAAATTGGAGATTTTATATAGAAGAATAAGTGTTTCATATGGTTCATTTCAGTACCAAATAGGTTCAGTTATCATTTAATTAATATTGTAGTAACTTTCCAATAAAAATACAAAAAACTTCACATGGTTTTGCTATGTCTCTACATTATGAAATTATTCCCTCTAGAAACTTACACTACAATGATGTGTGTGTGCATGCACAAATGTGCATACGCATATGGATACATATGTGTATATATACATATATATGAACTTATACAAAACTGTGCTATTCTTTACTAATAAAATAAATAAAATATTAATGTTCCTTTACTTGCTGTCTCCAGTGATCCTTACTTGCAATTTATCCACTCAACAAACATTTATTAAATGAACAGTGCAACCATGTGCCTTATAATTTGCTGTATACTAAATATAGCTGTTTACACACACATACACATACATAATAAGGGTAGGAGACAATGGAGACAGGAAGAGAGTGAGAGAATGTAAAGTCTAACAAGGAATGATATTTTAAGTGATCCATTCTTTACTATCATGATGATGCTAAAATAAAATGTATGGTTTTGTGAATTTGGCCCAACAGGGTCATTGAGAAATGCCTTTTCAATTTAGACATAAAGAGTAGGAGTTAGGCAGAGAAGGGGTAGGGAGTTGGGAGAGAAGCAATTATTCCAGTAAGGAGATGGTCTTTGCAGACTGTATAGAGGTGCACTGAAATCCATAAATGGTAGGCAGTGTGAGCATACAGTAAGAGGGGGAAATAATGCTGGGTAATAGTCTCTCAAAATTTAGACCAAGATCAATGAGATGTCACTAAAATTTATAACGTTAGAAGTGACTCAATGAAACAGGCTTTTGAACTTGAGGAGGAAGGTGCTATGTGATGAATAGATGGTAACAAAGCAAGAGGAATTGTGGCCAGTTTTAGGAATTGTGGCCAGGAGGAAGGCTATTTTAGTAGTCCCAGTAAGAACAGCGCACATTTTCTGATGGTGCGGCACTTAGCAATCAATTGGATGTGGAAAAAATTGCTATTCAGAGGAAGACTACACTTCTGAGTTGAAATATGGAAGAGCCTTACTTATCTAGTAATTATAGCTGCAAGCAAGATGTGATAGTAATTTCCATTAGTAGATTTTTTCTGCAAGAGAATAATCAAGCTGATCTACTGAAAAACTTTCACTAATTTTCCTCCCATCTTTTAACTGCAAATCAAGATAATAGTTTTAACTGTTTCTTTAAAATGCCTTTTGGCACAATCTGATTTTGTTGTTGAGAAGCCAATGACTTCACTTGAAACATTTTAATCTCTCCATCTTTCTCTCACAAAGAAAAAAATGTTCTTGCATCAAAATAGAGTCACAAAAATAGAAATAACTTTCAGCGAGTCTTCATCTCTTAACTTGATTATAAATGGAAAATACGTAGGAATCAAACAAGTGCTCAGCTCAGCAAACCAGACACCAGGTAAAACAATCTACATTTCATATTTTCATTTCAGAATCTTACTTGGTGATTAATAGAATGTAATGTATACTAATTTTTAGACTTGTACTTTACTAGGGGAAATTTTGTTATTATTTATACCCTCACAATTACTGCAGCTCTGATTGATTTTCTTGTTTCCTGTTTTCCCAAACTATTGGAAAAGTTCAGTTTTTTATTCAACATGTTACAAAAGTTTAGATAAAGACTAAACTTCGGACTTCAGGAATTCTTTCTTTGTTTCCATTTTCTTCTCTTCAGCTGGTAAGGAAGAGCACAAAACCTGGCCAACTAGGGACCTGAGGCCATGCTGGGAACTGCCTTCCCCCCAAAGGCAACCTTAGCTTCCTTGGAAAAGCCCTAGTTGATTTTCTACTATCAAGTCTTGACTTATAAAGCATGATCTCAATGAAAACATAAATTTAATGTTGAGCACCTATAAGGCATGTAGATTTAACTCCGTTTTCAAAGGTTCTTTCAATAATGAGTGAAAAAAGTGTTTGTGAAGTCTATGATAATCACTTTATATGGAAGGATATATTGTACAAAATTCCTGGAAATTGGAAAGTGAACAGGATCAGCTTTATTTAGGTATGTCATCCTAGGTTATAACTGGGAAAACATTATGTGCTTTTTGCAAATCCGTTAAAGTCAGCTATTTCTTACTTATAGTTAATTCAAACAACCCTTCCTACAAAAAAGGGGCATATCTCTCCAGCTGCATTTGTTTATATTACCCTTAATTAATAGTAAAGAATTTCTCCTTATTAGGAACTAATACCTATTTTACTTTCCCCAACCATTTCCTTGAAGGAAATTTAAGACTTTTCAAACTTGCACTGTAGTATCCAATAAAAGATTTTTGCTTTGATTCCACAGTACACAGAGTGCAATGTCCAGCTCTCATACCTCAAAACATTTTGATGGCCTACTAAGAATTAAAAATAAACACAAAAACATTCTTTAGCAATTTATTGTTATGTAGTGTACAGGTACCAAATTATTTTCATTTTAAAAAATAGTTTAAAAACAAATTGAGTTATAATGAAACACAAAATTTTGTCAGCCAGAGTAAGTAAAAGTACTTCACCAGAACATAAAATAAACCAAAGAAAGGCGACACAGGAATAAACAATACATGATACAGAGGATATTTAAATCACAACAGTATAGTAGAATATGATTTGTTGCTCTTTGGTCTTCAGTAAACAATGCAATCTCTAGCTCTCCTACATCAAAACATTTTGATGGCTTTTCAATAATTAAACACAAAAACATCCTTTAGCAATTTGCTGTTATTGAAATTACAGATACCAAATTATTTTCATTTTTAGAAAAATATTTTTTAAAAATTGAGTTATAATTAACCAAAATAGTGTGGGAAAACAATAATAAATAGGAGAGAAGATATACTATAGAAAGGGTAGAGTGAAGTAAATAGATCACTAGAAAGAAGAAGTCAATGAATAGAGTTTAGCAAACTTAGTTTTAATTTTTGCCTTACTAATGAGTAGGAAAATATAAATTTCTACATGTAAATAAAGTAATTTGATAATAAAGATTCACATATAATGGGAGATATCTAACTGCAAAGCCACATTTATAAAATACACTTCCTTCTAATCTACTGTTAGCGTATATTAAGATTACATGTTTAGAGGTTGACTTCTTGAAAATTATATCCATATCATGAAAATCTTCTGTATGAGCTATTTATAAACCACCTCTGTTAGCTTCACTAAGGAATTTAGTTATGCTGGACAGCATCCCTGTTCTGCCTAAATGTATTTGAGCACAGGTTTCTCTCCCCACCTTAATGTTTAGGTTCATAGAGATAATTAGGTGATATATTGGCAGATAAATAGATACTTTTTGTAGGAAAACAAATGCTAAAAGGGAAACCAAATGACAATAGTTCAATCATTATATTTTTAAAATTATTTTTCTGCATTTTTGTGTTGATATATGATGTACTGACTGATTTATACCTACTAAAAGCTAAGAGGCTGAATAGAACATACAGAATTTGGATAGACTATTATTTATTTCCTCTCCTATTTTCCATATATACTAAGTATTATTAATATATCTTGTAAACACTTCTCCTATGCCACAAAAAAATGTCCTTTTTTGAGCATCTGAGGGCCTCGTGACTTGGCTCTTGAAGGTTTTGTTTTTAGTCAGCAGTCTCTAGAAAACTTGTGGTAAAGAGGCAGAGTTAAGAATAAGTCAATAGTTAAGAATAATTGTTAATATAAAACTTGGCTATAAAAAATTCCCTAAATAGTGCTTGTCATATTTTCAAACACCACTCCCTATATGGATTTATAGTGAATTTTTAAAAGTCCCTATAAGTGTGCCATGAAAATTATATTTATGTGTATACTAGGGAAACATCATTTTTCTAAAGCAGGAACTTGAGAAGAATCTCACAATGCACAATAAATAATGAGTAATTTCAATTATATATAGAATCAACAAGAAAACTTGAATTTTAAGCTAGTATTAATATAGTTTTTCTTCATAGTGAATTTACTTCATAGAATTAAAAATAGGAAGTGTTTTTGTTTTCCCATGTTATTGTTTCAAATTCATAGGTCATCAAATCAGGACCTTAGGAAAGAAAATTCACCCGATATTATTACGTATTTTTTTACAAGGCAATCTACAGGAAAAAAAAATCTAGTAGTGCGTATATTTGGGGTTAAATTGAATCAATAGATTGAAAATACTTAACCTGTATTTGGAAACGTGCTGTGCTGCTGTAATGTGTGAAACTCATTATTATTTATCATTGGTTATAGTCACACAAAGGTCATAAAGAATATAAGCTCTTGCCCTGGAGGCTGACAATCTTAGGAAGGCAAGTGTAGCAAGGAAAGTAGTTGAAAAACAAATTGCTACACATGAAACTTTTATTCCCATTTTCCCTTTATCTTAACCATCTGTTAAAATAGCAATTTGAAATGTAGCCTTCCTTTGGAGCAATGATCAGTTAGCTAGAGACCTTGCTGGGTCAGGTATTGGAAGTTTCTATTCAGTAAAAAATACCCTTAGACTATAAAGAGCATTGGTGGGCCATTCTTTCAGAAGGCAAGATTTTATGGTATTAAATTATTTTCTGTAACTAAAACTCTGAAATATACAACTGATCACTATGACTATTATTTTTCAGTTTCAATGGAGACATTTGCTCTACAATATGAAAATTGAATACAACTGCATAGATTGCACCTAGGGACAAGAATACTGAAAACTGCTAGTGAGACCAGGGGTCAGTAAGAAATAAAAAATAAAAACAGGAAGAAAATTGATGGGAGTAGTAACTCCTAAAAAAGAGGAAATGGGACGAAAATAACCATAGTGTGTGAAGAAAAGTGAACAGATTGACTTGGATATAATCAAAGATAATGTTGTTGAGAAGTGGAAAATAGACATGGAATGCCAAATGAAATAATAATCTGAAAGGTCTTCCTTAGGGTAAGGAGATGAGCAACTCTTCCCACTGCTCATTCTCATGAGAAGGGACAAGTCATACATTTAAGGTAAAAATTCTTAGAGTCAGCCTCATTTTAAAACAAAGGAATTCACATTCAAATTACAGGTTTCCTAGTTTACTGTCCTTGGAGATATTTTAGGTGAATTTGATTATAATTGGTAAGGCAAGAAATATTCTGTGGCTATGTTAGGAGTAATAATGTGTCAATATAGAAACATTGAATTGATTCAATCCATCCAGAAGTATATGCATGTGCACACATAACATACAGACACAAACAAGTTCACACACAAAAAATATACGTATGTCTACCTTCTGGAATATTTTGTTAAAAGGACTAAAGGTCAGAAAATTATGTCATTGAAAATAGTTTTATACAATTTTTCCTAATCATATAATTTTTATTATAAGATATAAACTAAAATGAATTAAGATGTATTATAATATTTAATATGTATGTATATATTATTGGAAAAGGTATGTATGAGTACAGTGTATTCTAGATAAACATGTACTTTATATTAGTCAGAGTTTTCAAAGACACTCAATCCTAATTGCAATCCTCTGGGTTTCTACTAGATGCTAAACACTGTATTAGTTTCCATATCTCTAGTAGTGAAAAATTGACAAAGCTCCTATCTAATGGAGCATGTTTTATAAGGATAAATAGACAAGACAAATAAATTTTAAAAATGAAAGATATGTGCCAACCTGTTTTTACTCAAATATAATAGAGTTAATTTCAATCATTTAAACTATGATATATGGTATATAGGAAACAATACACAACTCACAAATTAATTGTGTTCTGAAATGAGAGGGATCAACATGGAAAGGAAGGTAGGAAAAGGCCTTTCTGAGTTTGTGACAGCTAGCATTTGAAGAGAGTCAATCATGCTGAGAAATGGAGAAAGAGAACTTATTTTATGAAGGAAATGAGGAGCTATATGCATATGACAAGTTAGAGAAAAAAGTGTATTAAGATTGACTTGACATCCTCTATAGCTTTTACTTCTGCATTTTCTTCAATTTTATCTTTTTTTCATTTTTTCACATTCACTCCTCCCTTTTCTCAGACATGAAGTTGGATAAGTTTGACTCTACCTTTACTCACAAGAGGAATGTAAACATGTTAAGGTAACTATTGATTCCCATTATCCTGTTTATAAAGGGTATGATGTAGTTCTGGAAAAGGAAAGAAGAAAAGAATACAGTATTGTAGGCACAATAGGAAGAGACTAACTTTTTTCTTAGATGATGTTTACTGCCTTAGGTGAGGCTTTGAAACTGGGATAGATGGGGAGGGCAGAGGGAACAGACACTTGGTTGTAAGAGTCATTTTACCTTAGAGAAAAAAATAGTTCTAAATTAAATACATCTTTATATACTTTAAGATTAAATAAATCATACATATATAAAGATTATATATGTATGTATTATTGAAAACTCAATATTTGTATTGATTATCTGACCATTACAAAAGAACAGAGCAGAATGTTCACATTCTTAATCATTTGCTTAGCCTATTTGTGTTTAATATTGAGTCTATTATTTGTCTGAAGGGTGATACAATTTTTAACCTGGCATGATTTAGGCTTCCTTTTCAATAAAATATTTTCCTTACTAATTAATTACTAAAAAAATTCATTAAATGTACACTTTCCGATCAGGTATATGATTACTGAAAAAAAATTCTTGTGTACCTATCTTAAAGGACATCATTGTATGTATGATTCTAAAATTTAATATGTGGCTATAAATATAAAAATATAAGAAATATTTCGCTGAACTATCATAGAAAAATTCCTTACCTTATTGAAAACTACTTAAAATTTACAGCATACATGATACTCAAAGTTGAATATTGAATCTACTCAGTTCAAAATTGGCAATCTTTACTATTATGATTCAACACTCAACTACAGGTTCTAGGATAATAAAATAAAATAAGTAAATAAGAAAATATAAGAAAAATGATTATCAAAATCAATAAAAAGAAGATGATAATGAAGACCAATTCAACAACATGAAAATCTTACTTTTGAATATAACTAAAAATAATAGCATATTATCTAATGTATCTAAAGAGTGCTTCAAAAGAATAGTTCATATCTAAAAATAAACATAGCAACCTTTTAGGGTTAATTAGAAAACTTCCAGTGTAACTGGATCGCTTATTCTCTATTTACCAGTTTGGAGACTTCTCTGCCTTTCTTTGCCATATTATGAAGGTCTAGGAAGCTGACCTTTATTGATTGCATGACTTGATCCTTGTACTCTGGCTCCTGATTGAGTTTGGCTAATGGAAGGAGCTGACAGGAGAACCAAATGTACTTATTTCCCTGATTCTTCTCTTTAGAGCTGCGAGTTTTGCAGGATTCATTCCAATCATAGCTCTAGCTCCTGGTGAGCAAATTTTTCAGGCTTAAATTGTGCCTAAGATTGAGTAATAATACCATTCATTTTTCTACCAATTTAGGCTTGCTAAAGGAGTTCCTTGACCTCCAGTCCTCAGAGCCTCATTAACGTTTATTAATCATAAATCATAAGTTAAATAGTGCTTTAATTTATTTTCAATAAACTTATCATATTATAATCACATCAATGAATTCTATTTATTCTTCAAGAATTTTATTTTTGCTGAATTTAGTCATTTTACCTCTATTTTTAAATTTGAATGTGAGATTTCATGTTTTATTTTAAAATCTCATCTTTAATTTGTTTTCTTTTGTTTGTATTTTTTCCTTCCCTCTTTTTAATTAAGCCAAATTACTGTAGGAATATTTTTTAATTTTTGTTTTCTGATAAGAATATTTGACTTTATTAATGAGTAATGTTCTAAAATTTCATGATAAGATATGCTCATATATGATATTATTCAGTTCTTAAATTTTCAAGATTACTTTGTTATATTTTCTAAGTTCTTCAGTTGATATATTGGCTAATTTTAAGGTTTTCATACTGTTCTGTAAACATATTGTCTTCAAATTTCCACACAAACTTTGTAATATAGTAGGTTTATTTCTAAACATATTTCAAACTATTTTGATTTCATTTTATTCAATATATGTTTGGCTTAGTGCCTGGTTCTTGAATTAAATTTCTGAGTGGGAAGAATTTTAGTTTTTTGGCTATTCCTTTGTTATTCATTCTACTACTAGTGAATTCTAGTCAGTGGATATATATAGTAAGATTTTTTTTCCATTTAGAGCTTTATGATATTTTTTCATGATAAAATAATACAGTTGTAATAGGGCTTTTTGTGCTTCCAAGTCCATGTTTTTCTTTGCCCTGTATGTCTTAATGTTTTAAGTCTGTGTAAACTGTTTCTGAGGATAATATTTAAATTTTAACTATTCCAATGAATGTACACATTTCATATTTGTCTTTATTAATCTGGAGATTGTCAAATCAATATTGCTTAGTAAGTCAAGACTCATAAGCCATATATTATAAAAGGTGTTCCATTTCATCTTCCATTAATATTTTAAAATTAATTTTCAGTAGTTATTCTTTGCTTCACGTTATGGCTTCTTCTTTTTTAACTTTCTAATCTGTTTTGTTCTTGTTCATATCCTAAGTAGGATTTGGTCAAAATCCTAATTCCATTATTAAAACCATTTCTTTTATTAAAAGTATTTAGTTTATACTTAATTTTTCACAATCATTTTTACTGTTTGCTATGTTTTATTATTATTTTATTATAAATTTTGTTTTCCTTTTTTAGTTATTTAACGTTTTATACATTACTTCTATCCTCAGTTAATATATCACGTATGATCAATTCTAATTTATAATGCAATTGCTTATTTTCCACTTTAAATAGTTTGATGGGTGAACTCTTCATGTTAATAGTAAAATGGTCTAAAGTAGACTTTTCATATCTTTCAAAAATATGACCATGAAATAATACAAGGTAGAAAATGAAATGTCCAACTAAATTATTTTGGAAAATCAAGAAATTAGTTCGTAACAATAAAATGTAAAATAAAGACAATTTGACATTTAACATGTTGTCCTCTGTAAATGACACATTATGTTATTTGCTTAGTCATTCATAGACTATGCTGTTGGAGTCAATTTTTTAATACTTAAAATGAGCTTGAAGCTGGGCGTGGTGGCGCAAGCCTGTGATCCCAGCACTTAGGGAGGCTGAGACAGGAGAATCGCGAGTTCAAAGCCAGCCTCAGCAATGGCGAGGCACTAAGCAACTCAGTGAGACTCTGTCTCTACATAAACACACAAAATAGGGCTGGGGATGTGGCTCAGTGGTCGAGTACTCCTGAGTTCAATCCCCAGTACCAAAAAAAAAAAAAATGAGCTTGAGTTGACCTAAACATAGAACATAGTTTTTATTTAAGCTCTCCAGCAGCACTCAACTTTATTTCTTGGGTTAGCTGCTGTTGTGTATTCTATGGTTATGACCAGATTTGTCATAGTGCTGGTGTATAGGAATTCCTGTACAGCTGATCAAATATATTTTCTGCATGATTCTTACTAGTCCATGACAGGATTATAGAAAATTGTTTCATCCTTGACTAATTGTGCCAGACAGTGGGGTGGATTGCAGGAAAGCCAGAGGAAGTGCCCAGAGACAGCATGGAACACATATTATTTATTGTGAAGTGCTTACAAGAGATCATAGATGTTATGGTTTGGATGTGAGGTGTACCCCAAAAGCTTATGTGTGAGGCAATGCAAGAAGGTTTAGAGGACAAATAATTAAGTTATGACAGGCTTAACAGAATCAGTGAATTAATCCCCAATAGGGATTAATTGAATGGTAACTGAAGGTGGGTAGGGTATGGCTGAAGGAGGTGGGCATCAGGAAGTGCGCCTTTGGGTATATATTTTGTATTTGGTGAGTAGAGTCTGTCTACTTTCCGATCATTATGTGAGCTGCTTCCGCCTGCCATGCTCTTCTGCCATGATGTTCTGCCTTATTGCGAGCTTGGAGGAATGGAGCCAGCTGTCTGTGGACTGATTCCTCTGAAAACTTGAGCCCTCAAATAAACTTTTCTCTTCTACAATTGTTCTGGTTGGGACTTTGAGTTGCAGCAGCAGCAAAAAAAAAAAAAAAAAAGTTGACTAAAACAATAGACAGCAACAAGAAGAGTTCAGTGATGAAAGGCTTTCCAGATAGCACTTTCACCCCTCTCAGCACCTCCCCTCCCTCATGGTGTTTTGTCCAGTGTTGGCCATCTGAACAAGTGATATATATACTTTCCACAGTGCCCTCAGTTTTGTGCACATCTCTTCTCAGAAAGGAATTTTATATGCCAAGCTGCATCCACAACATTAGCTTCCTTAGTTTGCGTGTCTGACTAGCACCCCAAGAAGCAAAGGTCCTGGCATATATGCAAGAAAGTAGCTTCCTGCAGACAACATTAATTTGCTGAAGTTCCTAGTGTGCCTAATAGAAGCCACCATCCTTTAAGATAATGGGTAAGTAGACTTCAGCCCCAATTTGTTCTCATTTTCCCCTTAATTTGCCAAGGATTTGGGGGAACAAAAAATGGGAATTCTGAGACATGGTGTTTTAATATACCCCTTTGCTTTAGGGATGATATAAATGTCATAATAGAAATGGAAGAATTGTGAAAATCAATAATTTACATGACTTCTAGCTATGTACACATGTTAGAAAGGACAGGTGCCAGCTTATAAGAACTCTGATTGTATTCACAAGGTCACCGTCATAACCTAATCATCTATCAAAATGCTTCATCTCTTAATACCTTCACCATGAAGGATAGATTTTAATGTATGAATTTGTAGGGTGTGTGGGGGAAGTAGATATAAATATTCAGACTATTTGAGTATATTTTGCAGACTATAGTCAGTTATTCTGTAGAATACCCACACTTGGTGTTTGATGTTTTCTCATGATATTTTTGAGGTTATTTATTATTGCAAAGGAAAATAATATGTTTTTCCTCCTAAGTTCATCATTTATGGATTTATATGTTTTTTGTGTAATACTAATGACATTAATTTTACTTGTTTGGCAGCTCTTTACATGATATATCGTCTCTAAAAGCAAAAGGTGACAGTAAAACCCCTATGTTTTAAAGATTGAATCGTATCCACCACAGATATCTTCCTAATATTTGTTATCCATTCATTTATAGATGGACATGTAGCTTGATTCCATACCTTGACTATTGTATAAATTGTGCAATGAATATAAAAATGCACATAACTTTTCAACATAATGATTTGGTTTACTTTGGATGTCAACATAGAGTGGGATTGCTGGATCGTTTGATGGTGCTAATTTTAATTTTAAAAGAACCTCAGTACTGTTTTTCCATCAAGGTCATAGTAATTTACATTTCAACCAACAGTGTTACAATATTCTATTTTCATCCAATCCTTTCTAACATCTATTATATTTTACTTGTTAATATAATCTGTTGTAAGAGTATTGATGTTATGTCTCATTGTGATTTTAATTTTAGTTTTTCTTGTAATTGTCATGTTGAGCACTTTTTCATATACCGTAATGCATTCTGCATATCTTCTGTAGCAAAATACTATACCAGCACATCAGAAAGATTCTATAAAATACAGGATGGATTTATCTCAGGGATGCAAGAAGGTTCAACATAAGTTTTTTTAAAAAGTGATACACCAAAAGACCAGAATGTAGGCCAGTAACAATATAATCATTTCAACAGATGTAGAAAAGGTTAAAATCTAATATTCCTTCATGATAGAACCTCTCAACAAGTTAGGTTTAGAAACAACAAACCCAACACAATAAAAACCATATATGACAAAATGACACCACCAAATGTATCATCATAAAGGAGAAAAGTTATAAATATTTCCCTAAGATCTAGAACATCACAAGAATGCCCATTTTCACCACATTTTTCAACATACTCCTAGGAGTTTTAGACAGAGTAATTAGGCAAGAAAAAGAAATTCAGGGAATCTAAATTGGATAAAAGGAAGTCCAGTTGTCCCTATTAGCAAATGAGATGACATAAGATTACAGACAGAAACACTCAAATATTCCACCAGAATTCTGATAAAATTGACATTAAAAAAGCTGCAGGACACAAAAATCAACATACAAAATTCTGTTGCACTTCTATGTATAAGCAACAAACTAGCTAAAAAAGAGATACTTTTAAAAGCAATCCCATTTATAATAGTCACAAAAAATTAAATTCTAAAGAACAAATTTGATCAAGGTTGTAAAATATTTCTAGAACCAAACTACAAAATAATAATTAAAAAAACTGAAGAGCATACCAAATGGAAAGACACCTCATGTTCATGGAACGTAAAAATAAATGCCCATACAACTTAAAGTGGTCTACAAATTCAATGTAAGCCTTATCAAAATATTGTTGATAGAGATAGGAAAAAACATCTTAAAACTCATATGGAATTGCAAGAAAACCTGAATAGTCAGAGCAATCCTGATCAAAAAGAACAAGAGCAGAGCATCAGCTAGGTGCAGTAGTGTACACCTATAATCCCAGTGGCTGGGGAGGCCAAGGCCAAAGCCAGCCTCAGCAACTTAGCAAGCCCCTAAGCTATTTGACAAGAATCTATCTCAAAATTTAAAAATAAATAAATAAAAAGGGGTTGGGAATGTGGTTCAGCAGATAAGCACCCCTGGGTTCAATCTCTGATATCCAGCATATTTTTTAAAAAAATGGAGCACCACAATTCTTGACTTCAAAATACACTGTGAAGCTATCATAATCAAAGCAGCATGGTACAGTCATGAAAATAGTCAAATAGACAATTGGACACAATAAAGAACAGAGAAATGAATCCACTTATTTAAGCCAATTGATTTTTAAAGGTACTAATAACATACAGTGGAGAATGGACAGTTTTCAATAAATGGTGCTGAGAAAGAAAGATTCCCATATGCAAGAAAAATTAACATAGACCTTTATTTTTTCACTAGGTTATAAAAGTAAACTAAAAATAGTTCACACTTATTATCATCTTATATAAATATATGATGCAAAAGTATGTGATTACTAAAATAAAACATTAATAAAATGCTTTGGGGCCTTTGTATAAGCAAAGAATTTTAGTATAAGACCTCAAAAGTATGAGCAAAGAAAGAAAGTATAAATAAATGTCATTGCTTCAAATTTAAAAGCTCCTGTACAGCAAAAGAAACAACCAGCAGAGTGAAGATATAACATGAAGAATGGGAGAAGACATTTGTACATTTTAAACCAAAAATATATTAATAATCCACACTATAGGAAGAATGCAAAGCACATTTTTCCATATATTATTTGTTTTCTTCCTGTTGTGATTTTTAAATTTGTTATATACTTTGTCAAATTAATTCTTTGTAGTTTAGAAATATTCTTCCATATTCAATCTGTTTTCTCCATATGTGGCATATTCACACCATGAAATAATGTTCAACTACTTTCAACAATAAAATTCTCTTATTTGTGGCAACATAGATGGGAATGCAGATCCTTGTGTTAAATGAAATGAGCCGGGGACAGAATGAAAAGTACCACAGAATTTTGTGCACATGCGGAATCTAAAAAACTGATCACATAGAAATTAAGAGTAGAATGGTGTTTACCAGAGCCTGGGGAGAGTAAGACAGGTGCTGCTGATTGGGAAATGTTGATAATTGGGTGCTAAGTTACAGTTAGACAACGCAAGAAGCTCTGGTGTGCTATTACGCAGTAGGGTTACTGCAGATAAAAATAATGCACTGTATAATTTTTAAATGCTGAGAGAAAGGATTGTGAAAGTATTTACCATAAAGAAAAATGTTTGGTGAGATAGAAATAATTGATCTGATTTAAACATCACACAATATATATGTGTATCAACAGATCACATGGTATATTAAAAATATGTACAATATGTTTTTATGTATCAGGAAACATTAAATTTAATTATTTAAAAACTCAAAACCATTGACCATTTATTAAATTTTTCTTGTGTAAACATAGTGATCAGCAATCTTAAAGTCATCTTCCATTATTTTATATCTCTACATGAAATTTTTTATTTGTTCTCTATAGATTCTCTTTCAGTTTCTTAATGTGCAACAATGGTGTTAAAATGAAATTCTTAGGTGGGAATGAAGTGGAACTTTTGAAATATAAGTAACATATCTTCACCTAACTCAGTTTGAAGAAAATCATAATCACATCTAGAGCAAAGAAAGCAATTCTGAGATCTTTGCAGACATTGACTGGGTTTGGCAAATTCCTGCAGCAGCACAGACACTCATTATCTTCTGATATCAGAACTATAGTAGCTGTAGCAAGAACACATTTGGAGACCCGGACCCAATAAAGACAGACAGAGAGAGAGATGACTTCTTTAGGAAGAGCAAAATATTATCCTTTTTTTTTTTAACAAATGATATTTTAGTTATAAGCCTATTAATATCCTTACCAATAATAATCAGGTAAGTATCACATAGAACTTGTCTCTCTAGTGCAGTTTCCTCAATTTCCAAAACACACTGTTCAATTCTGCTTAACAAAATTTTACAAATCCCACACTTGGCCAGATTTATTCCAAAGATATCAAACTAATCTGAAATTCTTTGTCATTTAAAATTCTTAAAGATCAAGATTCCTATAGCTTTGTGTTTTTTTTTCATATTTATTAGAACTCTAGTTCACACACACCATAGTACACCCATTCTGAGGCAGAGCTCCTTCTTGCTACTCATTCAAATTTATTATACTTCCTTTGTAATTATAAACAATCTTTTTACATATATGTTCTAGGCTATATAATTTACTGGCATTCCTAGGTATTTTATGATTGATATTGCTATTGTAAAGTGAAAAATCTTTTTTAATTATGTTTTCTGGATAGTGGTGATGTATCGAGATCTTTGCCATTATAGAATATATCATATATTTTCCTAATATCTGGGTACTCTATTAAAATGTTGTTATAGTTGCACTTTTAATTGATTTCTTTAAGTTTTATAAATCAAAAATAAATATATTTATATTTATCCATCCACCTATTCATCTGTCATCTATTCATCATTTCAGCCAAGGAAACTTAATCTAATCCAATGTAATATAAAATTTCAAGAAAGAGAATTCAACTCTAGCTCACATTTTCTAAAAAGACAATGATTCCTAAATCAATTTCACCTAACCTAGAAATTTTTATGGAGATATTTTAACATTATTTTTTTGTGAATCCATTTCACCAAAGTGATATACATAGTAAAAATAATTTATTTTAAAATTATCTCAGGAGCCCAATGAGATACTGAAGTGAGATTGACATCTGATGGTATGTAATAAATGTATTAACAATCTGGATGAGGTTTAATCCCACAAGTCACTTGAAAAGACATGTAGACGTAACCTTAGAATTATTTCATCTAGAGTTAAAGAAGATGAGTATCACCTCCTTTTACCCCTCATCCCTTATTATTTGATAATTGCTCTCAGGCACCCGTGGTCTGCAAACTTTCTTGGACCAGTTATGCCTTTGACATGCATACACAAATACTTGAGAAGACATCAAAATTTCACTTCTTGAAATAATTAGATACACTCTTCTTAATTACTCTATAATTACTCTTCTCACTGATTCATGTAGCTATTTGAGGTTTTCTAAGAGTGGATAGAAAAACTAGGTGACAAGTTATGGTGCATTGTGATGCAAGACATTATATGGCTATAGTTCATAAACATCAGTTTTCTTCTTTGTATAAATATAAGTGTATGATTTAATGATTTTTCACAAAGCAAACATGATCAAGATACAAAGCAATGAAGTATCAATTCTCTCTTCTACTTCATTCTAGAATTCCTAAGATATCCTTCAGTATGTCTGCAGATGGTTATAGTTTGTCCTGTGAGTTAACCTGAATGTTTATCTCCAAGGTAGCTGTTGCCAGTCCATGGTTCCTGAAATACTCTTTTTGTGATTATCATCCTACAAAAAAACATACACAAGTACACCAGTGTATCTCCTGATTTGGGGTCATATTTTTCATTTATATGGTTTTATAGCAACAACTCTATGTTTTCTAATACTCAGTCATGTCTTTTGTTAAAAACAGCTCAAAAGTGACCAGGCAGCACCTAGTATTACATTCACTCTCTTACTGTATCCCAGGAAGAAATCCCTTTCCCCAAGAAATCAAAATATTTTTGTTAACAAAGTCTAAAATTATGAGGACAAGTTCACTAATGTCTTGTAGAGAGCTGTTTTAACTTTCATTCCTTGGTTCTAGACTGGTAATGTTAAAATAGTCTGTGTCTACCTCATACCAATATATCATGTCCACCTGTCCATTAAATGGACCTTAGGTTTTTCTTACTTTGACATATGGTCTTAGAGGGCCACTAACCAAGTGTGTGAGATAATAATAAATGAAACAGCAGTATATGATGTGTGGGTCTGGGATAACTATTTATGCAATTCATTTTGCCCCAAGTTCTTCAGTTATAGACCAAAGATACGATTTTCATAGTGTGATGAATTGGTGTTATAGCTTAGAAGCATTATGGTCTAGTATTTCAGAAAATGTATATTCTTCAGTTACCTAGTCATCTGTTGTTTCAAGATCAAATGTTTTGAGTTTTTTGGATCCATAAACTGCTTTTCAACTTATGAATCATCCTCTGTTATACCCAACATGAAACTGCTTGAGAGTCCCACAAGTCTATGTTGTGACAGTCATGAATTCTATATCGTGCCCTTCCTTGTCTTCCATAGATATATCTAGCACATTGCATTTGCAGAGTCATGACTCAAGTGACAATTTACTACTGCTTAGTGCTATAGTTTGAAACAGCTTCAACTTCCTGTTTTTCTTTTGACCCCATTAAAAGCTCAAAAGCTGATTCAGCCATTTTCAATACAGAAGACCAGCAGGATAATCTCTATACTGTCCATGGAATCTACTCTCCTTCATACTTCATTCTGAAATGCTGAGAATTAACATAGCTATGAGAAGAGTTAGTAGATATACATAAAAAAATGCAAAGGATCTTCTGATACTTTTGTTATATTTGGATTGATTAGAACCCACTATTAACCACATGCCTAGTGGAGAGGTTTGTGATCTGTTTAGAAAGATACCACATTATTAGGGTAGCTATGATTGGAGTTATCACTTAGTTAATGTTAGGATAAACCATTGTAATCTGCTATGATCTATCTGTTTTTTCAAGATCCAAAGTTCTGAATTAATTGCAGATATCATGAGGACTAACACCCTTATATCTTTTATGCAAGGGTTTATGAAGTTTGCACCTACTTTATCCATCTACTTAATGTTCCTGCTGGTATATTATTTTGATTTGGGGTTAAAGGCATCATGAACTTCCATTAAGAATTTTTTATACTATAATGACTCTTAAATTCACAGTTCAAGGAACCAAAGTGAGAGTTATGAGAGCTCTTGAGTATATTCATCTTGATCACACCCTCAGAGACCACAGAAATACATCAGGCCCACAGACCTATTATGAACACTGTTGGGTGAACATGGGCTGGTATTTGAATTATCGCCTTCACCAGTAGAAGGAGCAAGGAGGATTCATGGGTTTTGGATTTCTTGGTATTAATTTATTGTCACCTCAGACTCTACAAGCATGTGCCATATAAAGATATGTGTCTTTTTCTTTCGAAGTATTTAGTAACTCTGAAGTATGGATGCAGATTCCTTTGGAGAAAAATTATTGGCTGCTCTGGTAAATATTAGATGTGGTTTCATTTAGTCCCTTCTCAAGGGGTCTCAGCTTTACTTAGATTGATGAATTGTAGGTATAAGACTTGATCTGTCTGGAAACTAGGCATATGATCCTGCTTTTTGATTGTAATAATCAAACACTTAGAAGTCTTGATCATTTCTGGTTTTATAAAACTAAGAAATATTTAAACTGAGTCTATCTTTTTCTTACTTCTTGAATACCATGATTTAGTTCAAATTGTCATAGATATTTTCAGGTCACATTTCCCTAATATTTTGGCCTCACTATTCATTATATCAATCATACCCCTTACAGTTAGGTGTTACCACTTAGTACCAAATGTTCTGGGATCCTACCATTCCCAGACAGTAGGAAATCCACTTTCATAGCAGCATGCCACATATCAACCCTGATCCATGGCAATGCTCTTTGGCGATATAGGTTCTTCCCTTAGTAAACATTAATTTATGACATTAGTTAAGGAAATGTTAAACAACTGTCTACATCACAACCCATTAAACTGTCACTGTCTCTTTATTTCTGAACTGCTATAATATACTCCCTGAAATTATGCATTGCCTTCTATTTATATTCCATTCTAACTCATATGTGTGTTTATGAATCATCTGTTTTAAAAATAATATGATTATCTAAATAAAGTAAATTAAATATATCTATATATCATCAATTTGTATTTCTTCTTGTCTTTGATGTATCACTCATTCTCTTACTTAATTTGTTTTTCTTTTCTAAATTTTTATAAATGTATTATAATTATACATAATAGCGGGATTCATTATGTCATATTCTTACATATGTATAACATAATTTGATTATAAGACTTTGGTAACAGCTAATTATTTACACGTAAAACAACAGTCTAGTGCCACCTCATACCATTAATCTGTTATGATGCACTTTTACCTGGGATCAATGCAGTCATAAAAAGAATTCTTTCTTTTTCTACTTATGTTCTGAAGATTATACATGAAAATTAGGAAAAACAAGGTTGAGTAATAACATAACTAATAGGCAGTGATTGTGCTGACATAAAGCATATCACAAAAGCCCACTGGATATTCAAGAGAGTAAAGCAAACAAAGAATAAACAATTAAGTCTAAACAAAGAAAATTTAAACAATTTTGAAAAAAAAAAGACTTCATTGATTTCTTTCCACTTATATAAGAGAAAAAGAAAAGAGAAGAAATATTTGACTGAAAAAAAACTGATAATAATCAACATCAGAGATTTTTCTGAGAATAAATCTTGAAGCTAGTTACACTGTCTTCTTATGCTTTTTGTTGTTGTTTGTTTTAAATTTCTGTGGTTTTTGAATCTAATGTCTATTTAAATTTCAATTGTTGTTATACAAGGGCCCTTAGTGTCTTCTCTGGAGTCTAAATGTGGAAAAAGAGGGAAAGATTATCATAATTCTCCTCTTTTGAAAGGCACACAAACTAGCCCAATAAATATAGTATTAATTCCTTGAATTTCTGCAATGATCAGGTCTCTGCTAAATGGTAGTGGAATAAAAAAATCAAACAAGCAAAGTGTGGTGGTACAGGTCTGTGATCACAACGACAGAGGAGACTGTGACAGGAAGATGGAAAGATGGAGACAGGCACCAGCAACTTAGTGAGACCCTCTCAGTCTTAAATTAAAATAAATAAATAAATAAATAAATAAATAAAGCAGAGATTGGCTCAGTGTTTAAGTGCCCCTAGGTTTCAGCCCAGTACCCAAAACAAACAAACAAACCAAAAACTCAATATAATTTTAGTATTCGGAAACCTGTATACAAAATCAAGATTTTTACATAGCACAGTAAGTTCCAGTATGAGTGGAAAGAAAAAAAAAAAAAAACAATGAGAGAAACTAAATGTGGAAAGTAAATTATTTGACAAAGGACGCATAGTTCCTACTCTATTACTTGGAGGTTTTAGCTTAAAATTGCAAATAAAGATGTTAATTTTTGAATTAAGAAAGAGAACTTCAAAATTTCCTATGTGCTATCTCAATATTCTCTACCTAATACAAACATTTCATGATTCCATAATTATTTATGTGTTCATCTTCATATCTAGTCTGAACATTATATGATAAAAGGAGTTATGTTTTGAACATTTTATATTTAGTGGCTGGTGACAGATTGAGTTTAATAATTGTGCCCAGATAGATTAATGAATTTATTTCTTCAATATGATTTGCCTAATTAAATGATCTCCATAAAATATTCTGGGACTTCTCATGTGTAGAATATTTGAATTAATATTTGATCAATACTACTTTCCATATATTAAAAAATGTCATTTTATGTGTTAGACATTAGAAATGGCTGCACTGACTCCAATGAAACCATATATTGATTTGAACATTTCACTTTGAAATTATACAACTGAAAGAGTCTGTGTCCTTATGGTTCTGAACTGGTGACCTCATTGATTTTTGTCTGACACCCCATATCTATCTCTTTTGTTACATTTCTGCTGCCTATCTTAATTCCCACAGATGTATGCTTTCTTCTTATATGAAAGAGAGTCAACCATTCTCATTCAGTAAGACAAGGTGAGTTCAATAACATATTTGGTTAAACTAGCCAATATCCCAATTTATAATTGCTGCCTGCCCATTTCTTCTGTCGGTGTTAATCATAAGCTCTGCTTTATATGGTAGAATTTAAGAATATTTAGGGCATACACAGCCATATGAGTCCTTCAAAAGACAGGAAATAAACATGAGATGGAGTTTGGTATTGAAGGGATAAAAGGAGTTAGCCCCAACGGAAGGAGGGGGTCCTATGGCTAACTGATGAAGATAAAGCTATAGATATTGGTAATTTCTGAAAGAAGAAAGAATACATGGAAGATGTTATAGAGACAAACCACAGGATCCCAGATGATTTTATGTGGAGGTAAAGAAATGAAAAGAGAAAACTAAGTCTCGGTTTGTTTCTTAGTTCCTATTTTTGGTTTCTTTTCATTGGAGTATTCCTAAAGATAACATTAATGTCTACTGGGTTTCTGTTTTTGACCTATTTACATTTCTCAACATAACATCAGTAGACAATTTCATATGAGTTTTTTTTTCATTGTTGAAGAAATAGATTTTATTACTGCTTTTCAAAGTTATATTAATATGATGAAATAATACACAAACAGGATTAGAACAATAGCTGTTATTTACATATAAAGATATTTATATTTATTTATGTTGTCAATTCTTATAATTTTATATCATCTCAATATTTGTTTTTAAATGTTGGACTTTCTCACACCAGAAGCAGGGCTCAGTAGCCTTTGAAACCGTTTCCTGTTCTATACTACCTCCCGAGTTCCTCCATGTAGTTGATCTGGATATCCCGTATACAACTTGCTTTTAACCACCTCCCTATGGGACAGCTAGATACAGCCAACTTGACTGGACCTGATGAATCTCAGTGCCCACATGAACTGTGCAGACATACCAGAGTGACCACTTCTTAGTCACAGTGTGACCTCCTCAAACTCATGCTTGCTCGCTTTATTTTATTATTATTATAATTATTATTATTATTATTATTATTATTTAGAGGATAACATTTCATTTCTCTGGTTGTAAATGATATAGAATCACAACATACATGCAGTCATACATAAAGTTAGGGCTATGATGACCATCATATTCCACCACCTTTACTATCCCCATGCCCCCTCCCCCCTGTGAATAGAGTTCCTCCATTGTTCCCATGTCCTTCCCCACATTATGGATCAGCATCCACTTATCAACAAGTACATTCAGCATTTGGTTTTCTGAGATTGGCTTACTTCACTTAGCATGATATTCTCCAACTCTATCCATTTACCTACAAATGCCATCATCTTATTCTCTTTTATTGCTGAGTAATATTCCATTGTGTATATATAACACAGCTTCTTTATCCATTCATCTATTGAAGGGCATCTAGGTTGGTTCCACAGTTTAGCTATTGTGAATTGAGCTGCTATAAACATTGATGTGGCTGCATCACTCTAGTATGCTGTTTTTTTTTGTTTTTTGTTTTTTTTTTTGTACTGAGGATTGAACTCAGGGGCACTCGACCACTGAGCCACATCCCCAGCCCTATTTTGTGTTTTATGTAGAGACAGGGTCTCACTGAGTTGCTTAGCACCTTGCCATTGCTGAGGCTGGCTTTGAACTCGCGATTCTCCTGTCTCAGCCTCCCTAAGTGCTGAGATTACAAGTGTGAGCCACCGCGCCCGGCTGTTAGTATGCTGTTTTTAATTCCTCTGGGTATAGACCAAGGAGAGGGATAGCAGGCTCAAATGCTGGTTCCATTCCAAGTTTTCTAAGGAATCTCCATACTGCTTTCCAGATTGGTTGTACCAATTTGCAGTTCCACCAGCAATGTATGAGCGTGCCTTTTTCCCCACAACCTCACCAACACTTACTGTTGTTTGTATTCTTGATAATTGCCATTCTGACAGACATGAGATGAAATCTTAGGGTAGTTTTGATTTGCATTTTTCTGATTGCTAGAGATGCTGAACATTTTTTCATATGTCTGTTGATGAATTGTATATCTTCATCTGTGAAGTTTGTGTTCAGCTCTTTGGCCCATTTATTACTTGGGTTGTTAATTCTTTTGGTGATAAGTTTTTTGAATTCTTTATATATCCTGGAGATGAGTACTCTATCAGATGTGTGTGTGGCAAAGATTTGTTCCCAGAATGTCGGCTCTCTGTTCACTTCATTGATTATTTCTTTTGCTGAGAGGAAGCTTTTTAGTTTGAATCCATCCCATTTGTTGATTCTGGATTTTACTTCTTGTGCTATAGGAGTCTTGTTAAGGAAGTATAGTCCTAATTCGACATGATGAAGATTTGGGCCTATTTTTTCTTCTATTAGGCGTTGGGTCTCTGGTCTGATTCTCAGGTCCTTGATCCACTTTGAGTTCAATTTTGTGCATGGTGAGAGATAGGGGTTTAGTTTTATCTTGCTGCATATGGATTTCCAGTTTTCCCAGCACCATTTGTTGAAAAGGCTATCTTTTCTCCAATGTACGTGTTTGGCTCCTTTATCTAGTATAAAGAAACTGTATGTAAATGGATTCATCTCTGTGTCTTCTATTGTATACCATTGGCCTACATGTCTATTTTGGTGCCAGTACCATGCCATTTTTGTTACTATAGCTTTGTAGTATAATTTAAGGTCTGGTATTGTGATGCCTCCTGCTTCACACTTCTTGCTAAGAATTGCTTTGGCTATTCTGTGTCTCTTCTTCTTCCAACTGAATTTCATGATTGCCTTTTCTATTTCTATAAGGAATGACACTGGGATTTTAATTGGGATTGCATTGAATCTATATAGCGCTTTGGGTAGTATGGCCATTTTAACAATATTAGAGGCATATGACCTACTCAAACTGAACCAAAAGGACATACACAAACAGATCAATTTCAAGCAAGGAAATAGAAGATGCCATCAAGAGCCTGCCAACCAAGAAAAACCCAGGTCCAGATGGATTCTAAGCTGAGTTCTACAAGAAATTCAAAGAAGAATTAATACCAGTACTCCTCAAATTATTTCATGAAATAGAAAAGGAGAGATCCCTTCCAAACTCATTCTATGAAATGAGTATCACCCTGATTCCAAAACCAGACAGAGACACATCAAAGAAAGAAAAATACAGATCAATATCCCTGATGAACATAGATGCAAAAATTCTCAATAAAATTCTGGCAAATTGCATACAAAAACATATCAAAAAAATAGTGCACCATGATCAAGTGGGGTTCATTCCAGGGATGCAAGGTTGGTTCAACATATGGAAATCAATTAGCATAATGCATCACATCAATAGACTTAAAGAAAAGAGTTATATGATTTTATCAATCAGTGCAGAGAAGGCATTTGACAAAATACAACACCCTTTTATGCTCAAAACACTAGAAAAACTTGGGATAGTAGGAATATACCTCAACTTTGTAAAAGCTATCTGTGCTAAACCCAAGGCCAACATCATCCTAAGTGGAGAAAAATTGGAATCATTCCCTCTGAAAATGGGAACTAGACAGGGATGCCTTCTTTCACCACTGCTATTCAACATAGTCCTTGAAACACTAGCCAGAGCAATTAGACAGATGAAAAAAATTAAAGGGATATGAATCAGAAAAGAAGAACTCAAAATATCATTATTTGCAGGTGACATGATTCTATACCTAGAGGATCCAAAAAATTCTACCAGAAAACTTTTAGAACTAATAAATGATTTCAGCAAAGTAGCAGGACATAAAATCAACACCCACAAATCAGTTGCATTTTTATACATATGTGATAAACCCTCTGAAAGAGAAATTATAAAAACTATCCCATTCACAATAGCCTCAAAAAAAATAAAATACTTGGGAATCAATTTAACAAAAGAGGTGAAAGACCTCTACAATGCAAACTACAAGACACTGAAGAAAGAAATTGAAGAAGACCTTAGAAGATGGAATAGTCTCCCATGATCCTGGGTAGGCAGAATCATGTGAGTTTTTGAGTTCTGTTATTTTATCCTCATATCCCCATATTTGTATTTCTAGTCTGGACTCCATATTTAGTTCCAAGCAATTCAGCCTAACCAACTCCTTGTGTTCAGCATTTTGAGTTTTTATCAGGACCCCAAATTCAATGCTAAAATGTATTTATTACTTTCCTCCAAATCTGGTATTCCTTCAATATTATTTTCTCAGAATATAGCAATAGTATTCATTCAGGAGCAAAAAGGAAATTTATTACATTGATATGTCAACATTTAATTTTTATATGTTTGTAGGCATTCTGAATACAAGTCGAGTTTTAAAGCTATTATAAATCAACAATAAAACAGTGTTTTTGTAGAAATAAGTAGATATAAAATGAGTTTGTTTAGAAAGGGAATGATTCCTTGGTATTACCAGTGCTTTAAAGTAGAAGAATATTGCAGCAAAGAGTGGAAATATTAGGCAGACATTAAATAAATCATAAGTTTCTATGCATCATTGATCACTTATGACACTTTTCAACAGAATTGATTCCAGTTTTTTCTAATGAAATTACTGACTCTATTTTTTTAATTCTATGGTCATTTTTAAATAAAACTCCATTTTGGTTCATTTATTCTTGACTTTTACTATTCTAATAATAAATATTTCCTTAAAAATAAAAAAAAATCATTGTACTTTAAAACACTTTCTGGTCTCTACTTTTTAATTGAAGTTTAACACATATTAGTTCATTATCTTTAAAGATGGAGTTGTCACACCATGATCTCAAGATAAGAAGAGGAAAGAATGTTTTTTTATACTGACAATCAGCAGGCTTAGGGTTGAAGTGGTCTGGAGATATTTAAAAAGACAAGCAAAACAAGTTTGAGAAAAATTGTTTTAAAGGACATCACACTATTTTGTTCTGCGTTTTGAGACAGGGTCCTCTCTTTGTTTCCCAGGCTGATCAGGAACTTAGAGGCTCAATTGTTTACTGAATAGCTGGGACTAGAGGCATGTGACATACTACCCACCTGATTTTTTAAAAATTGTATTCCAAGGTATTTCATAGAAATTATGATAATGTAGAAGAAATGATATTTCAGCAAGTGATAAGATGATTCTGAACCTATCAATGGCCTGTAAATAAGACAATTTTTAGAGACTATTCCTCAGCTTTTCATTGCTGTGACCAAAATATCTGACAAGAACAACTTAGATGAGAAAATGCTATATTTGTTTCATAGTTTCAGAGGTTCAATCCAGGGTTGTCCAACTCCATTGTTCTAGGCCATGAGTGAGGCAGTATTTCAAGGAGGAAAGGGATGATAGAGGAAAACTTCTCATTCCTGGAGAGAGGAACCAGGGACACACTATAGTCCTCCAGAGCATACCCTCAGTGTTCTCTAAGCCCCACTCCACCTGTCTATAGTTAGCACACAATAGCCCATTCAAATTATCAATACATCAAATGAATTGATCCAGTGATGAGGTTACATATCTCAAAATCTGCTGATAAGTTTGCAGATGTCATAATGAGCTTTAGGGTAGGGACTAACTAAATATCTAAACCATAACATCTATGAAAGTTTCAAATCTGTTTTAACAAACTAAAAACTTGAGATCTTACTAATTACTGAGATATTATAATCAAAGCTTATAAGCACTGAAAATCATAACATAGGTTAGGGGAAAATAACCAGTTGGATTTCATTGGTTGAATTCCATACTTGGGTGAATCCGTGTATATTTTTAATTTTAATTGATCAAATGAGCCATTAAATATCTCATTGATGTTTGAAATAAAATTTTACTTTCAGATTATTAGAGGATTCATTAAAATTATTTCAATCAATTTTACAGGGAAGTGTCCTAGTCTGAGGTTTTATACTGATTACACTATCCAAACCAGATTAATGTGATTTTTTTTTTTTTGGTACTGTGGATTGAACTCAGGGGTACTCGACCACTGAGCCACATCCCCAGCCCTATTTTGTGTTTTATGTAGAGACAGGGTCTCACTGAGTTGTTTAGTGTGTCGCCCTTGCTGAGGCTGGCTTTGAACTCGCGATTCTCCTGTCTCAGCCTCCCTAAGTGCTGAGATTACAGGCTTGAGCCACCGTGCCCGGCAGATGAATGTGATTTTTAAAAGCACATATATATATATATAACTAGTTTGATATAAAATGCTTTAATATAATGAAAATAGGACCAGCCTCTCTGTTATTACTGTTCATTCCATTGTGTTTCTCACCATAATTGAGAAGTTTCCTTTTATACTATATCCTCCCATGCCATCTTCCACACTTGGTTTATCTTCTGATTTCTACTAGATTACTTGCTTTGCTTTCCAGCAACAAAGATAAAACATTAACAGAAAGTTAGTTGAGCAACACAGCTTAGAACTCTTTGGCTGACTATCTACATGTACTATGAATAAAATAATTTAATGATATAAGCTTCATCTCAGTTAAGATGTACATTAACATAATACATCTGAGAAATGACTAATGTCTTTCTCTGTTATTAAGTGAATAATATGAGAAGAGTTTTCTGGATATGAAAATCAGAGTCTCAAATATTTCCTGTATCTGGTATTTGTCTTCTCTTTTTGTCTTGATGGCTGCTGTATCAAATGTAAATTTTGCTTTCAGTATTATAATTTCTATCATAATTGCTCTTACAATTTGAATATAAAGACTTTTTAAAAAGATTTTTCTACCAACTACTGCTTGTATATTGGACAAAAACTGAAACTGAGATATGACTAATATTTCAGTAACTGGTAATGAATATTTAGATGTTTCATTTCTGAGGCATTTTTAAAAATAATTATACTTTATGGCTTTACTTGAAACATCTAAAAACTGTACAAGATTTTATTGTTTTATTTCTTATTGAGAAGATAAATATAATTTCCCTGAAACAGATGGCCACATATTTTAAATTGTTAAAGTATAAGTATTTTATTTTGAAATCTTCAGTAAAGATAAATATCTATTATTAAAATTAGACATGGTTCTTGTGTGCATATATCTCTAACCCAAGTCAATAACAGCTAATGTTTAAAAGAAGAATATCATCTGCTTTCAGAGCTACAAATCTGATCATACTAAGAGCAATAAAGCATATATTTCAATTGGTAACTTAAAAATATTCACTATAATGAATTTATCTTATTACTTATAACTTTTTAAGTTTTTGTGAAAATGTATCACTTTTACTATTCATGTAGCAACAGGAATAATTCTAGCAAGACTATAAGCAATTCTAGAACCATGCAATGACATTTTAATGCAGGTTGTATTCTGGTCGTAAATCTTTTCTATTCTAGGAAGGATTATACCTAAAAAGAAGATTGCTTAGGAATGGCAGCAAAGCCTCTCATGACAGATTGAATATCACATGTTTGGCAGAATCTCTTAACTTGATACCTAGCTTTAGAAAAGCTGAATGTGTCTAAAATGTTAAAAGAGAAACCTCTAAGGGTACTTGAAAGAAACTTCAAGGCTTCTGAAGGTCTAACTCAATGTTTATCACAAACTTTGCCAGACACCCAATGAATTTTTCTTTTCTTCTGACAGAATTATAAGAAAGTATTCATAGACCAAGTACATATATCAATTAAATACATCTAAAATATTGAAATTGAAGTTACTCTAAGTTAAAAAGAAAAATGACACCAAAAACAACAAGGCTTTACTTTCAAATGAACATTTCCCAAAAGAGAAAATATTCCCAAATTCTCAAAAATCAATTCCAGTTGGGCAAGTTAGCTCATGCCTATAACACCAGCAGCTCAGGAGGCTGAGGCAGGAGGATCAAAAGTTTAAAACCAGCCTCAGCAAAAGTGAGGCACTAAGTAACTCAGTAAGACCCTGTCTCTAAACAAATTATAAAAAAGGGCTGGGCATGTTGCTCAGTGGTTGAGTGTCCCTGAGTTCAATCTCTGGTACCAAAAAAAAAAAAAAAAAAAAAAATCAGATCTGACCTAAAATGAATCTTAATCTCAGTATTACTTGTTATGAGATTTTCTGAAACAAAACTCATCATAAGAGAAAATTTCTTCTAACTTCCATAGATAAATTTCTTTGAAATCCCATATATTTCTGGTGAGTAATCATGTTCCATTTAAAATTTTCCTAAAGTATATTTGATATTTCTCCTGGTTTATTTTAACCATTATTTAAATTTATTAATTATTTCTCATTGAAAATCAAGCAAGCCAAAAATGTTAAAAAGTAAATTGTGTTATAAATATTGTAAGTTGCATAGAAATAAATGAAAAGAATAATGGCAAAATATGTAAATAATTACATCTACTATTCATTTCTGTCAAATGTTATTATTTTCCATACTTACAATAGTTGTAACTGAAAAAGCGTAGTAGTTTAGTTATTAGTCATGACATGATTATCATTCTTTTTCTCTGATACATTTTCTTCCACCAGCAGTGGCACTTTTACATTTGATGTTTTTAACACTCATACATGTTCTATGTGTCCATGTATCTCATTCTGTTTCTAAAAAATGTTCTGTTCCTACATAGAAGTTATTTGATATTGTTTCAAATTTTATATTAAAGTAGCAAATGTGATGCTAATTTCAGCTCAACATTCTTGTGTAAGAATTATTATATAACAATCTGTGAAGAATTTCTAGTTCATTCATTTTAATTGCATTTTCACATTCTCCTTATGATGCTGTCACCAGATAAAACCATGTACAATGAGGAGATTTTACATATATTTATTTCATTTTAATATTTTTTATTACAAGTAACAGTGTAATAAATGGTATTGAACCTGTATCCATGGACATTTCTACAGATTCTGAAGGATATACTCTTCAGTAAATTAGTAGAATGACTAGCTCACAAATTTATCAATAATGATAGATTGCTTTCCAAAGAAGTTAGGAAAATCGACCTTTCTTAACAAGATATGATAGTTCCCACCTCTCCATACCTTTAAATACCTTGGTATTGGCATATGTTTAATTTCTGCCAATATGAAGAGTAAGGGTGTTGTTTCAATTTGCATTTCTCAGTTTTCTAGAGAGGATGCACATGATTTCAAATATTTATTGGTCTCTCAACCAACTTTTGTAAATTAATACTTTCATAGTACTTAGAATTACTCTTTTCCTTCAATTTATTTTTTAGGTGATTGGTATATTTTATGAATACCAACTTGTTATTATGAATTACAAGTGTATTATTTGAGTGTGTATTATCTTAAGTTCAACTCTTTTATTTTAAAATAATGTAAATTTGTTGATATTTATATTATTTGTGCATGCTTTTTTATCTTGTTTAGAAATTTATTCTTTATTACAAACCATCACCAATCTTTAGTATTTCACAATGTTACAGCTCATATTCAGTTTTAGATCTACTGATAGTCATTGCAGTTTTTTTGTTTGTTCATTTTTATTATATTTATTTATTTATTTTGCATACGGACAGGAATCTAACTTTATTTTGTTCCATTTAAAAACCAGTTGTCTCAACCATAAAATATTGAATGCTTAAGACTATTTCCACTGGTTTTCAGTGCTACCTCAGTAGCATATCAACTTTTCATATACATGTAAAACTATTATTAGCAGCTATTTTTCTAGTCTGTATCACTAAGTATTCTATATCAGAAATATTTTCACATTCCAAATCCAGGTCTTTTTGACTATGTATAATCACACTGAATTTTTAATCATGCTTTGCCAACATGAGAAAACTCTAATTTTTCTTTTTCAAAATATTCTGATTTATATTACATAACAATGAGAATTATGCAATTAATTAATTTAAGTAAAATAGATGATTGCTGCAACATGATATTGTGTAAATGAAGCCAGATACACAAAAGTATATTCCATATGATTCCAATAAAAGTAAAAAGCAGGGAAGTTAGTTAATGATGTTAGAAGACAGGATTATGGTAATTCTTAGAAGAAATACATGTATGGATTTCAGCAACAAGTGGTGAGAGGCTCCTACCTTCTGCTAGTTTTCTTATCTTGATGTTGATTAGATAAGGGCTCACTCTGTAAGAATGTATTGAGTTGTGTACTTTTATGTTTGTATGTAATAATTGAAGAAAATAGTTTATATAAAATAGTCATTGTTATTCTTAATGATAATGCTTCTGTAGTCTTGAGAATTTCTTCTATCTCTTCCATTTTTCCCCACCATATCGCTGTTGCCTAATCTCATTATGATCAAATTTCTTTCCTCAGGAGACTACTGAAGTTGCTTGGCTAAATTCACCAATAATTGTGCTTTAACAAAATGCAATGGAAACTACCAGTATAAACTAGCTAGTTGTTCTCTTAATAGTACAACCTATGGTTGAATGCCTTCTTTAATAAAATTCTCTTAATAAAACCCATAGGTTTTATGGTAATGGAATATCTTTCCTTTCTACCTACACATCAGACCACTATTTCATTATTTATCATTGGCCTCTTTAATCTTGTCCATATGAAGGTGGCCCTTTTTCCTTAACTTTTTCCTGAGTCCTTTAACCTGCTTGATCTCTTTAAATTCCCTTACTATTTATTCTCATTGCCAGATCTTTTTTCACTTTTTGTTCCTTGTGGATGAATGACTGTAAAGCCTGACTTAAATGAGATCCCAAATTCTGGTTCCCAGATCTCAATAAAATGATCGTAGATTTCTATTTTGTCAGAGAGTTAACCACATATAACTCATGTTCATTTCCAAACCATTTCCCCTTTCAATGTTTTGAGAGACAGAAACTTGACATTTGCCCTAATTTTTTGTGTCTCTTTTTTCAGTTAATGTTCAACAATAACTTTGTACAATAATGAGAATAGAGAATTGAAGGTGGAAACAAATTCTTTTCCCATCCTTCTCAGAAAGAATGACATCAATAATCCCTTCCTGTGCAGATGTCTGAATAAGTTGGGTATTTGCTTAAATCAACAGAATATGCAATGCGTGAGAGCAAGCCAATCTGTAGGCTGCAGATTTAAGAGATATTTTCACTTTTATCTTTTGGAATATCCTATCCATGGGGATCCAGTTTCTATGCAAAAGGTTTGACTGCCATGTAGCAGGGAAGACAATGCTATCACATGGAGCTCACTTAGCTAGAATGAGAGATGCCTGCAGATTGTTCAGCTGTTCCAGCTATCCCAGCCCAGGTGAACATAGAAGATACCATGTTAAGTGAAATAATCTAGACATGGAAGAAAAAAACACTACATGATCCCACTCACAGAAGGAGTTGATCTCATAGACATAGGGAATAGAATAGTGGTTAGAAGAGGTTAGGTAGGGTAAAAGGGAGTGGAAAGGGAGAGATGGGTCAATGAGTACAAAGATAGAGTTAGGAGGAGTAAGTTCTGGTGTTCTGTTGCACAGTGGGGAGAAGATAGTCAACTACAATTTCTTGTATATTTCAAAATAGCTACAAGAGACAATTTTGAACAATTTACCATAAAGAAATGGGAAATATTTGAAATGATATATAATGATCCTGATTTGACCACACATTACATTATACACTGTAAATTTGTATTGATACTATATGTAAATTAAATATAAAGAAAATTTAAAGTGTTCAAACTATGCTTTAAATGTGTTCATGTGTCTCATTATCCGAAAAAGAGAAGTCTGAATTTTCAAATGGCATAGAAAAGGCCCTATGTGAACTACCCCTAACTGCAGTTTAGCATCATATCTCATTATTCTTTGACTTTTTATTTCTCAAAACAAACAAAAAAGTGTTTCTTAATTTACTTCTCTGCACACAACCTTTCCTTTCTAAACTTCTGTGTTCTCATATTTTTCATGATGAATGGTTCTCAGGACTTACTGTTCCTTTAAAGTTTCTTTAACAGGGTTTTAAAGTCTCATGGGGCTCTGATGCTGGTTGGGCCCCAGGACAACCTCTGAACAAGTGTGTTGAAGCCTTCCTTATGCTGCACTTGAGTAAGCTGCTATGTTATTCTCCTCTACAATACCATGAGCTCCCTTAGGTCAGGGACTGTGAACCTCTATGACATGTCCAGCCACAGTCAAGTGCTGGTCATGTTTTCTAAGCTACAATAATATGTGGGGGAGAAATAAGTGAATATATGAATAGTTATCCTGAAAATTTTTCTATATAAACATGTTGAAAATGTAATTGTATAAGAAAATACACTAAGAAAATTCACTTTTTAAGAATTCTGTTGTCCCAGGCATGGTGACATACACCTGTAATCCCAGCAGCTCCAGAGGCTGAGGTAGGAGGATCACAAGTTCAAAGCTAGCCTCAGCAAAAGTGAGCTGATAAGCAACTCAGTGAGCCCCTGTCTCTAAATAAATACAAAATAGGACTGGCAATGTGACTCAGTGGGTGAGTGCCCAGAGTTCAATCCCTGGTGCCCAAAAAAAAAGAAAGAAAGAAAGAAAAAGAAAAAGAAAAGAAGATTCTGTAATTCTGTTGCATTAATTTATATAAAATGCTTCCTAATTTATATTGTGTTCAAAATTCATACCTACCACTTACCCTCCATGCTTAGCCCTGCACTTAATTCTAGCTAATTTATACAACTCTATGATGTATGATTTTTCTATCCCATTTTATAGATGAGGGAATTAAAGTTGGAGAAATTGGAGTCCAAGATCACAGGGCTTCTCACTGGCGAATTTAGGATTAGAACTAGGTAAAAACTAGGTTGTCTTTTTCAAGAACCACCCCTTCTGAAGTCAACTGCCTGCATTTTCTGAATTAGTGATTGATTATACTAAGAACTCTTAACATGGAATATACCTTCTTAACAAAATTTTAAGGCACATTGCAATGTTGTTAGCCATGGCCACAGGGTTTCACAGGAGATATGTATAATTTAATCATTTTACAAAAATTAAATTTTATACTCATGAAACATCAGCTTCCTTATCCTTCTTACTCCAGTCTCTGGTAACATTGTTTTACTTTGTTCAGATGAGCTTGACTATTTTAGATAGCTCTACAAATGTTATGCAAAAAACCCATACATACAACTGTTCATAGATTTGCTTTACTTATAGTAGGAGAAATCTATGGTAGTGAATTTTATTCTTTTTGACTTCTAGATGTATTTTTCTCTCAAGTCCTATAATTATGATGATGAAGTATGATTTTAAGAATAGGAGGGGGAAAAATATTTTACCCCTGGTACTAAAGTGATGCAATAACTGGGAATAACAGACTTTCAGAGTTACTACTGATGTTTTTTGTTTTTTGTTTTGGTTTTTTTTTTTGGTACCAGGGATTGAACTCAGGGGCATTCAACCACTGAGCCACATCCCCAGCACTATTTTTTTAGGTTTTATGTAGAGACAGGGTCTCACTGAGTTGCTTAGCGCCTTGCCATTGCTGAGGCTGGCTTTGAACTCGCGATTCTCCTGTCTCAGCCTCCCTAAGTGCTGGGATTACAAGCGTGAGCCACCACGCCCGGCTTACCGATGTTTTTTATTTTTAGTAAGTGGAAAATTTTAAATGTGCACAAGCAAAAATTTGGCATCATCTGCCTGATCATCTCTCTAGATTGTTAGTGAATATTCTTCTTGAATCTCTAAGTTTCATTATTTTTAGATAATTGAACAAATCTATGTTCAATTTTTATTGGATTAATACTGAATTCAGACCATCCATGTCTGTATCCACCCTATACTGCTAATCAATCTGTTTATTTCAGTCAGCTTTTTGAGAAGGACTCCAATGGATAATGGGCTTCAGAATGGCAGATTAGAGAAAGTTCTTTTCCTGGTTGCTTCATGGCGTGAAGCCAAGAATTCAGACATATAGTTTCTCAGCAACGTGAAAGAGGTGAACTTTTCTGGAAATTAACTGTAGACACTCAAAACAGATCAGAGAATCAGGCTACTGGATATAACAAAATAAAAATATCCTCAGGGCTGCTAGGGCCACCAGTGGTGCTGGCAGGTGCAATCTCCCCTGTGGTAAAATAGATACTGATACATCAGTTAAATGAACCCTGATTTTAGGATGTCTGAGGTGTGCATGGATACAGACAGTTCAGAGATCAAAGACACTTTACAACTAATCTGAAAGATGTCTTGCATAACAGTATTGTGTGGAGGCATAGAGAAAAGGAAACCATCTTTCATCTGGCTACCAGGGAAATCAGAGGAAGGAACTATTGTGCAGCTCCAGCATGGGGAAATGATAGCAAGGGCATCTGAATAATGACAGATGTGCCTCACCTGAAAAATAGATTTGGCAATCCCATAACACATGGCATAATATGTGTCTAAGAGATGAGTGGAAAATCAGAAGTGAAGTGGGGTTTATATAGGGGAAAACCAGTCAAGATAACACCCCAACCTCTGCCCCTCCAGAATGGACACATAATTTTGGACACTTGAAAGTTGTGCTAGGAAAGTCATGCCCAAGAAAGAACTCAAAAATACTGGAGAGGAATTGTGTGAGTTCAGAGACTGAATCCCAGAGTCTTAAAAATAGGAAGTTCACCCTCATCTGAAGAGAACAGAATTGACCCCTCCTACACACAAGTGAAAACCAGGAGTTTTTCCTGGGGGACAGTCTCTCAGCATGGCCCAGTAACCGCCTGGCCTGGGAGGTATGCTGATTTAAAATCTTCAGATCAATCCATGAAAGAGTGTGGAGACTAACTAGACTCAAACCCTGCCCCCAGGAGTGCTTCTTATGGGCTATCCCATTACTCCAGCAACTCCAGCTGACACACCTGAGAAGAATATTTGAAGTTTAATGGAAAAATTTCCCTAACTTTTCATCAAGATCCTCTGCTATATATTCATTATTTTTCCTACTTACTGTTAAATTGTGACCTGAATGGTTCATGGACACTTGTACATATTCATACTTATTTTTTGTTCTGTTTTTTGTTTTTGTTTTTGTTTTTTGTTTGTTTGTTCATGATTCCTAGCATTATTTAAGACAGTTATATTTCAATCAACATTTTGAGAATTAAGAAATTTGATTACAATATATCATTTTGTATTTGGACTCTTTTACTCTTATTTTTATTTTTACAATTAATTTTTAAATTTTATTCTATATACTTTTTTTCTCTCACTTATCTGTCTCTCCAGATTCTCTTTCTCTCTTTTCCTCTACTAATAGCTAAACTTTATTGATTTCTCTATCTCTCATCATATATATGTTATATATATATATATATTTATACACAATATGTATATATATGTATTCACAATATATGTATATATATATGCACACAGAATATATGTGTGTGTATGTGTGTATGTGTGTGTGTATGTATATATATATATATGTATTTTTTTTTTCTGGGGATTGAACTTACAGGTACTTGACCACTATGCCACATCCTCAGCCCTATTTTGTGTTTTATGTATAGACAGAGTCTCACTGAGTTGCTTAGCACCTTGCCATTGCTGAGGCTGGCTTTGAACTCATGATTCTCCTGTCTCAGCTTCCCAAAGTGCTGGGATTACAGGCGTGAGCCACCAGGCGAGGCCTAATCCTCTATTTTTTACTAATATTTTATCTCTTCTTCCCACACAAACATCACATTCTACACTATTTCTTTTATATCTCTGTTCACATCTTAAAATTACAAATCAATTTGTAGACTTACTGTTTTTATCATGAGCAATCACTGATCATATCATCTCTATTTATTGTAACAATTAACATAGTAGATGCCAAAGCAGGAACTATTTGGTTGATATAAATTGTTTGCATTAGTTCTTCTTAATATCTGTCTCCCTCTAAACTATGAAGTTCTAAAAAATTTCAAAGTCCCTATAAGTCCACAGGTAGAATCTCTACTGCCTCCAAACCATACAGTCAAATGGGCAGACACAAAACAACATAAAAAAAACAAGGGAAAAAATTGCCTCAAACAAAGCAATATTGTTCAATAACAGAATTTATCAACCTCACAGTGGAAAAAATGAAAGAGAAGGAGCTGAGAATGTTCACAGCTTAATTAATGTTCATTGTTTAATTATTAAGCAAGGTAAAATATGATGTAAGGGAGAAAATGCAGGAAGCAAAAGATCACTTTAATAAGTAGAAGTTCTGGAGGAAAAAACAAGCAGAAATCCTTGAAATATAGAAACTAATAAACCAAATTAAAAATTTATTGGAAGGCATAACCAAAAACTAGACCATTGGAAGACAGAATTTCAGTCAATGAAGACAAAAATAAAGTTGACCATGAAGAAAATATGTTAAGAGACAATAAATAAAACTTGCAAGAAATATGAGATAACATGAAAAGGAAAAAAAAACTTAAGATTTATTGGGATACACAAAGTCTTAGAGATACAAAGCAAAGGAATACATAATATTTTCAATAAAATAATATCTGAAAATTTCCCAAACTTTAAGAAGAAAATGGAAGATTAAATACAGGAGGCTTATAGGGCTCCAAATGTACAAAATTACAACAGACCCACCTCAAGTCACATTGTAATGAAAAGGCACAATATACTGAACAAAGACAAAATTTTAAAGCCCATCGTAGAAAATCATATAGATACTTTTAGAGAAAAACCAATCTGCATCTCATCTGATTTCTCAATCTAGACACTTTAAGCTAGGAGGCCATGGAATGACATATACCAAGCTCTGCAGGAAAATAGATGACAACTAAGAAAATGCCATACCCTGAAAAATTAAGCTCAGATTTGACAATGAAATAAAATCCTTCCATAGCTGGTCACAGTGGCACAAGCTTGTAATCCCAGCACTTAGGGAGGCTGAGACAGGAGAATCATGAGTTCAAAGCCAGCCTCAGCAAGGGTGAGGCACTAAGCAACTCAGTGAGACTCTGTCTCTACATAAAACACAAAATAGGGCTGGAGATGTGACTCAGTGGTTGAGTGCCCCTGAGTTCAATCTCCAGAACCAATAAATAAATAAATAAGTAAAATAAAAACCTTCCATAATAAACAAAAGTTAAAAGAATTCACAACTAGAGGGGCTGGGGTTATGGCTCAGTGGTGGCATGCTCACCTAGCACACATGAGTCACTGGGTTCGATCCTCAGACCCACATAAAAATAAAATAAAGATATTCTGTCCACCTACAACTAAAAAATAAATATTTTTTAAAAAAAAAAGAATTCATAACTAGAAAGCCTACACTACAGAAGATCCTCACCAAAGCATTTCATGAAGAAGAAATGAAAACTAAAAGAAAAAACCAGCATAGAGTGGAAATACACTAAAGGAATAGTCAATCAAAAGAGAAGTTAATTCAAATTAAAAACAAGAAATAAACCAAAATGACAGAGAGCAAAAGCAATTTCTCAATTATAACATCAAATGTAAATGGCTCCAACTCATCAATCAAAAGATACAGACTGGCAAATTGGATTAACAAACCATGCTCCACAATACACTTTCTCCAAGAGACTCACCTCATAGGCAAATACATTTACAGACTGAAGGTAAAAGAATGGGAAAAACACATATTATGCTTATGTATCTCATAAACAATCAGGGGTTTCTGTTCTTAGATCAGAAAAAGTGGACTTCAGGTCAAAATCAACCAGAAGGGACAAAGAAGGCCATGTTATACAGCTGAGGGAATTATATGCCAACAAGTCATAACAATTTTAAATATTTATGCCCCAAACAATAGAGTATCTACATACATCAAACAAACCAGTCACAAATTCAAGAATCAAATAGACTACAGCACAATGATACTCAGTAATTTTGGCACACTTCTCTGACCACTCAGTAGATCTCTGAAACAAAACTAAATTAAGAAACTAGAGAATTAAAAATACAATTAATAATTTAGATGTAACTGACACATATATAATATTTCATCCATCAATGACTGGATACACTTTCTCCTCAGCAGTACACAGATCTTTCTCTAAAACAAACCATGCTTTAGGCCACAAAGCAAATCTTAGCAAATACAAAAAATATGGATAATGCCCTGCATTTTATCAGACCATAACAGAATGAAATTAGAAAACAATGATAAAATTAAAAATAGAATCTACTCTAATACCTGAAAATAATATTTTCAACTACTTTGAAAATATACACTCCAATAAAATAAAAAATCATGAAGACATAAACAAATTTCTAGAGACATATGACCTATCCAAATTGAATCAGGAGGACAGAGAAAATTTAAACAGATCAATTTCAAGCAATGGAATTGAATATGCCATCAAAGCCTACCAATAAAATAAGTCCTTGGCCAGATGGCCTTTCATCCAAGTTCTACAAGTCCTTTGAAGAAGAAATTACACCAAGATTCCTCAAATTATTCCATGAAATAGAAAAGGAGGGAATACTTCCAAATGCATTCTATGAAGCTAGTATAACCCTGATACCAAAACCAGACAAAGATATATCAAGAAAAGATGAACATAGAAAGATGAACATAGATGCTAAAATTCTTAATAAAATATTGGCAAATTACAATCAAAAATATATAAAAGAGATAGGGCACTATGATCAAATGGGGTTCATTCCAGGGATGCAAGGTTGGTTCAAGATATGGAAATCAATAAACATAATTCATCACATCAATAGATGTAATGATAAGAATTGCATGGTTATTATAATAGATGCAGAAAAAGTATTTGGTAAAATTCAGCATCCACTCATGCTCAAAACACTAGAAAAACTAGGGATAGTAGAAACATACTTCAACATTGTAAAAGCTTTGTACCCAAGGCCAACATCATTCCAAATAGAGAAAAATTGAAAGCATTCCCTCTAAAAATTGGAAAAGGACAGTGATGCTCTCTTTCACTACTCCTATTCAGCGTATTTCTTAAAACCTTAGCCAGAGCAATTAAACAAGAGTGAGAAACTAAAGGGATTCTGTTAGGAAAACAAGAGCTTAAACTATCTCTATCTGCTGATGACATAATTCTATATTTGGAAGATACAAAAACCTCCACCAGAAAGCTTCTAGAACATACAATTGAATTCAGCAAAATAGTAGGATATAAATAAATACCCATAAACCCGTTGCATTCCTATATACCAATGATGAATCTACTGAAAGAGAAATCAGAAAAAATTATTCCATTAAAATAGCCTCAAAAAATAAGAATAAAATGTTTGGGAATCAATCTAAGAAAAGTGGTTAAACACCTGTACAATGAAAACTACAGACCACTAAAGAAAGAAATTCAAGAATAGAAGATTAAAAAATCTCCCATGTTCTCGGATAGGCAAAGTTAATACTGTCAAAGTAACCCCACTACCAAAAGCACTATACAGATTTAATGCAGCTATTAGAAGTCCACTCTTTGAGGAAGCTTCACAGTGCCACTCAAGCACATGCTTGTTGATTGGATAAGATGACCAAAGATATTTCTTCTAGTTCCAGGACAATGACCAGATGTCCCCTATTGGGCAGCAAAAAAGAAAAAAAAAAATGGAACAGAATAGAAGACACAAAGCAATATTGACATAAATACAGCTATCTCATACTGGACAAAGGCATCAAAAATACATGTTGGAGAAAAGATTGTCTCTTTTAACAAATAGTACTGGGAAAGCAGGAAATCCATATGTAGTAGAATAAAATTGAAACATCTCTCTCTCCCTGTACAAAACACAACTCAAAGTGGATCAAGAACATAGGCATTAGACCATAGACCAGAGACCCTGCACCTATTAGAACAAAATGTAGGCCCAAATGTCTACCATGTTTGCTTAGAAACAAACTTCCTCAATAAGACTCCTAAAGCACAAGAAGTAAAATCAAGAAACAATAAGTGGGCCATTATCAAACTAAAAAGCTTCGTTATAGTAAAGGAAACAATCATAAATGTGAAGAGAGAGCCTATACATTTGAAGAAAATCTTTCCCACCAGAATCTCAGATACAGCATTAATCTCCAGGATATACAAAGAACTCAAAATCTCAATACACACACACAACACACATACAAACAAAAACAAAAAAACAAAAACAACCCAATAAATAAATAGGCTAAGAAATTGAACAGGCACTTCACAAAAGAAAAAATATAAATGGTCAAAAAATACATGAAAAAATGTTCAACATCTCTAGCCGTTAGAGAAATGCAAATCAAAAGAACACTGAAATGCCATCTCACCCCAGTCAGAATGGCAATTATCAAGAATACAAGTAACAATGTTAGTGCAAATGTGAGGGAAAGTTCCCTTATACATTTGCTGGTAAAACTTCAAATTGCTGCAACTACTCTGGAAAGCAGTATGGGGATTCCTCAGAAAACTTGGAATGTAAACACCATTTAACTCAGTTATCCCACTCCTCTGTTGATACCCAAAGGTCTTAAAATCAACATACTATAGTGATATAGCCATTTCAATGGTTATAGCAGCTCAATTCAGAATAGCTAAACTGTGGAACCAACCTATATGCCCTTCAGCAGATGAATGGATAAAGAAAATGTACTATATATGCACAATGGAATATTACTCAGCTACTAAGAGAATTAAATTATGGCATTTGCCCATAAATGGATTGAACTGGAGAATATCATGCTAAGTGAAATAAGCCAGTCCTCCAAAACAAAGGTAGACTATTCTTTCTGAGTTGTGAGTGCTAACCCACAACAAAGGAGGGGAATATTAGATGTTTATTGGACTAAACAAAGAGAAATGAAAATAAGGGAATGCGCATAGGAATAGAAAAGACAGTAAAAGAAATTGGACATATTTTCACTATCCTTATGTATGAATACATAACCAGTTAAACTCCACATCATATATAAGCACAATAATGGAATCCTAATTGGAATAAGTTTTATTTATTCTACCTATGTATAATATGTCAAAATACACTCTACTGTTATGTATGTTTAGAAAGAACAAATAAATATTTATAATATTGAAAAAAAGAACTCCAAATGAATAAGTATTTTCAAGATCATCTACTCTAAATTTAAAACAGCAAGTGTAGACCAGCTCTGTGCAACATGGTAGTGAAGTCATTCAATTCTATTCAGAGGCATGTTATTTTCCTTTTCCTTCTTATTTTCTGTTTTCCTCGATATATTAATAGGCATTAAATAAGATATCTGAAACTATACCTGGGCTCAACTAATTGTAATCTGCATTGTTATATCTCATCTAGTAGAAAAATAAGAGATTCTGTTGGGCAGGTCCTTGCTGTCATTATATTTCCTCACAAGTGTACAACTTGAAATATCACAAAATATATTTTTCTTAATATCTTCCAAACAAATTATCACATTTTATTTTTTGTGAAAATTGTGCATATATTTAAAAAACAATTGGTAACAATCTTGGTCTACTTGTAATGCTATAAAAAAAACCTGAGCCTGAGAAATTTATAGGTAATAGAGATGTATTTCTCTGTTCTAAAGTCTGGTAAGTCATAGATCAAGACCTGGCAGTGTCTTCCAAGGACCCCAGTCTTTCCTTCCAAGATGATGCCTTCATACCTGTGGCTTAACATGTTAGAAATGATGGAAGGAGAAAAAGGGTCTAAGCTATTTCCCTTCAGTCATTTTATAAATCACTAGTCCCTTCAGGAGGGCAAAGTCCACATTATTTAATCATTTCCAAAAATGGTTCCACCTCTTAATATAACCACAGTGGGGCTAAAATCCATCATGAATTATGGAGGGATGCCACTTATAATATTTCAGATTTGTGTAGTAGAAATCTGAGACTGGAAATAGAATGACATATCCAAGTATAAAACTCAGGGTTTCTTCCTGTCAATGTTGAAACTCAAAAGATGCAATGAACCCCTGGAAACATATCTGATTCTTTAATCAACACAGCAGTAGACATAATGATGTTCCTGTAGTCGTCCATGAATAATACTGCATTTTTATACACACGGCGATTTCCTAAAGTGTATCAGGGGAACATCATACACCATCAAGGACAAAAGTGCAAAAGTACGTAATTTTCCACATATTTGGTAACTTTGTATTTTCTAGGCCAATCTCTATTATGAATTAAAACAGATGCTTTACATTGTTATTATTTATAATTCTAAATGGTAGGTGACTTGCTCATTCACTTAAACAACAATCTTAAGGAGTGAAGCTTACTCTTACAGTCTCATAGAAATAAACCCATAGAATAAACTCACAATAAACTTGGTTATTTAAACATTAAAATATACCTTGTTTTTCACTGATTACATTTTAAAGTTAATGTTTTTCAGTATAGAAACCTATCGAATCACTAATTTCACTGCAGAATTAATAACTATATAGCAGAGTGTTGAAGGTCCTGTTTGTAAAACTTTAGGAAAATTGTAGTAGACAGACATGCCAATTTGACTAAAAAATGTGAAAACTCTTTCTGAATATTAACAAAGTTTCCCCATTAGAAATGAGATTTCTCATATGAAAAAAAGGATTATTTATCGTTTGTATTTTTTCGTCATCTGAAGATATTCATAGATTTGAAAAAGATAAATATTACCATTTAACTCTATGAGAGTTTTTCAAATGACAAAAATCATTTACTATAATAATAGAATTTTAGAAAATTGATCATAATTAGAAGGATTTTTCTAAAGTTGATGATGGTTTGGTTCCACATTATTTGTTGTTTAAGCCCAGTAAGGATCTTTAATTACCTGCCATATGGTTATGATCCATTTCATTATACTCAGAATTTTACAAAAGCTATGAGGAGGTGATTGACACATGTGGAAATATATTTATGGTCCAACTAATGTTCATGTTTTCACCCACATGAAAATATTTGCCACTTGTCCTATTAGATTGATATAATAATTAACATTAAATCTAAAATGGTTAGATAAACCATTGTAATTGTTAACATCATTTTAAATAGAATGTTATTTTAATCTCTTTGGGACTTAGTTATAGGAAGGAATATTGCATCATACTTGATCAAAGCAACTAGAAAAAGAGGTGCATGCATTACAGACACATACCAAGAGAAATTAGGCTAGTTCTTTCAATAGAAAGATAAATAATTAAAAATTTGTTTACCAATTGAGGATGCATCAAATAAAAAAAGAAGGAAGAACACTAATGAGAAGACAGAGATGGGCATTGTAGGAAATGACTGCCCGTGTAAAGGGGAAAGACTATAATTATCAAAATTGAGAAAACTGCAGGAGAGGTCTAGAGTTTACACTCAGAAGCTTGAGAAGGATCTGCTGCTATAGTATTGCTTATATCTTAAGTCTCTGCACTAAAAGGAAGCTCCCCATGGAGGTAAGATCAAGACTTCTAAAAAGGGAGCACTGGCCAGCGGATATTGAGGTCTTTAAGGGGCAAAACAAGACTGATTCTAAGGGTAAAGAACAATTGCAAAATTGATTCAACTACTGCCATGGGAATAAATTGCTACTTCCAGAACAAAGAAACAATGGTGCAATGTGATGCTTAGCGATACAGAAAGCAAACTAGGAATAGGTGAAGAATCAAAAGGGGAAAATCCCTTTTTCCTGCAATTTATCAATTCATTTTTATTAATAGCAATTAACTGGGAGCAGCTGGCAGAGCAGCAATTGGTTCGCTGAGCCCCAATCCGAGCATCATTGAAGTTATGTAGAGGAAGGCAGATATAAAACTAAAAGAATCAGATTTTAGGAGCTGGGAAATAAGGAATAAAGTTTGGGGAAAAAAATAAATCCTAATTTCTGCATGTGTGCATATATATATTCTAATATGTGGGGATGCCCACCACATGCACATACAACAATCACATTTTGTGTATCTATGCAGCCACATATCACTTAATGATGGGAATACTTTCTGAAAACATTATCTTCCATCCCCATGTAAATATCAATACAGTGTATTTTCACAAGTCCAGATGTAATAGCTTAGTACGCACCTAGCTCACATAGTATAGGTTCTTGTTTCTAGGCTACAAACACATACAGCGTGTGACTAAACACAATTTTTAACTCACTGGTGAGAAGTTGTATATCTTTTTTTTTAAACAATGCATATTTTTCTAAAAATATATACTTTAGTTATAGATGGATATAATTCCTTTATTTTATTTATTTATTTTTTTTATGTTGCTGAGGATTGAACCCAGTGGCTCATACATGCTAAGCAAGGGGTCTATCACTGTGCTACAACTCCAGCCCAAGAATTTGTATATCTGAACACATGTAAACATAAAAGATTCAGCAAAAATATTATATAAAAGGTTTTTTTTTAAAGCACACCTGTATACCACAGATAGAGGTTGATCTGAGTGAGTTGTTGAATACTGAGTTAATGCAAAGGCCTAGTTTATTACTGTGAACTGCTATGGACTTCATAAAGAATACACGGAATTTATTAAAATTTTTAATTTTTTTCTGCAACAATCAATTAACCTTAGCTTACTACAACTTCTTTACTTTATAAACTTGTAAGTTTTCTTTAAACTTTCAGATTCTTTTGTAATAACAGAGGCATATTGAACAACTATACAAATCCTTTCTTTACATTATTATTCTATAATCTTTTTTCTATATTTTTAACATTTAATTGTTTATTTTTGTTGTTGTTAAAATAGTCTTATTTTTAACAAAAATAGCACACACACTAGCCTAGACCACCACAGGATCAGGATCATCAGTAATCACTGTCATTCACCTCTGCATCTTGTCCGGAGGGCAGTCTTCAGAGGCAGTAGCACACACGGAGCTGCCATCTCTTATGATGACAATGCCACCCTGGAATACCTCCTGAAGGACCTGCTGAGGCTCTTGTTGAGAGGCATCAGTCTTCAAACATAAGCCTGTGGTGATTTGCTTGGTTTCTTTCTTCATATGATCAGATTGCTTGTAAGCACATAATGTACCATCAAGAATCCTCTATTAAAGAAAAGCTTTTGGTATTTAGGTCCAGCATTCATACTTTCTAAAGATCCTTGCTAAGGTCTGCAGAAGCTTCTGCTATACACTTCACTATGAATCTCTTGGTGGTTCCCCCGACCACACATCTCTCTGGCAGATTTCTTTTCACAAGCCCTTTTCCATCTATGCATTCACTATACAATAAAAATATTTTAGCTTCATTTTAATCTTAGAGTGCTCTTATTGATGTGATAACCCCATTATGTGATACATGCCTGCGTATGTATATACACAGTCCTTAGTTCACTGGGGTTTGATCTATGATTTTTTGATTTTAGAATGATGTGAAAATAATATGCATTTGGAAAAAAAGGTACTTTAATGCCCTCTTTTCCTAGGCTAGGGAAATGCTATACAACACACTCTTTCAACAGTGGCAGTGAGCCATGGCACCAAGTTAGATATATGAGATATTTAGTATCTATCATAAAATAGGCTTTTGTTATATGATTTTGCTGACCTATTGGCAAATTTGGGTGTTCTGAGCACATTTGTGGTAGGCTGACTGAGTTACAATATTCAGCAGTTAGGTTATTTTATGTATTTCCAAATTACAATATTTTCAACTTAACAGATTCATTAGGATGTAACCTCATCTTATATTGGGAGTCTTCTGCATATGTGTGTGTGCGTATATGTGTGATTTATATACATTATAAACATATATACATACCATATTATATATATGTATATATATATAAAGCTTACATACATATCCACATGTATGCACATATATAATTTAGGAGAGAATATAATGTTAAAACTATAAAGTACAGATATATATGTGTTTTTATGGAACTAGAGATACATGAAACAAATTTAATATCAAATTTAGGAAATTTATTCATTCTAAATAAAGAATACACTGTGTCTAAAAGCAGTATCTTGAGAGACTAGGATGGCAGCTGAACATTTTGGGCGGGTATTTGTTATAATATATTCATACGTGCACACAATTAAACAATATAATTTGGTCAATTTTATTTCCTAGTATCTCTTCTTTCCCTCCCCACCGTCTCCCTGACCCCCTTCTCCTATTCTACTGGTCTCCTATTTTTGTTTTAATTTGTTCTAATTAGTTATACATGACAGTAGAATGCATGTTGACACACTCACTGTACACAAATGGAGCACAACTTCTCATTCCTCTGGCTGTATATAGTGCAGAGTCACACCAGTAGTGTAATCATATACGTATATAGAATAATAATGTCTGTCTCATTCTACCATCTTTCCCATACCACAGCTGTACCAGTCCTCTCACTCTCCTCTGCCCAGTCCAAAGTTCCTTCATTCTTCCCTGGTCACCCCCCACCACTATGGATCAGCATCTGCTTATTAGAGAAAACTTTCAGACTTTGGATTTTGGGGATTGGCTTATTTCACTTAGCATGATGCTCTCTGGTTCCATCCATTTACCTGCAAATGCCATAATTTCATTTTTCTTTAAGGCTAATCAGCTGAATATTTTACAGAGAAAAGGCCCAATAATATGAAGTATTTATCAATTTTGAAAATAGAGGAAAAAGAAAGAAAATCTAAAATTTTATTCCAAATAATCTTATCTTTAAAATATGCTTGTTCTAATCAATAAAATTGAATCTAAGCTGATAATTCATGTCATGCTTCGTTGTATTAATGTATTCAATATCACAATCTTTATATATTATCAGAAATATTTCATTAGAACATGTAAATAATGACATGGAATCTTGGAAAAATGAATTAAAATTTTATCAAGAAGAATAAACTGAATTTGTTAAAGAGTAATTGTGACCCTAGTTCTATTATTTCTTAAAACCAGCCTCTACTGAGATAATGAAAGAAATAAATGTTCTGGCCTCTGCTCCTCTGCTTCTGATTCTCATTTCCTTACCCACAGAATGAAAATCATAGTTTGACACTTCTAATTGACATACTAGTTGTGGAAGTAGTATATTAAATTATCTCTTTTTATTCAAAATCATTTGTTAAGGATGATGACAAATATGAAATTATAAGTAATTGCTTTAGATGACTAATCATTTTAATTAAAAGGCAGAGTTGTCAGGAAGAATAAAGAAAAGAGATGCCTAATTATAAGGTAACTTAAAAACCTCATTTTATTTTTCAAGAAAATTTGAATATAAAAGGTAAAGTGAAAGTAAAACTATACACTAAGCTAACTACAAGAATATAAAATGTTGTTACTTATTTGATGTCAATGTCAAGGTAGAGAAGAAGATAGAACACTAGCTGAAATTCACCACCCAATAATAGAATTTTATATGAAGCCTAAATGATTGACTTAAATGGAGAAAGAAATCCTCTCAAAATCATAGTTGAGTAGTACATTTTAAAAATAACTAGTAATTTATAAAACCAAAAAATAGTTCTATGAAGTTAAAATGCAATTCATCAATTTGACCTAATTGTTATGTAAGTTTATAATAAGTCAGTGAGGGTATCTATCATTCTTTAGACATGCACAAGAAACATTTCCTGATTATAACCATATATAAAGACATGGAATTGTTAATAAATTTCAAAGTGTTGAAATAATAATATATAAGATAATACTTAGGTAGGGGATTGAGTTAATAATCCATCATGCTTACATGATGAATCTACTGTAAAAATCCCAGAAGATGAGGCTCAGGGAGCTTCTAGTTTAATGAGCAAGAACATATAAAGATGCTGGTAGGGTAAAATTCCTTCAGAGGGCAAGTAAGATCTGTGCCCCTTGCCCCTTCCTTCTTTATCCTATGGTACCTCATTTTTTTTTTTTTTGGTTGTTCCTCTGTATTCTTTGTAGTATATTTTATTAAAAACCAGTCACAGTAAGTAAACATTTCATTTCAGTGGGTTTTGTGAGATATTGTAGAAAATCATGACACCTAAAGAGTGTGATTTATAGCTACAATGATTTATAGTTAGTTGATCAGAAATTTGGAAGGCCTGGATACATGATTGGCCTCTGAAGTTAGGAGCAGTCTTGCGAGACTGAGCCCTAAAGGAAACTGATGCTAATTCCTGGTAGATAGTATCAAAATTAAATTGAGTGGCAGAACATCCATTTGGTATCCACAGAGAGAACTAGAGAATAGCTAGTTGTGGAAAACTTATACATTTGATGCCAAAAATATTGTGAATATAAAAAAGTAGCTTACTTCTCCATTTGACGTATAAGCCTTTGACAAAACTCAATGTTTTATTAAGAAAAGTAGAGATGGAAAAAATGTTCAAAACTTTGACAAATAATTTATGAAAAATGTATAGGTAACATAATTAGGGATGGAAAGTTAATAGCTAACTTCACAAAAATGCCAAAGATGTCTATTCTTATTGTCTCAAAGCAAGATTGTATTGGTGATACTGACTAATGCAATAATTGGGCAAGAACAAAGAAAGGCACACTGATAAGAAAAGATGAAATAAAACCATCTCTGTTTGGAAATAAATGAGGTCTTTTTATAGAGACAGTACCAAAGAATCTATCAAGATACTATTGAAATTATAGATGATATCAGAAATTATTTGAATATAATGTGAATAAACACAGCAAGGTTGATAGGGTATTAACATACCAACTAATCACAAAATTAAATTTTAAAAATTGTACATAAATTGAGTAAAAAGAATAATTTTCTTAGACTACCAACATATGCATTAAACTATCTGCATTAAAAAATTCAATATATTGCAAAGAAGAATTAAGAGAATTTAAGTAAAACGGACAATACACCATGTGTTGGGAAAAGCTCAACTAAATATTGTTAAGATACCAGTTCTTTTAAAATTGATTCTACACTTTTTAACTGGTAGAAAATAATAAACTGAATTTCACATGTATATAGAAATTCAAAGATTGTAGAATAGCCAGCCCAATAGTCTGAAAAAAGTACAAGCTCATAAAAAGTTTTAACTATCAAGAGAGGCTGTTACTGAAGAGAAGGTGGAAAAATAAATAAAAGTAACAGAATAGAGTGTCCAGAAGTGGACCTTCAACCATATAATGAATTAATATCTTAGAAGTTTTAAAGTGATTCAAAAGGGATGAGAAAATAGTATTTGTATTGAAATACCTGGAGGATATGTATGATAAAGATCAACATTATTATCATTATTCCGTGAATCTTTACGTTTTCTCATACAGGAGAGCTACCTTAAGATAGATTGTATATTTAAATGTGGAATTAAATGTTAAAACTTCAAGGAAAAAAATGAAGGTAGATAAATTTATGATTTTTGTGGCTAACGTAAATTTTTAAGATAGGGGAAAAAAATCAATAGCCACACATGAAAAAAGTTTATAGCCTATCCTTTGTAAAATAAATAAATTAATAATATAAATAAATAAATCCTTCTGACTTTATAAAAACACCTTTCAGGAAACAAAAAGCAACCAAAAGAATGGGATAACTCATAGCATATACATTTTTGAAAATCATAAAAATCATTAATAAAATGCAAATCAACAATTTCAAAATTAATGCACAAAGATCTTTACCAATTGGTACAATTAAAAAGTTATCAATATCAATATTCATTGAAGTAATACAAATGTAAACAATGAGATATCACCTCACATTCATGAAAGTATCTGAAATATTTTGAAAGGAACATAGAGCAACTATAAATTTCAAACATTTTTGGTAGAAGTGTAATTTTTACAGTCATCTGAAAAGTTTATTTCATGAGCTGAACAAAACCTATGAATGAACTATTCTACAACTGAATATATTCAGGAGAACATAACATTTGCTCACCAGATAAGATCTATAAAACAATGATGATGACAACTTATTAATGAAGAAAAAATAGAAAGCAAAGGAGAAGCACAGAAACAGGAACAGGAAAACAAGATGCATACACTTACAAGAAACACAGGAGAGTGTCGAATGTTTGATGAGACTGAGGTTTAAAATGGTCACTATGGACAATGTTAGGGTAAATGAAATATGTGGAATGTGTAACAAATCTAGGCATTGCTGTGAGGACATATACAAAAGTGGTGATTATCTCAAATATTTTCATGATTTTTTCTATTATTCCCGAGTCCTCAGAGGAATCATAGAAGTACATATTTGTGTTTATCAAAACCCCAAATTATCCAGGTACAGTGGCGCAGGGCTGTAATCCCAGCACTTTGGGAGGCTGAGACAGGAGAATCACAAGTTCAAAGAAGCAACTCAGTGAGACCTTGTCTCTACATAAAACACAAAATAGGGCTAGGGATATAGCTCAGTGGTCAAGTATCCCTGAGTTCAATCCCCAGCACCAAATACAAAAAAAAAAAAAAAAAAAGAATCCAAAATTTTCCTAGACAAATGCAACCAAAATTTATAGAGGCAAGGGAGTTTAGGATACCAGAGAGGATGTGTTACTGAAATGATAGGGCAAGGTGTATCCACCTCCGTGGCAGGGATATTAAAAAAAAACAAACAAGAACAACAAAAAAACAGGTGATGGATTGGGAGAAAGTAGAAGGTTTAAGATGGTTCAATACTTCTGTGCTTTTGACCTACATTTTAACTGTAAGATTGGCTTACTAAAGTGAAGAAAAGAAGGTCACTGGAAGTGAGACTGTGAAGAGATTTACAGGGAAGGCTTTGGAATCTGTAATCCAATAGTTGCTGAGGCTCCTAAAGCAATGGCCAGAATGGAGGTGAAAAAGACTGTGAGCCAGGGTCAATGGATCCAGGAAAGAGGCGGGGCATGGGGACAGAGAAAAAAACGCAGTGGTGCAGAATAAAAGTGTGCTGTAATCGAAGGACAAAGCATGAAGTAGAATTGGTTCTGATATCTGTATTTTGATATTTAAGAAATTTATGGCATGATATACACAGAGGGTTTTTTTTTCCGTATCTTAAAAATACAAACAGATATAAAAGCTGTGAATAGATATGGATATCATAACTGTCACAGAACAGGAATTTCATAAGAAAAAATTGATATTTTAATTAAATTTATATTTTAACTGATATTTAACATTTTTGAACTTCAGGGATAAAGTAATTTGCCTTTTAATGGCATCTACACTGAAACTTATAGTCTCTTAGTCTCTCTCTCTCTCTCCCTCTCTCTTCCTCACTCTCCCTCTCTTTCCCTCTCTCCCTCCCTCGTCAGTCTTGTTTGGATTTTTTAGCTGTAAAGCATGTCTTTTCTCTCCAACTACAATTATCTTCTCTGTTTCTATGGTCCCTGAAGAGGCAATTTACCCAAGTATCTAGGATTTCAGTCCTCCAATTCTTATCTTGATCTCTTGCAACCTGCTTTCAGTCCTGTTTTCTCATTTAGGTCTCTTTTCTAAGAGAGCTACTGCCCTTTTGAAATGAGATGCTGTTTTCTGTAATTCCCAAACTCTCAGTCTTCTTACATGTACCTACACATGATCTCCATAATTGCAACAACTTTGTTTTCCTCATCATATCTTTATATGACTCCTATTGAGAACCCAATATATCTTCTTACTCCTCTTCAACAGCGTCCCTGTCAGATACTTATTCACAAAAAAAATTTTAAAATCCTCTTTTTCTTTCTAGTATATCATCTCCCTTAGATTTTCTAAGTTGTATTCACTTGGCAGAATATTTGTACTATTTATTACCCTTTCATGTTCTCTTCCATTCCTTTTCCAATAGTCAATCCTTTACCTTACCTTCAGTTACCATCCAATCAATTCCAATTCCATGGGTCTCTCCATCCATTGCTTGTTCTGCTTTATTCGGCTCACAGCTTTAGCAGTGAAATCTTGCTGGATGTTCTCCTACCACATAAAACTTAATGTGACAAGGTCAGACTCTGGAAATTCCCTCCTAAACACCCTACTACTCTTCCTAACTCCATTACTCTCTCAATTTTACCAGTGTGAAACCTGGACATGAACTTTAACACCTTTTTAATCTCTCCCTCAAGGCCCTCTTGCTTTGCCCTGTGTGCTATGAAAATGTTTTTTTCATTATTCCTAGATTAAATCTCTTAAAATTTTATGATTTTTATGTTTAGATAGTATGTACTGGTTTTCCCTAATTTCTCACCTACATTTACTTTTCTCTTAATAAAATTACATATTTTATTGAAGTGAATACTTCTATTCTATAAAAATGTATCCTAGTTTTCTTAGTATCTTCTAGTAGTCTTTTAAAAGAATCATAAAAATATGTATTTCTATTTCTTTATTTCTTTATCTACCAATGTGTTCTTATATCTCAATATTTTCTAATATTGTCATCATTACCCTTAATATATGTGATACATAATGTATTTTTTGTTCTTAGTAACATATTATTTAGCCCACATAACCTATGGGATGTATTTATACATTAGAAGTACACATTCTAGCCAGGTGCGGTGGCTAAAGTCTGTAAACCAGCACTTAGGGAGGCTGAGAATCTCCTGAGACAGGAGAATCGCGAGTTCAAAGCCAGCTTCAGCAATGGCGAGGTGCTAAGCAACTCAGTGAGACCCTGTCTCTACATAAAACACAAAATAGGGCTGGGGATGTGGCTCAGTGGTCAAGTACCCCTGAGTTCAATCCCCAGTAACAAAAAAAAAAAAAAAAAAAAGAAGTACACATTCTAAAAATGAAGTTATTCTGAAAGATTCACAATACTTCAAAGGTGAGAAAATATGCAATGAAGCTTTAAACTTCTATAAATGATTATAAATATTGAAAGTGTCTTTTTTGAGGTTGTTAGGTAAAGAGTTCATTCTTTGATGATATATTACACAAATTTTTCAAATTTTCTTCTGTTTCACAAATTATCTTGAGCTCCATTTATATTATTTTACCACTTTTCTGCTAGAAATGTTTCATATAAATATAGCTTAAGAAACTAATAGAAAGTATAAGTTTAAATCTCTTAAAATTTCCACATTGAATCATATTTTTGAAATTTTCAAAATGTTTGAACTCTACTAAAGGAACACTGTTCTTATACACAATGAATAGATTGTTAAAAAACAACAAGTGTCTATAACCTTACTGGTAGATAAATTAAGAAATTTATATGAATGCATTCCATAGTTCTTTGAGTATTTACTTCTAACTACCGAAAGGATACTAGCAAACTTATTAAAGAGGATATCTAATAAACGAGAGAGACATATCAGCATATTCATCTGAATATATCAGTTGTATATGGAAGCACAGGTGTTCATTTGTGCATAATTATTTACAAAAGCCTGGAAACTGTGCACCATCATTGATCCCTGCAGAACAGACCTAAGGCCATTTACTGTATATTTGCCTGAAAAACAGTTCACTAAATCATTTCCTTGTCCAATGTGCTGCTAGAACTAAAATGTAATTTGCAAATAGCACATAACTTTTATGCCTGAATTTTTATGTTATAAACTTGAAAACATCTGTCAAAAAATGCTTGATATTATAAAAAGGTTAATAAGTTATATTCCTGATTTTCATATTTTTTTTAAAAAAATGGGATTTTTGTTCACATTTCTGCTCCTAAACTTTCTCTTTATGAATATTTGAGGTTTTTAAAAATATAACCTAAGTATATAAAAATAGTTTGATTTGAGAACTCTCACTAGGTAGCCAAGTATGTGGAATATAGTCTTCATTTGATGGAGAATCACTGTATTAATTAAATGGGCTATTCTGTGTCTCTTTGAGTATGTATTTATTATTCTAGTATGTATTTACTCACTCTAGCTTTTCTAAACCAAGCTTTCAGATGAGCACTGGATAAAGATTATAACAGCTGTATTCTAAGTTGGCAGAAACTGCACTCAGTCATTTCCAAGTGTTAACTTGCATAATGTAAACATAATTTTTTGGAAAGTATTTTCATTTTATTCTACAAACTGCCAAGTCAACATTGCTGTCTGGGTTTTAGTTATAGAAACTATTTGCTATAAAAGTCTTTATGTTTTATCATTCCCCAAACTCAGGTGTTATATTTTTTAGTCTCTTTCTTTTCAAACACAGATTTAGCATGTTTTTCATCCTGATTTACAAAATGAACTTATATACAGCAGTAGCAACCTAGGTCTTGGCAATCATTTTGAGTCTTATTCTAACAGCCTAGTAAACTTTACCATTTTTTATACCTTTAAGGCACTAGTTGAGCAATTTGAAATGGTTTATCTTTTTTCAACCTTTATAAAATATTACTTAAAATTAGGAAATATGACTTATTAAGTATAAAATATTAAGCAGGAAATGACATTAAAGTCTAAGAAAAATCCATAAAGGATGATAGTCACATTCACTGATATTGCCTTATTTGTGATCATATATAAATATAAAAGTTGATTCTGCAATCACTGTTTATCTCTTAGGGGTGACAGGTTCAATACAAGAGCCTAAATACCCGCGGCACTTATAATAGTAAGGTAAATGCTCAAGTTTTCGTCTAAAATAGTCTTAAAGCTATATTATTGAACATGTAAATGCACTGTGCAAGTCAATTAATCTCCAAAATACATGCTATGAAAATAAAGTAATACATTCATTTTGCATAAAAGTATGCCTTAGACATTTTGTTTACACAATGTCTTTTGGGAAATGTAAAGAAGGAAGATTTACTTTTAAGATGTTTAAAATGTTATTCTGTCATACTTAAATTTTCTTGCACTATGCAAGATCTATATCTTTTAAGTATTCATCAATTTGAATTTTTGAGTCATAAAACTAGGGCAATTTTTTGTTGTTTTCCCTCTTATTTTTAGTATTAAAGTTCAAAATATGCTAACATTAGTGATCAGATGATTAATGACATTCCAAAATGAAAGTACTTGATATTTTACATTTCACTATTTTGTACTAAAACAATTTGTATTTAAAATATCTCATAAGGCTAAGAGTGTCAAAATAAAAAATACATTTGCAAAAGTTAAAGAAAATTTAGAATTATTAAAAATACATTCAAGAAATAAAATTGATACATAGCTTTCTGAAGAAATATAAATGTATCTCCTTTCTTACAAGCATGTCAATAGATACTTGTTAAAAAATGAATTGATGAATAAAATGAAATCTTAGTGTTATAACTCTCTAAATAACATTTTTGAGGAAAATGCTTGTCTGTCATGCGACCTTACCCTCTTTGACCATTCCAAAAACTGAAAGCCACGCTAGTTCATTACAATCATCCCTTCTGAAATCTCTCAGGAAAATATACCTTCGTTTTTACTATATTAAATAATATTCTTGATTCTTTAATATTATTCAGAAAGCATCACATTTAACACAGCATTCAGCTTTCATTATAAGGAATTTGTTATACCTAGTAGGGATACTTATACAAATAAGCCACATGGCTTAATTATCTTAAAGTTATGTCTATTTTGATGACTTGAAATAAAGTTTTTTTTCAAAAATGTACTTTAAACTCACACATCAATTTTTGGTTTCTATCATGTAGCTTTTTGGAGTCTTTAAAAAGACATAAATGCATCATAATCATTGTATAGATAGTTTTATAAAACAGATATGTATGAAATCACTGAAGAAGTATATGTAGTGACAATAGCTGTGTGTCTAAATTTAATACTTAAAGAAGTCTAACATCTAATGACTTTACAAAATGTGTCCAAATAAAATACAGATCTTATATCTACCATACCTTTTTAACTCGATTATCTTCCTGTTTGTTTTTTTTTTTGGTTTTCTGATGAATTTGTCTTTTTTTAAAATCGTTCTAATTAGTTATATATGACAGCAGAATGCTTTTCAACTCATTGTACACAAATGGAGCACAACTTCTCATTCCTCTGACTTTAAATAATGCAGTCACACCATTTGTGCAATTATACATGTACATAGGATAATAATGTCCATGTCATTCCACTATCCTTCCCATATCCGCCCTCCTTCCACTTCCCTCACTCTCGTCTGCCTTATCCAAAGTTCCTCCTTTCTTCCCTAGCCCGCCCCCCTAATGGATCAGCATCCGCATAGCAGAGAAAACATTTGGCCTCAGAAGAAGATATACAATTAATCATATATGAAAAAATGTTCAAAATCTTTAGCCATTAGAGAAATGCAAATCAAAACTAAGATTTCATCTCACTCTAGTCACAATGGCAATTATAAGGAACAAGCTACAAGCTGGGTGTGGTGGCGCATGCCTGTAATCTCAGCACTTTGGGAGGCTGAGACAGGAGAATCTCAAGTTCAAAGCCAACCTCAGCAATGTTGAGGTGAGGCACAAAGCAACTTTTATTTAGAGACTCTGTCTCTAAATAAAACACAAAAATAGGGCTGAGGATGTGGCTCAGTGGTTAAATACCCTTGAGTTCAATTCCTGGTACCAAAAATAAAAAAATAAAAATAAAAATAATACAAGCAACAATAAGTGCTGGCAAGGATGTGGGTGAAAAGGTACACCCATGCATTGCTGGTGGTACTGCAAATTGGTGCAACCACTCTGGAAAGCTATATAGAGATTATTTAGAAAACTTGCAATGAAACCATTATTTGATCCAGCTATTCAACTCCTTCGTTTACACCCTGTGGACTTAAAATCAGCATACTACAGTGACACAGCCACATTAATGTTTACTGCAGCTCAATTCACAATTTCATAGCTAAACTATGAAACCAAACTAGATGCCCTTCAACAGGTGAATGGATAAAGAAAATGTGGCATATATACACAATAGAGTATTACTCAGCCTTTTTTCTTTTTTTCTTTTTTTGTTTTACTTAACTTTGTTTCAATGTTTCTTACATGTCCCACCATATTGGGTTTGAATAGGTTGTTGATTAAGCAAACATTTACAAAACATGGAACTGCAGAAAGTAAGATATTTAGATTTAAAGAATAAAGAGTTAATAAAGAATTCTTATCAAAAATATAAGATGAAGTTTTGCCAAAACAACAAAATACCTCATTTTCTTGCCAATTCTAATTTTAAAATACAATGAGAAGTAAAATATATGCAATGTATCCAAATTTTGATCAGAAAAGATGAGTGAAAAGTTTTTTACATTGCTACATTTATCATAGTAAGCATCCTTAAAACAATGAGATTATTGGATAATATTTCATTATCTGTTGTTTTACAGACTCTCTTATGTCAATGTGATGCATGTAGTAAATTTTTATTTGAGTTGAATAATATTCCTATATATGTGTAGCAGATGCTTTTCTATATCAAATGATTCTTTGTCATTCTCATCAAATATATAAATTCAATTTGGAACTGCATGCATACAAATGAAGAGTACATGCATGTAAATTTGCATTTGAGATGAATAAATTATGTTTCCACTTCCATTCTTTATTCTCAAAGCAAACTATTTTTTATATTTTTAGAAGAAAATATTGGTTCTATCTCTGAAAGTTGAAGACATTAAAGCCAAAACATATGTTTACATACAAATAGGACTAAACCGTTTGTTATGACCTATTTGTCATTTAAAATGAAAACATTTTGAAATAATTGAGATAGAATTCCATAGAACAAATTTTTATTTGTGGTTTTCACAGAGCCCAATGATACTACATATCTAAGTCACATGAATTTTAAACATCCATTTTTTTTAATCAAAACTTTTCTTAGAGTATTATGAAGGTATAAAATTCAAAGCCTTTGCCAATTGCCAAGAATTAAATAGAATTAAATAAGAAACAGAATGTTGAGTAAGAAATTAGTTACTCTCATATTCATAGTTTCAGTTAGGGACATTTCCAATTAAAGTTTTTAGATTAATAGGATAACTCATAAAATTATCTTGTACTCCATAATTTTCAAACACTTTTATTTCTTTTTATTCAAAAAATAAATAAATAATAAGGACTGTTACAAAGAGATGGTCCAAAGTTAGAGAATTCTCCCATTTTTATAACTATTGATGCTAGGAATAGATTGTTAAATTCAATAAGGCAAAAAAATCATATTACTATGAATTTAGTTATAAAATATCAATATAGTGACTGCTATAGTTAGACATTAATAAACGGAGAAGAGATGTATGAGACAGAAGAAAAGTAGTAAAAGAAAAGACTTAAGTATTCGAGAAGACTGAAAGCTGAGCGTGAACCCACAGGCAGACTGAATTTGAAGGAGTGGTTGATCTACAATTTGAAGTACATGTCTTCAGGTTTCCATAATTATTCCTGAGTGTTTCCGATTTTTATTGTTATTATTATTATTTTATTTTTCCAGCACTTTTTTTCTTAAATACTACAAAGTCTCCACTTTGCAATTTTTTAAAAAATCAGTTGTTTATATATACATAGTCTTATTTTTTGGAATCTGTATTCTGTTCCCTTGATGTAAATGTTTCCCTTAATTCAAACACCACATAGCAATTTGGTATGAAATTGCTAAGATTCTAAGATCCCCGTCAAAACTCACATTGAAATTTAATCCTCATCATGAATTATCATTGGTGAGAGGAGACAGGACCTTTAAAGAAATGATTAGGTCAGCAGTGTTCTGTTTTCATGGGTTAAGGGATGAATGTGATAATGCCTTATTGGGCTATCTCAAGAGTAAGTTTGTTTTAAATGCCTCTTTGGCTCTGTCTCTTTGATGTGCTCTGTCCTGCCATGCAATGCCCTCTGCCATTCCTTACCCACGTAAAGTCCATCAGGAGATTCTGAGCAGATGCTGGAGCTATTCCCTTGGACTTCCCAGTCTGAAGAACAGCAGGGTAAATAATAGTCTATTTCTTTCAAATTATTCAGTCTGTAGTATTTAGTTATAGCCACAGAAAATGACAAGACAGGTAGCTTTATAATAAGTTTTTAATTAGTGTTAATCCAACTTGCTTTTTCTAAGTCATTTTGTCTATTCTAGGTATTTTTTATTTCCTATTATATATCAATTATTTCCGAATTAATTTGCAAACCCATGGGAAACTGAGAATCCCACTAACAACCTCATACAGGAGTTTGGAAACAAGAGCCTTCCTCATTCTATTTTTGAAATGACTTCAGTACTAGCTGATGCCTTTATTTCAGCCTGTGATAGAACCTAAAGAGTTGATTGCAAAAAATGAGATAATAAATGTTGTTAGCTAACCTACCACATTTGGCAGCAATTTATTATGCAGAATTATATACTAATATATAGCCAGATAACATATTTTGTGCAACTTGAATACTTTCTGAGTCTTCTTTAAGATTCAGAATATGGTAAATTGGTAAAAGTTCCATATACATTGAAAAAAAATTCGGTTCTGTTGTTAGGAGGGTATTTTAGACATCATTTATACAAAGGTAGCTGATGGTATCTTTTCAAGTAGATAATATCTTTCCTCTTTTTTGTCTACTTGCTATATCAATTATTGAGAAGAAATTATGGAAATCACTCTATATTTGGATTTGTCTATTTTACCTTGCAGTTCTATCAATTTTCCATTGTATCTTTTGGATGGCTACTACTAAAGACATAAACGTTTGGGATTCTGATGTTCCCTTTATTAGTTGTTCCCTTTTTCATTATGAAATTTCTTTCTTAGCATTAGCACAGTGCGTCTTTTTCATCTGTTTAATTGTAATCTTTATATTATCATATTTGAAATTAGTTTTTTGCAAAAAATATATTGCTTTTCTTACTTTTCATGCAATATATGCCTTTTATTAAGTCACTGAGACCACTAATATTTTTAACTATTTACTGGTAAATTAGAGTTACATATAGTAGTGGAATTCATTGTGACACATATGTACATGCACACAAATTGATCAATTTCATTCTCTAGTACATTGTTTCTTCCTCCCATCTGCTCTCTCTCTAGTTCCCTTACTTTGTTTTTTTTGTTTTTTTTGTTTTTTTTTTTGGTACTGGGGATTGAACTTAGGGGTACTCGACCACTGAGCCACATCCTCAGCCCTATTTTGTGTTTTATGTAGAGACAGGGTCTCACTGAGTTGCTTAGCGCCTCGCCATTGCTAAGGCTGGCTTTGAACTCGCGATTCTCCTGTCTCAGCCTCCCTAAGTGCTGGGATTACAGGCTTGAGCCACCGCGCCCGGCTCCCTTACTTTATTCTACTGGTCTCTCTTCTGTTTCATGAGGTCCCTTTTGTTTACCTTCTTATTTGTTAGCTTCTGCAAATGAATAAGTTTTAGAAAAAGTTTGACCCTTGACTTTCTGAGACGGGTTGATTTCTAGCTTACTTCAAAAGATGTTATACAGTTCCATCCACTTCTTTGCAAATGATATAGAGATAATCTACATTAATATTATTATTGATATAGTTGTGTTTTGATCTATCATCTTTTCATTTTCTATGTTTTCCCTTTTTTGGTACTTCTTTCTTCATTTAATTCTCTCCATTGGATTAATCAAATGTTTCTTTTATGATTTCTTTTTTTTTCCTTTTAATGATCTATATTAGTTTTCTATTATGTAACATTATCATAAAACTAGTGGCTTAAACAATACAAAGAAAATCTTCCCTGCTGACTGATGACCCACTGTGGAGCCCAGGCCCTGGCCAAGGACCACCTCAACCAACCAATGCAAGTGCTTAGGCCCAGGTCAGGCCCAGGAAGGCCCCCACCAGTCCAAGCCAAGGCCCAGACCTGGGCCCAGACCCAGGCCCGGATCAATCTCCTGGATTCGTTCAGGAACCCAGGCCAAGACCCAGGACCCACGTATCCCTGACCAGCCTGAGAGCCTAGGCCCAGGTCAGGCCCAGGACTGCCCCTGATGACCTGTGTGAGAATTCAGGCCAGGACCACCCTGGGGCAAGCAAAGGACCATGCTGTGACTCCCCATTTACCAATCTCTCCCTCCAACCCAACTTCATCTTTGAACACTAAAGCCATTGCCATAGCCCTCCCCATGTAGTAGCCTCCACCTTGGGACAACAGAAAGGTCCTGAAGGCAGCTGCCCACCAGAGCACAACAAGTCATAGCATTGCATCTCTGAACAGGCAGCCCAAACCCATTGGAAGTCCCACCCTTTTAGCCTCATCTCTGAAAGTGAATGTTTTCATTAATGGACACCACCATTACTATCTTGATTTACCTCTGCTACAACTGCCATTATCTTTAGTTGCAGTACTATCCATCTTGGCACACCAGGCAGGAACTGGAAGCCCAACACTAAGGTGAGGTATAGGTACACTTCAGGAATACTATAAGATTATAGGGTAGACTACAATACCTCAGATATGCACTGAAAGAAAGGAAGACATATAGATAACATGAATAAAACAAGGGAAAAAAGTGCCTAAAACAAAGCAAGATAATGTAATAATAGAATCCATTGACAGCATAGTTGATGAAATGTCAGATAAGGAGTTCAGAATATACATAATTAAAATGATCTGCAAATCTAACAATGACATAAGAGAGCAGATACAGGCAAAAATCAATGACGTCAACAAAGAGACAAGGGAGCAAATAAAGGTAGCAAAAGGTTACTTCAAGAAAGTGATAGCGATTCTAAAAAAAATAATCAAAAATCATTGAAATGAAGGAAAAATAAACCAAATAAAAAACTGAATAGAAAGCATCACCATCAGGCTAGATAACTTGGAAGACAGAACCTCAGATAATGAAGACAAAATATACATGCTTGAAATTAAAGTTGACCACACAGTGAAGATGGTAAGAAACCATGAACAGAACATCCAAGAATTATGAGATAGCATCAAAAGACCAAATCTAAGATTTATCAAGATAGAATAAGGCATAGACATTCAAACCAAGGAATACACAAACTCTCCAATGAAAAAGTATCAGAAAATTTCCCAAACATAAAGAAGGAATTAGAAAATCAAGTACAAGAGGCTTAGAAGATGCCAAATGTACAACATTACAACAGATCTAGACCAAGAAACATTATAATGAAAATGATCAGCATACAGAATAAGGATAGAATTTTAAAGGCCACAGAGAGAGTAATCAGATTACATATAGGGGAGAGCAATTTGGAACACAGCAGATTTTACAACCCAGACACTCAAAGCCAGAAGATCCTGGAACAATATACCAAGCTCTGAAAAAAAAATGGATGCCAACCAAGAATCTTACACCCAGCAAGAGTGAGCTTCAGATTTGATGATAAAATAAAAATCTTCCATGATAAAAAAAAGTTTAAAAAGAATTCACATTGAGAAAGCATGCACAACAGAGCATTCTTGGCAAAATATTCTATGAGGAGGAAATATAAAACAACAATGAAAATCAGCAAAAAGAGGAACTACACTAAAGGAAAGGCAAAAGAGAAACAAGTCAAGTTAAAAAACAAAAATAAACAAAAATGACCAGGAAAACAACTCATATTTCAATAATAACCCTAAATGAGAATGGCCTAAACTTATCAATTGAAAGACATAGAGCTGGGTGCAGTGGCGCAAGCCTGTAATCCCAGCACTTAGAGAGGCTGAGACAGGAGAATCGGGAGTTCAAAGCCAGCCTCAGCAACAGCGAGATGCTAAGCAACTCAGTGAGACCCTGTCTCTACATAAAACACAAAATAGGGCTGGGGATGTGGCTCAGTGGTCGATTGTCCCTGAGTTCAATCTCCAGTACCAAAAAAAAAACAAAAACAGATATAGGCTGACAGATGGCATTAAAATCAAGGTGGAAATCAATGAAATTGAAACAAAAGAAACAAGTCAAAAACAAAAATCTAGTTCTATAAAAAAATAAACAAAATTGACAAACCCTAGACACCCTAACAAAAAAATAAAAAAGAAAACTCAAATTACTAAAATTTGTGATGAAAAAGAAAATATCACAACAGACACTATTGAGATACAGAAGACAATTAGGAACTACTATGAAAATTTATACTCCAGTAAAATAGAAAACCTCGAAGACACCAACTTTCTAGAGGAATATCATCAACCCAAACTGAGTCAGAAGGACATACATAATTTAAACAGATCAATTTCAAACAAGGAAATAGAAGACACCATCAAAGCCTACCAACCAAGGAAACTGTGAGAGACCAGATGGATTCACAGCTGAGTTCTACAAGACCTACAAAGAAGAATTAATACCAATGTCCCTCAAATTATTCCATAAAATATAAATACATAAGTACAGTTATCTTATATAGACAAAGGTGTCAAAAACATACTTTGGAGAAAAGATAGCCTTTTCAAAAAATGGTGCTGGGAAAACTGGAAATCCATATGCAGCAAAATGAAATGCAATTCTTATTTCTCATCATGCACAACACTCAACTCTAAGTGGATCAAGGACCTAGGAATCAGACCAGAGACCCTGTGCCTAATAGAGGAAAAAGTAGGCCCAAATCTTCATCATGTCAGATTAGTCTCTGATTTCCTTAACAAGATTCCTAAAGTGCAAGAAATAAAATCAATAATTAATAAATGGGATGGGTTTAAACTAAAAAGCTGCTTCTTAGCAAAAGAAACAATCAATGAGGTGAAGAGAGAGCTTACATTTTGGGAGCAAATTTTTGTCACATGCACATCAGAAACAGCACTAATCTCCAGGATATATAAAGAGCTCAAAAACATAACACCAAATAAACAAACAACCCAATCAATAAATGGGCTAAGGAGCTGAACAGACACTTCTCAGAACTAGTAATACAACTGATCAACAAATATATGAAAAAATATTCAATTTCTTGTAATTAGAGAAATGCAAATCAAAACTACCCTAAGATTTTATCTCACACTAGTCAGAACAGCAGTTATCAAGAATACAAGCAACAATAACTGTTGGTAAGCATGTGGGGGGAAAGGCACACTCGTACAATCCTGGTGGAACTGCAAATTGATGCAACCACTCTGGAAAGTAGTATGGGATTCCTTAGAAAACTTGGAATGAAACCACCATTTGACCCAGCTATCCCACTCCGTGGTCTATACCCAGAGGAATTAAAAACAGCATACTATAATGATACAGCTACATCAATGTTTATAGCAGCTCAATTCACAATAGCTAAATTGTGGAACCAACCTAGATGCCCTTCAAAAGATGAATGGATAAAGAAACTGTGGTATATATACACAACTGAATATTACTCAACATTAAAAAAGAATAAAATTATGGCATTTGCAGGTAAGTGAATGGGGTTAAAGAATATCATTCTAAGCAAAGTAAGCCAATTCCAAAAAAAAAACAAAGGCAGAATGTTGTCTCTGATAAATGGATCCTGATTCGTAATGTTTGGGCAGGGGTTTCTGAAGAATGGAAGAACTTTGGGCACAGGGGAGGGAAAGGAGAAGAGGGAGTATGGGGCAGGTAAGATGGTGAAATGAGATGTTATTATTACCCTGGGTACATTGCTATCACTTCACCTCCTTTCCCACTTGAAGCTCACTGTATTTTCTTTTCTTTTCTTTCTTCTCTTTCCTTTCTTTCCTTTTTTCTTTTGTTTCTTTCTTTCTTTCTTGGCACTAGGGGTTAAACTTGGGGACACTATCACTGAGCCACATCCCCAGCCCTATTTTGAGTTTATGTAGAGACAGGGTCTCACTGAGTTGCTTAGCGCCTCACTGTTGCTGAGGCTGGCTTTGAACTCATGATTCTCCTGTCTCAGCCTCCCAAAGTGCTGGGATTACAGGTGTGCACCACCATACCCGGCTCTTACTGTATTTTCATGTAACTGGTCTCTCTAAAGATGATATGCCCCTTAACACATTGATGATGATGATGATGATGATGATAATAATAATAATAATAATAATAATAAAAATACCCCAGAATGGCTTTGTTAAAGCTTTTCCTTCTGGACCTTATGCTATTTTTGTTATGTCTTTAATGTCTACCTCTATTAATACAATTTTATTATTTTGTTTAAATAGTACATGTTTTTTATAGAAATTGGCTCAGAACCTCTTATATATTTTCCTTGCATTTGGTATTTCTTGTGCTCTGCATTCCTTTGTGTAGATCCAAAGGTATGGATATATATATATATATGTATATATATATATATGTGTGTGTGTATATATATATATATATTTTTGTCCAAAGGTCTCCCATTAACATTTCTTGTAATATTTTTTCCTCAAGAAATCTCTTGTCCATTTCTTTTATGTAGCCCTAATGTTTTTCCCCCAGCTTTTTTTCTTTTTTTGGTACCCAGGATTAAACTCAGGTGTACTCAACCACTGAGCCACATCCCCAGCCCTATTTTGTGTTTACTATAGAGACAGGGTCTCACTGAGTTGCTAAGCACCTCACCATTGCTGAGGCTGGCTCTGAACTCGCAATTCTCCTGTCTCAACCTCCCAAAGTGCTGGGATTACAGGCTTGCGCCACCGTACCTGGCTTTCCCCTAGCTTTTAAAAGACATTCCATTTAACATTGTTTTGAATGCTGTTTGTTATGCTTGGTGCAATTTTATTCATATTTCTTGGAATTTGGCTTTGTAGAAAACTTTTTAATCTCCTAGCTTTTAGTACTTATCAAAAATAAAAATATTTCAAATATTTTATTTCTTTCTTTTAAAATTTTTTCTTTTATCTTCTTCCGGTGTTACATTTATTCATGTACCAACCACTTGAAGATGGTTGACATTTAAATGACCCTATTTTCATTTATTTAACAATTAAATGTTTTCTTTTTATTTTTGGATAATTTTTATTCCCGTGTCTTCTAGTTCAAAAATATAGGTTTTAATCTACTATTAACCCATTGGGGTTATTTAAAATCTTATATGGTATTATTTTAATGTATATACATTCATATGGGTTTTGTTTTACATCTTTCATATCTCCACTTAACTTTTTGTACTTGCAAATGTGTTTTGCATTTCCCTAGTTCTTTGCATATCTTATTATTTGATTGGGTGTCCATCCTTAATTTTACCTTGTTCAAGGCTAGATATGTTTACATTTCCAGAAGTGACTTGCACTTTTTGTTTTGTTTTTTCATGGGCTTCTGCCATTCAGTAGTCTTATGATTAACTCATGAGTAACCATATCTCTAGGGTTTTTTGTCTTTATAGCCGTCCCCTCTCCATGAGAAGTTTTATGATAACTTTCCTAGCTTCCTTTATTTCTCTGGATTTTCAGTGATGTTTCCTCATCACGGGTCCACGCCTGAAAATCATAGCTGGTCTACACCTGAAAATCATAGCTTTCTAATAGCCATATAGCAAAAAACAATTTTTTTAGATACCAAAAATATTATTTTTAGGAGATATCCATAAATAAAATGTAAAGCTAGTGGTACATTTGACATCTTACTGCCCTTTCATTCATATCACTAACGTATGTAACACTTTCAAAATATGTCTGTCATGTACAGTACAAAGTTCCTTATTTTCTTTCAATTCTGATAAAAAATTACATTGACAGTGTGTTCTCAGTTCTCTTTTGTTTTGAAAATATACAGTTTTAAGTAAAAAAAATAAGAAAACCAAAGTTATTTAGAAAACTTATACAAAGATAAAAAGATTTAAAAGTTTTGAAAGAGGGAATGAAAGAGGTAATTTTTTAAGTGAATATATATTTAGAATTTGAAGAACTTTATCATTAAACAAATAGTTTACATTTATCTTGCATTTAATCTTTTCTCATAATTGCTTTTATGCAGTTCAGAAATGACTCAGAATTCCAATGATACATGATCATAATATTAAAAAAAATTACCGAAAATTATGTAAGACCTTTCCTGTTTTTCTAAACAGGAAACAGTCACTATCGTTACTGAGGCTGAAAACATGCACACAAACTCATCCTATTCATAGCATTTATGTTAGGAACATAGTTGACTATTTTGAAAGTAATAGTCTAAGCAAAATTTTCTAATGCATACTTAAACAGCAGATTTTACACAAACATACACAAAGAGATGCAAAACCTAATGGTAATAATCTAAAAAATGAAGCAGTATAAATTTAAAACACTTCAGAATTTTCTTCAACAACTTCAAAGTTTTCAAGTTAGTTTTAAACAAAAAGTATAATATTTCAGTATTTTTTTTAAAAGAGTTCAACTACGTTTGAACTTAATGAATTGGAAATGCTATTACTTCCCTAAAAATCCTACCTTATCCATGGTATAAAAACTCTGAAAGTACATAGGGTTTTAAAGATTTCTAACCCAGGAAGAGATTTATCAAGCTTTTCTGAAACAACCAAATAAACACTGAAATTCTGAAATAAAGCCCAGGGCATCATAAGGCTCATTTCTGATTCTCCTCTTGTAAGAGGCAGAACAAAAATCTTCTTTCAAGTGCTTGATTAAATGCAGTGCTTGCACTTGTATAAGAGTGCTGTCTCCATTTGTTAAAGGAAATTGTGCCAAAATCAGATGACCATTATCATCATTTTAATTAATAAAAGCTCATGGTAATTACCTTACCACACAATTAGAGTTTACTTTATTCCTTTCTAAACAAAAATTTGCTAAAATCCTACTTTGGATAAAATGTAGAAACATCTATTATAAAATAATTGGTAATATCTTAGTATCTTATGGATGTACACAATTTAAAAAATAAATATAATGAAAATAAAAATATAATAATTTCAATACAAATGAGGAAAAGTGTTCTGGAGCTTCAGTGATGATAGTGACTGTTTCCAGGTTAGAAAAAAAAAAAGGTCTAAAATAACACAGCATGTTTCTTAAAAGATGTAGAGAACTTCCTCCTTATAGCATAAATTATTGTTTTTATAGTATATAGATTTTGCTAAAGTATAATGAGAACTCAAGACTCATGAGCACATGAAATTCTTGATACACAAGGCTAATTTCTGCTTCCAAATACAAGATACCTGGTTGGGATGTGGATAAGCTATATCATTAATATTTGTTCAATGAATGTATCACTAACTTACATACAATGCCTAGATAAACTTTATATATTTTATTATTTCAAGCAGCAGAAGAAAACAATGCAACAGTGTGAGAAGACATTGAGACACTGTAGCAGAGTAGACATAAACATGTTGGACATTATTATTTAATATTTGATTTTAAATATAGTGAAGTAGTTAAAGATATGAAATTCAGTAACATCTATGCATGCAATCACAATTCCAAATTTGCTCCACACTGTTGTTATCATTATGGTCAATTATATTCTTTCTTCATGTGTCTACTGTAGTCACAGTCTTGTTGACAATCCATCCATTTGACACATATTTGTTCAACATTTACTAGATATGGCTCTAGGTATCAGTGCACAAAAAGGGCAAAGCCATCTGCAGATGTGGAAATTATATTCTAGTGGATGAATTTGCACAATAAATAATAAATACAAATAATTAAATTATATGGTATGAGTAGTGGAAAGAGGTTTGTAATTTTGCTAGTATAATCCAACTACACTTATTGGGAATATCAAACTTCATGTAAGACTTCATGAAACTGTAAGGGAGAGAAAAATGCTGATGTCAAAGTGCGAACAGATGGAAATTAATGCATAATTGGAGGGGCCATTATAGAAAGGTGCATAAACAGTTCACCATCAATAGCAGTACAGATAGCAGTGGATAAGGAAGCACATAATATAGGGAGCAAAGTTTTTAATCTTGTTCATTATTTTTCTTAGTATACTATGAAGCAAGATCATTTGCTCAGACTGAACACAGAACAAAATGTCAGGGGTTTAACAAAATGAATATAGAAAATATGCCTGTAGAAAAATGGAAAAGTACTCCAGGGAAAGAAATTTTATTTTATACATACATACAGCATTATGAAATAGGTTTTGTGTCTTCATATTTTTAGGTTATTCCAGTATAATAAAATGCCATTCAAATAAATTCAGATACACAAAAATTTGTATCAAGTTTATTAAATTCTATAAAGCTAATAACCTAGAATAAATTTTAGGTATTGATTTTAATGTCTTAGAAACATGCAATTACTAACTCATAAATGGAATGATTTTATGTTGTCAAGAAAAATAGATAAGTGATTTAAACAACAAATTGATCACAATACTCAAAGTTATTCTTATCTCTTTCACAAATCTGTAGATTTATAAATTTAAAATGATAAAAATTGCAGTGTAAGAAGTGCTATACATAAAAGTTCCAAATATATATTATCAAAAATATAACAAAAATATATAAAAAATGTATAAAAATCCTGAAAGCATTGAAGAATGTATGTATCCTAACATTAAAAATTGAACCATGTATTTAAATGTGTAAGTTATTTCTAATCAATTTCAGTTACCAGTATTTTCAGAAACAAAGAACCCTAGCTTGTTAAAATTTATCTCAAATGGAATATTAAGTACTAATAGAAAATGCCCTGTAAGTTATAAAATCTTACATAAATAGTGGTTATTATGCATAAGACATATACAATTGTGAAAAGCATCATCCATTTCACTGGGTAATACATTGACATCTAATATTTTTCTGGAAAAAAATACCTATTATGAATGTAATTTTAAAAATTTAAAATAAAAGACTTGTGACTTTCTTTACCCACTACACAATAATTATTTTTAATATTTATATTCCCTCCAAAAATTTAGGACATTTTGGGCAATGTTTGATTTCATGTAGTATTTTTTACTTAGAAAACTGTGAAGTTGATTTCACTGTACCATACAGAAAGAAATAGCAGTAAGAAGATATTCATGAAAAAAATTAACATGAGGAAAAAACCAAATTTCCAAACAATGTTTAAATTATGAAACAATTTATGTTAATTTTTTTATTTTTTTCCTAATACAAGCATAAATTTTTATTTCTAAATAGTGGTCACTTAAAAATATTGCTTTATAATTCATTTCTAAAGTGTCTCAACATGGATGGGAAATTTATGTTAGAAATTCAGTCAATTACCAAGAAAAGCCCAGGACCAGATGAATTTTCAACTGAGTTCTAAAAGACCTACAAAAAAGAATTAATGCCAATTCTCCTCAAATTATTCCATGAAGTAGAAAAGATTCCCTTCCAAACTCATTCTATAATGCTAGTATCATCCTGATACCAAAACTAGACAGAGACACATAAAAGAAAGAAAACTTCAGACAAATATTCCTAATGAATATAGATGCAAAAGTTTTCAATACAATTTTGGCAAATCACAAAGAAGAACATATTAAAAAATAGTACACCATGATCAATTGGGGTTCATTCCAGGGATGTAAGGTTAGTTCAACATATGGAAACCAATTAACACAGTTCATCATATCAGTAAGCTTAAAGATAAGAATTATATGATTATACCAATTGAAGCAGACAAAACATTTAATAAAATACAATACCCTTTCATGTTCAGAACACTAAAATCTAGGGATAGTAGGAACACACCTCAGCATTGTAAAAGCTATCTATACTAAATTCAAGACAAACTCATTCTAAATGGAGAAAAATTGGAAGCATTCCCTCTAAAAACTGGAACAATAAAGGGATGCCCTTTTTCATCACTTCTACTCAAAATATTTCTTGAAACTCTAGCCAGGGAAATTAGACAGTTGAAAGAAATTAAAGGGACACAAATAGGAAATGAAGAACTCAAACTATCATTATTTGCTGATGACATAATTCTATACTTAAAGGATCCAAAAAATTCCACCAGAAAACATCTAGAATTAATAAATGAATTCAGTAAAGTAACAGGATACAAAATCAATACCCATAAACCAAGTGCATTCCTATAAATCAGTGATGAAAACTTTGAAAGAGAAATTAGGAAAACTATTTCATTCACAATAGCCTCAAAAAATAAAATAAAAAAGTTGGGAATCAATTTAACAACAGAGGTGAAAGAACTCTACAATGAAAAATACAAAATACTAAAGAAAGAAATTAAAGATGTCCTTAGAAGATGGCAAGGTCTCCCATGTTCTTTAATAGGCAGAATTAATATTGTCAAAATGGCTGTGCTAGCCAGGTGCGGTGGCTCAAGCCTGTAATCCCAGCAATTAGGGAGGCTGAGACAGGAGAATCACGAGTTCAAAGCCAGCCTCAGCAAGAGCAAGACGCTAAGCGACTCAGTGAGACCCTGTCTCTACATAGGGCTGGGGATGTGGCTCAGTGGTCGAGTGCCCCTGGGTTCAATCTCTAGTACCAAATAAAATAAAGAAAAAAAAATGGCTATGCTACACAAAGCGCTGTACAGATTCAATGTGATTCCAATTAAAATCCCAATATCATTCCTAGAAAAGGCAATCATTAAATTGATTTGGAAGAATAAGAGACCCAGAATAGACAAATCAATCCTTAGTAAGAAGTAAAGAAGGAGGCTTCACAATACCAGACCTTAAACAATACTACAAAGTTATAGTAACAAAAACAGTATGGTAGACAAAATAGACATGTAAACCAAAGGTACAGAATAGAAGACACAGAGCCAAACCCACATAAATACAGTTATTTCATACTAGACAAAAGTGCCAAAAACATACAGTGGATAAAAGATAGCTTCTTCAACAAATGGCTTTGGGAAAACTGGAAATCCATACAGGGAAAATGAAACTAAACTACTATCTCTCGTCATAAACAAAACTCACCTTAAAGTGGATCAAGAACCTAGGAATTAGACCAGACACCCTGCACATAATAGAAGAAAAAAGAGGAACAAATCTTCATCATGTCATATTAGCATCTGACTTCCTTAACAAGACTCTTAAAGAAATAAAATGAAGAATCAATAAATGATATAGATTCAAACTAAAAAGCTTTTTCTTAGCAAAAGAAATAATCAATGAGGTGAAGAGAGAGCCTACATTTTGGGAGCAAATTTTTGCCACATGCACATCAGAAACAGCACTAATCTCCAGGATATATAAAGAGTTCAAAAACTTAATACCAAATAAATAAACAACCCAATCAATAAATGGGCTAAGAAGCTGAACAGACACTTCTCAGAACTAGTAATATGACTAATCAATAAATATATGAAAAAATATTCAGCATCTCTTGTAATCAGAGAAATGCAAATCAAAAGTAAGATTTTATCTCACACTAGTCAGAATGGCAGTTATCAAAAATACAAGCAACAATAACTGTTGGTAAGCAAGTGGGGGGAAAGGCACACTCAAACAATCCTGGTGGAACTGCAAATTGGTACAACCACTCTGGTAAGCAGTATGGAGATTCCTTAGAAAACTTGGAATGAAACCACCATTTGATCCAGCTATCTCACTCCTTGGTCTATATCCAAAGGACTTAAAAACAGCATACTACAGTGACACAGCCACTTCAATGTTTATAGCAGCATAATCCACAATAGCTAAATTGTGGAACCAACCTAGACGTCCTTCACTAGATGAATGGATAAAGAAACTGTGGTATAAATATACAATGGAATATTACTGAGTATTAAAAGAGAATAAAATTATGGCATTTGCAGGTAAATGGATGGAGTTGGAGCATATCATGCTAAGTGAAGTACGCCAATCCCAAATAACCAGAGGCTGAATGTTTTTCCTATTAAGTGGATGATAATCCGTAATGGTGGGAGGGCATAGGATGAGTGAAGAAACTTTGGATGGGGCAAAGGGGAGGTTGGGAGCAACAAGGGGGTAGGAAAGATGGTGGAAAGAGACAGTCATCATTACCCTAGGTACGTGTTATGACTGCATTAATAGTGTGACTCTACTTCATGTACAACCAGAGAAGTGAAAAATTCTGCTCCATTTGTGTTCAATGAATTGAAAAGCTTTGTACTGTCATATGTAACTGATTTAGAACTAATAAAAAAGTGAAAATTGATAAATTTACTTAACTAACATTGACATAGGCAAAATAAAAATAAATTAATTAAATAATCATCTATCAGAAAAATAAAGACCAAGAACTGGTATAAATTTCCTTCCTTGGCCACATAAATTTAGGAAATGTTTGCCTATTTAATCTCATTTCTATTAAAAACATATGACAAATATAATACAACAGTTAATATTCCTATTAGTTCTACATAAATAATAGCCATCTTCATCCATTGGTGGTTAAACAAACTTCCCAAGGAAAGAACACTTTTCCACAGAACCACATTTCCACTCATGATAAGTACAACTAAGATGTTCCTTTCAAAATATTTTGACAGAAATCAAAGTATAGGATATTCTGAAGCACACATTTTCTCAGTTTTCTGAAGTCAGATTCTTGAGACAATGCTTGATCATTCAGAAAATAGCTAAAATGTTGATAAAGACAATTCCAAAAATACCTGTACAGTCTTACAAGTTTGATCAAAAAAAGAGCAACATTATTTCTAAGCGACTATGCTATTTCACATACAATTTTATGTATTTATGTAGAAATATTCACACATCAAATATTATAAATGAAGATCAAATACTATTTACATCTCCATAAAACATACATAATTTGTTTACTTTCAAACAATTGTTGTTTTGAAAAACTAAATAGTATCTTACATTGTGTAATATATAATAATTCTAATATGTAAAGAAATAAATAATGAAATGCAGTCATTCCAAGAGACATGGATATACAAGAAAGTTATAGATCAGCAGATACTATTTTTAATACATGATCTGGCAGTTTAAATAATATTTCTTTAAATAACTTATTTATATAGCAAAAATTATTAAGGATTTTTTTCCATATGATTACTAACTTAAAAGGTTAATAATTTAAAAAAACCTTCCTGTTTGGTTTAAGAGGAATTTGCTGCTATGGTATTTGCTTGCTATTATAGCTTCCATCTAATATTATGTTGGAAGTATTTATGCATTTTATGATTTTAAGTCTTGATTCTCTTTTTGTTTTCTGTTTATACTCAGTTGGTGAACTCATCTAGTCTATGATCCTAAACAGCATTCATATGCTGGTTATCCTTAAATTTAGATCTCCAAGTATCTCTCTCCAAAATTCAGCCTAATATACCCAATCACCCACAGATCATCCACACTTGTGTGTATGTTTTATATATATGCCAATTTCACTGCATCCCAAATACATGTCCATTTGAATATTTCTAAAATTGAACTGCTATTCCTTTTCCCATACCACCTTCCCAGCTATTTGATAAAATTAATTTTGGGTTTATTACTATGTTTCTCTCCCTCTATCTCTCTCCTTATAATCCATACAACAGAAAATTCCATATGTAGTATCTTGAATCTGATAGCTTCTCATCCTCTTTTCCCATAGTAGGAGTTGCCAGCTAATATCCTGGATTATTTGCTTATTTAGTAAGGATATTTAATGTTTATATCTTAATGCTAAAGCATAAACAGAAAGAAAAAATACGTATCTCTAAGATTCGTCTGCTGACTCTCTTCAGATGGATCTGTATTACTATAGTCAAATATAACATAATTGGTGATTTTAAAGAAATGTATTACTTAACAATTCTAGAGCCTGGGAAGCCCAAGAATGATTAGGTTTATCTGCCGAGAGCCTTCTGTGGGTCTGGACACTGTTAAACAGGGTCCCAAAGCAGCTCAGGACATCACAGGAAGAGACAGAGCTGGATAGCCACAGAGAGCTCACTTTCATAACAAAGTCATTCCATCAATTAGCCCATGAAAAGGTTAATCCCTTCAATGAGGGTGGACTCCTGATGACCTGTTTACCACATAAAGGTTCCTCCTGACCCACTTTCTAATACTTCACAATGGGGGATTAAATTTCAGCATGAGTTTTGATAGTAACATTTGAATCATAACACAAATATGACAAAATGCTTAGAACAAAAGTCAATAAATATTACTCAGTGGGTAAATGAACAAGGCTGTAACTTGTATCACCTTGTCACTCTGTACTCAGTGTTGAGCTCAAGGTTAGTAATACAGTAGTGATTTGAAGTACTTAGGAAAAGATAACTTAATATGAATAACTAATTGTGCAGGCATGCTAAACTGCATATCCTTTGAGTAAAAAAAGCACTTAGCTCCACAACTTTGTATATAAGTTTTCTGATATCACAAACTTAGTATCACTTCTTTTCTGACTCAATTCAAATAACATATATTCATATTATTTCTAATATTCTGTTTATCATATGACCTTTTTCTCCTCTGTCTTCTTTCTATTGATGTTCAGTTTTCACTTCCAGTCCATTTCATTTGAATATGCAACTATTATCAGTTACAAAATGATAGTACTCAGACAGTCTTTATCTTGCCAAGCTTCACATTCCCAAACATTAACAGCCAGCACCTTCTTCAAATTTCATCTCTTACAGAATCATTAATGCTTATCTGCTGATTCTGACACAATGAAAATAAAATTTAATTAATATTGCTATGCCCATCAAACTTGGGCTGTCTTGTTCTAAGCTGAACCAAACACCTTAAATCTCTCTATCTTATAGACAACAATGTACTCAGAAGATAGTCCAGCCTGAATCTCAGTGCCATTTCAATACATATTTTTTACAACATGAAAAACACCATCTTTACTTAATTTAACTTTTTTTCTTAAATTTCTTCATTATAGTATTTAAAGACTTTAATTGATATTTTCTTATTTGGATATAATCAGCATACAGCATCATTCAAAACTGTTTAAGAGCCTTTATAGAATAAGGTAATGTGGCTAGGTCTGATGGTACATGACTATAATCCCAAGAGAGATTCTTAAAGGCCAAGTTTGCAAATTGAAATTTGAAGAAGGAATTATGAAAAATCAACTTGTATTAACATCAGTCAGCACTGAGACATATATAAAGTTTACTGATTTTTTTCCTGTATTTTTCATTGGGTTACCTTGCAAATCAGACATATTATTACATGGAAGCTTCTTGTCAGTGAGAAAAATATGTAGGTCCTATGACTGACAATATGCTTGTCAGAAACAGACCACATGGCTTTGCCTGCTAAACCAGAAACCATGGCAACACCTGGTTAGTGAAAGTTGAAGAAACATTTTGTAGTTTTGCATTTGTTCAAGCTGCTGGACTGTAACAGATATGTATTAATTGGAAGTAGATGTGACAGCTTGCAGCAGTTACTAAGATGGGAAGCAAACCATCAGCACCTGTCAAAGCTAAGGACTGAAAAAAGATGAATCAAATGCTATGATGTGTGACTTCAAACACAGTGTCACTTTTGTGTACTCATCATTTGTAAAAAGTGTGGGGAAATGTGGGATTTTGTTAATATATAAATATTTTCAACAATGTCTTAAAGATATGAAAAAGAATCATCACCTGTCAAGTTAAAAAGGGAAAATTATAAATTCAAAAGAACACATAAAACTTTGACAGTTCTAATCATGTACCATTACCATGATTTCACAGAGCAAGATGCATGGATGCATGAAAGATATTCCAAATAGAGATTGGCAGTTTTAGTATACAAAACAACATTGTCTCTTTTTCTGTCAGGTTCAATATGATTAGACAGTTTTAGATAACAAATCCAACCAAAATTATAATCATATTTTCATAGCTTTCAATGATAGAAAACTGATTTTGTCAATAGAGACAGATTTTCAAATTGCTAAAAACACATAAGATAATGTTTCCATTTTTTCCCAATGCATATTCTATAAATGTATTTAACAATTTGCTAATAATTAGGATAGAAGTTTCCTACAGTTAGAAGGAAACACAAAAACACTTTCTTGGGCATATTTTCTTGCTATGTATTTCACTCCTACATTTTTGCTCTGATAAACTAATAGCTTATTATTTTATTGAAGCACAACATTAAAATGTCAGTATCACTGGGAATAGTTTTAAAGGGAGGAAAGGAGATGATGAGGCAGACTTGCATATATGAAATATGTATTTAAAACTTTTTCAAGTAAATCAGTCTTGAAGTTATTATTACATGTAATGCTAACTTTTTAGAGCAAAGAGTAATTCCAAGTAAACAAACAAAACAAAAAAAGACAGTGGGATCTCATATTACTAGGAGATTATTTCTATGTAAAGAAAAGATGATTTTAAGTAACGTTGACTTAACATCCCTTAATAAAATGCCAGTTTAGAGATGACTAGACATCTGAGAAAAGTTCATACATCATTTAGTATTGGGAATTAGATAAATAGCCGATATTTATTCTGAGACAGGTCCTGTTACAAAAAAAAGAAATACAAATAAGTGAACAAATATATAAATTAGACATATCTTCAATAAACTAGAAGCTTATTGGCTCAAATTTCCTCATAGACAGCAACCATGCAGATTTCCCCCAAACCAGGTGTTCACTACTGAAAATAGGAATTAGTGTATATTTATTACCTCCAAGAAGTCTAGCTATATCATAAAAAAAGCATTCAATATTGCCTTTTAAAATTATTCAGACCGTTCCATGATGCATTTTGCTATCAGGCAACATGTTTACATTATGCTTTTTATAGGTACATTTTTATAGCAACTATTATGATGTACCATTTCGAAAAATTTATTTTCACATTTTAAAATGATTTACTCTTTTCTAAAAGGCTACACATCTTTTCCCCTGTATACTACCGACCAATTTTAGAATGTAGCATAAAGAAAGTACTCTAAAGTCCAGTTCATCAATATGTGATGGCAAATCATTTCCTCTCTACCTCATTTTTGGAATCCATATGGGATAGAGACTGTGCCAGATATTAATGGAAGAATTCCAACAAAAAGTATCACATGGTTTCATATGTAATTACTTTCTTTCAAAGTGGTTTCCTTGGAAATATTCTTCCTTTGAATGTCATGCCCTCAAATAAGTCTACCAGAAAACAATTGGGAAAAGAAAAATAAAACCTTTTCTTTCATTTACAACAGAAGAGACAGAAGAGTGTCTACTCTGCCGTCTGCTGGTTAGTAGAGTTTTATATACTAAAATCATTTAAATCTCATAGCAAAAATGGTGACTAAGAATAAGATTATGAAGATAAGAGTGGGAAGAAAAGGCAGCTGATGTTTTGATAAGATTAGTTAACAAGTTCTTAATTACCAGAAATAGATGGGCTAAAGTTGAACATATTTGACAATATAAATCTCATGGTTTTGAGTTTAGTAAGAAAAATTGCCATACTTCTTTTGGGATCTGTAACTATTTCACATGGAAAACAAATCCATATCCTTTTCTGTCTCTTGTTCCTAAGTTACTCCTTTCTTTATTGATCACATTGAAATCTATAGCAATCAGAATTCTTTTCAAGGCATGATGTTTGCAGTCTCTGTCATGGTCATGAGATGTCTTTTAGACTATTCATACTAACGTGTTATTAGCTGAATAATTTTCTATGACAGAAATTGAAAATTAACCTTTAATATATTGAATGAAATATTTAAAAATAAGGCCAGCAATAAAGAGAATAATAAACTTAATGGCTGCCTTCATACAATTCCTATTAACCATCATCTGAGATTTCCAAAGATTTAGCTAGGGAAAAAAATCAGCTAGAAGTTACATTTGAAAGTTTTTAAGATCATGTCAAGTAAAATACCAGCATTATTCAGACTATTTAATAAAATACATATATTCAAGCTGTTTTTACAAGTGTTATACCCATCAATGACTCTGGTTTGTAAGAGACATGTATGGCTCACAGGGAGGTGGGAGAAACTGTTTTTCTTCAGTTTTCATCTTTTATTAATGTGATTCCAATGAATTTTGGATTTTTTTCTCTTTTGCTTTCCTGGAATGTACAGGTCTAGTGTGGGCAGGGGCTGGGGTAGATGGTAGAGGAATGGGTGTGATCTCATCAGGCAAAGGGTAACTTGTACACATCCAGAAATCAGATGAGCTGTATGTTTTGGTGAGATCCTATGTGAATTTGAGATATTGACTTGTCTAAACACCAACTAATCAAAAGAAAAGGGGAAAAAGTTAAGATGAGTACCATGTTGTGTTAAAACCAGAGATCTCCACAATGATTATGTTCAGAATCTGATCAAGAGGTTATTGGAGCAAGTGAATAGATAAGGGGCCTGTTACTGTCACCTTTGACAGAAGCTACTACATTCTATCAACTATTTAATCCAAAAGTCTCCAGGTAAATGCATTCTTTTGAGGACAACATGTGTCTGGCAGATTCCTGTATGTTCTTATCATAATATTTCCACCAGATTTGGTTGATCACGCAGTGGAAAGGTATGGAATTTTTAAGCTGAAGTCATAAACTCAAGGATAAATAATTTAGAGTTTAACTGCCACTTATACAGTTGTTAATGATCTTCTTAGTGATGAGGCAAACTCTAGCATGGCTTAAAGCAGATTTATTTTTCCAGTATGTAAAGTCACTTGGTTGAGGGTTGGAAGAGGGTTCTTAACGAACTATGATGGAAATGTGTATAAATTCACTATATATACTTCATAATATTTAACCATATCAGCTTGAAATAAAGGTAAATCCAAGGAACATTTCCTAATGACATTTGGTGCTCTTTAATTTATAGGTTGACAAAAATTATTTAATCAAAGGTAATATATAGACAACAATGTGACACCAAAATAAGATCTTGGTGTGGGAAACTTGTGCCTAGATAATTTTTCCAGTTTTAGTTTGATTATAACATTAACTTTATTTTTTCCATAAGTTTATGTGATAGGAAAAAGCAGCTTTTGAGTCAACAGTAGATAATAACTTTATTAGGATAGTTAGTATAAAATTAATGTTCCTATCACTGGAAAAATGTTAATAATCCTGGCCTCTAGGGCAGATTCTGAAATATTTTGCTGTGAGTAAACAGTTTGACACCTGAACACCAAAATACAAATATATAATATAAAGTGCATAATCAAAATTCAGGATATACCACTAGAACAAAGTCTATCTGTGTTTATAAAGAATGATCTTAAGAGTTGATCAATATCTCTGTTTTAGAATTGTGCCAGGATAATAAGTATTTAAAAAACAAATATGTTCCAGAAATAGTCAGTGAAATTAGGGCCACGTTCCTACCAAAGTTGGATTAATACATGCCAATTTATCTTACTAGATAATTAAATGGTTCTGATGTTACCTGCCAATCCTTGGACCTATGCAGGAACTCAGACTCAGGCTCAGGACTGCCTCCCTGAACCCCTGCAAGAACCCAGCCAAGATCATGCCTAGGACTGCCACCCACTGACCCATGCAGGAACACAGATCCAGGCCCAGGATCTCCCCTGGGGACCCTTGCAAGAGCCTGGACCTAAGTCAGGCCCAAGACTCTCCCAACCATTCTGTACCAGAGCCTTTGCCTACCCAAGGAAGCTCAGACCCACCACCTGGGACCACTGTGGGAGCTCAGACCAAGGTCAGGCTTAGGACCACCCCTGTAAGCCTGTGTGAGAGCCCAGGCCCAGGACTGCCCCTGTACCCCTATGCAGAGTTGAGATCCACACTGTTGCTCCCATTCTGTATCCATCTTGTATCCACTGCAGCCATTGCCATACCTCTCCCCATGTAGTAGCCTCCACATTGAGACAACAGACAGGTCCTGGAGGCAGTGGCCGGCCATAGCTCAGCATGCCACAGCACTGCATCTCTGATCAATCAACCCAAAGCCATTGTAAGTCCCACCCTTTCAGCCCCATCTCTGAAAGTGTTTGCATCAATCCCCCACTGCTACCTTGAGTTACCACCACTACTACTGCCACCATCTTTAGTTGCAGTAACATCCATCTGGGGACACCTGCTGTTATAGAATTGAAACTGCAATAACTCAGATCAGCACTGTAAGAAAGGAAGCAACATAATCAACATGAAAAAAACAAGATAATAAAGTACCCCAAACAAACCAAGATACTATAATAATAGAATCCATTGACAACACAGTTGATGAAATGTCAGAGAAAGAATTCAGAATGTATAAGTAAAATAATCTGCAAATTAAAGAATGACTTAAGTGAGAAAATAGAGGCAAAAAATGATCATTTCAACAAAGAGAAAAGAGAGCAAATAAAGGCAACCATTGATTACTCCAACAAAGAGATAAGGGAGTAAATATAGGTAGAAAAGATTACTTCAAGAAAGTGATAGAGATTCTAAAAAAAATATCAGAAATCATTGAAATGAAGGAAAAAATAAACCAAATAAAAAACTCAATAGAAAGCATCACCAACAGACTATATCACTTGCAAGATAGAACCTCAGAAAATGAAGACAAAATATAAATGCTTGCAAATACAGTTGGCCACACAGTGAAGATGGTAAGAAACCATGAACAGAACATCCAAGAATTATGAGATAGCATCAAAAGACTAAATCTAAGATTTATTGGGATAAAAGAAGACACAGAGTTTAAAACCAAAAGAATGCACAATCCCTTCAATGAAATAATATCAGAAAATTTCCCAAACATAAAGAATAAATTGGATAATAAAATACAAAAGGCTTACAGGACACCAAATGTACAAAATTACAACAGATCTACACCAAGGCACATTATAATGAAACCGCCTAGCATACAGAATAAGGATAGAATTTTAAAGGCTGCAAGAGAGAGGAATCAGATTACACATAGAAGGAGACCAATTTTGATCTGACTAGATTTTTCAACCCAAACTTTAAAAGCCAGATCATGGAACAACATATACCAAGCTCTGAAAAAAAGAAAATGCCAACCTATAATTTTATATCCAGCAAAATTAAATTTCAGGTTTGATAATAAAAATAAAAAAAGAAACCTTCCATGATAAACAAAAGTTAAAAAACTTACAGCAAGAAAGCCTAGACTATACAGCATTCTCAACAAAATATTTTATGAGAAGGAAATGATAACCAACAATGAAAATCTGCAAAGAGAGGAACTACACCAAAGGAAAGGACAATCACAGGAGAAACTGAGTCAAAGTAAAAACCAAAAATAAACCAAATGACTGGGATTACAAATCAGATTTCAATAATAACCCTGAATGTGAATGGCCTAAACTCATAAATTAAAGGACATAGACTGACAGGCTAGATCAGAAAAAAAAAAGACATCCAAAGACTGAAAGTGAAAGGATAGAAAAAAAAGTATCACTCCCATGGACTGTAGGGGTTTCCATTCTCATATCAGATAAAGTGTATTTCAAACCAAATTTAGTGAAACAGGATAAAGTAGGACATTTTATACTGGTTAAGGGAATCATACAAAAAGACATAACAATTGTAAATATGGATGTCCCAAAGAATGAGGCATCTATGTATATCAAACAAACTCTTCTCAATAACAAGAATCAAATAGACCACAACAAAATAATATTGGGTGACTTTAACACACCTTTCTCACTGATGGATAGATCTTCCAAACAAAAATGAAACAAAGAAACCATAGAACTCAATAAAACAATCAATAATTTAGACTTAACAGACATATATATACAATATATATACAATACTCCATCCATCAATGAGCAAACACAAAATAGATCATATGCATTAGCCAGAGTAATTATATAGATGAAATATATTAAAGGGATACAAATAGGAAAAGAACTCAAACTATCATTATTTGCCAATGACATGATTCTATACTTAGAGGATCCAAAAAATTCCACCAGAAAACTTCTAGAATTAATAAATGAATTCAGCAAAGTAGCAGGATATAAAATTAATACACATAAATTAAATGAATTTTTATACATCAGTGATGAATCCTCTGAAAGAGAAATTAAGAAAACTATCCCATTCACAATAGCCTCAAAAAACTAAAATAAAATACTTGGAATCGATTTAACAAAAGAGGTGAAAGACCTCTACAGTGAAAATTATGGGGCACTAAATAAAGAAATTGAAGACTTTAGAAGATGGAAAGATCTCCATGCTCTTGGATAAGCAGAATCAATATTGTAAAAATGGCCATACAACCCAGAGCATGGTATAGATTCAATGCAATTCCTATTAAAATCCTAACATCACTCCTTTTAGAAATAGAGAAGGCAATAATGAAATTCACTTGGAAGAATAAGTGACTCAGAATGGCCAAAGCAAAGCTTAACAAGAAGAGTGAAGCAGGAGGCATCAAAATACCAGACCTTAAACTAGACTACAAAGCTATAGTAACAAAAATGGCATGGTACTGGCACCAAAATAGACATGTCACCCAATAGTATAGAATAGAAGATGCAGAGAAACCCACATAAATACACTTATTTCATACTAGACAAAAGTGCCACAAACATACATGGGAGAAAAGATAGCCTCTTCAACAAATGGTTTTAGGAAAACTGTAAATCCATAGCAAAATGAAATGAAATTCCTATCTCTTACCATGCACAAAACTCAACTCCAAGTATATCAATGACCTAGGAATTAGACCAGAGACCCTGAACCTAATAGAAGAAAAAGTAGGCCCAACACTTCATCATGTCAGATTAGGTCCAGACTTCCTTAACATGATTCCTAAAGTGCAATAAATAAAATCAAGAATCAATAAATGGTACAGATTCAAAATAAAAAGCTTCTTCTTAGCAAAAAAAAAAACAATCAATGATGTGAAGAGAGAGCTTACATTCTGGGAGTCAATTTTTGCCACACACACATCAGATAGAGCACTAATCTCCAGGATATATAAAGAACTCAAAAAATTTAACACCAATGAAACAAACAACCCAATCGATGAATGGGCTAAGGAGCTGAACAAACACTTCTCAGAAGAAGATATACAATCACTCAACAAACCTATGAAAAAATGTTCAACATCTCTAGCAATTAGAGAAATGCCAATCAAAACTACTCCATGATTTCATCCCATACTAGTCAGAATGTCAGTTATCAAGAATAAAAACAACCATAAGAGTTGGCGAGGATGTGAGGGGAAAGGCATGCTCATACATTGCTGGTGAAACTGCAAATTGGTGCAACCAATCTGGAAAGCAGTATGGAGATTCCTTAGAAAACTTGGAATGGAACCACCATTTGACGCAGCTATCCCACTTCTTGGTCTAGACCCAATGGACTTTAAATCAGCATACTACAGTGACACAGCCACTTCAATATTTATAGAAGCTCAATTCACAATAGCTAAACTATAGAAATAACCTAGATGCCCTTCAATAGATGAATGGATAAAGAAACTGTGATATATATACACAATGGAATATTACTCAGCAATAAAAGAGAATAAAATTATGGCATTTGCAGGTAAATGGATGGAGCTGAAGAATATCATGCTAAGGGAAGTACACTAGTCCCAAAACAACAGGTGCTGAATGTTCTCTGTGATAAATGGATGCTGATTTATTATGGGGGAGAGGGCATGGGAACAATGGAGGAACATTAGTCAAAGAAGAGGGAGGGGAGGGGAGGGAACATGGGTGCAGGAAAGATAGTAGAATGATATGGACATCATTGCCCTAGGTTCATGTATGACTGCACGTATAGTGTGATTCTACATCATGTACAACCAGAGAAATGAAAAGTTGTGCTCCATCTGTGTATAATGAATCAACATGCATCCTGCTGTCATGTATACCTAAGTAGAATAAATAAATTAAAAAATAAAACTGAAAAAGGAAAATAAAATAAAAAATAAACTGTTCTGCATAATAGTCTTTTATTGTTGTTGTTGTTTTTGGTACTGGTATTGAACCCAGAGGTATTTTGCCACTGAGCTACATCTCCAGTACTTTTTATTTTTTAGTTTTTTTTTTTTAATTTAAGGTAAGGTCTCACTAATTTGACTATGGGCTCACTAATTGCTGAAGCTGGCCAGGAACTTGTTATCCTCCTGCCTTAGCCTTCCCTACCACTGGTATCATGTGACTTTGGTGCCTATAGTATGTAGTTTGAATTAAAACTGTTGTAACTAGTCATATTTAATTATATAACTTTTTATTTAGAGAAAAAATTCTATAGTATGTAGATTATTTTAAGTCTGGTTCTGAATACTAAGTTGCAAAATATTGCTCTTTTTTCCCGTAGTTTTCATGAAAATGAAAATTTTATCATGCTCTTTCTACCCTATGTATATGCTGTGGCTGCCTAAAAATATAGCAATTAACAACACACTGTATAATGTTTTCACCAGTGCTATGTTGTCATGCTCATATTCAGCCCTACAATAAACAAAAACCTATTGTGATGACCTGAATTATTTGTGCTAACACCCTAAGTGAAAATTCAGTTTTTTTAAATGTGCTGATTATCTAAAAGTAGTTTTCTGTTAGTATTTGGGATTTAAGAGTTTTAAAAATTCCTTTATGTGATTATTTATAAAACTATAACTTTTCAAAGTAAAGAGAAGAGTAAAAATCACTAGTGATGTTATCATTCTCAAATGTCAGTTGTATTTACTTTTGTTTTTACTTATGTAGCTATGATACTATCTGTGCTCATTTTCAGTATTGAAATTACTTTGACACTTGGTTGAAGGAGTTCTCTTAACATTTTAAAAATATTATGGTGTTTGCCATCAACATTTTATTGACCTACTTTGGTTTCAGTTGTGATCAGGCTGAACAAGCATAGTTCATGATCTAATTCAGCCTATTTCTTTTGTTTCTTTGTAGTTTTTTAGCAGTTTTTTAGAGGATATAATTTTAATCTTACTCTGTTCCTATAAAAAAGAATATGAAAAAGCTTTCAATATTTCTGCTTATTCTTAGAGACTAAAACTTGAGAGAACTCTTAATCACAAACAGTTTTGTCAAATACTGTATTTAGTTTTGTTTGAAACTTTTCCCATCAGAGCATGAGCTTGTTTCAGATGGAAAGCTTACATCCCTGGCAAAAGAGGAAGACTAAGGCATGTCAGAGTAGGGAATTGATGTTGTCTCTCATTAGGTACTGGCATACTCTCTACACCAGAAGATGTTTAAAACTAAAGTGTTTGTTTTAGTTTTTGTTGTTTGTTTTTTGTTTATTTGTTTTTTATTTTGTAATCAGAAACTTCTTTGGCTTCTTTAGGGAATCCTTGTGAGAAACCTTACTCTGTAATCATTTTGATCAATGTAAACATATACACGTACATACACATACATGCAAATTTATGGTAACCATTTCTGCAAAATGTTAATAATCAAGTTCAAGTCTGGTTCCTCAATTCTTCAGATTCTGTTATTTCCTCATTCTAGTGTCCACACTCTTCATGTTCCATTATTGTCTCCTCTTTGTGGAGGTTGTCTCTATTCTAAGATTTGCAATCTCAGAAAGACCCCAAAGCTTTTTTAGTGTTTCCAGTGTTTTGACCACAGGAGTTACAACAAGTGTTGCATTTTCCTAATGAAAACTGCAGAAAAATCACCTGTACTTTTATCAGCAGAGGGATCATAAAATTATTAATTACTTCTAACTTGATCTATAGATTCAATATCCTAATAAAAATCCATGCAAATTATCCTGTGGATATCAAGAAACTAATTCATGCCGGGCACAGTGGTGCACTCCTGCACCCGTAATACCAGCACTTTGGGAAGCTGAGACAGGAGAATTGCGAGTCCAAAACCAGCCTCAGCAACAGTGAGGTGCTATGCAACTCAGAGATACCCTGTCTCTACATAAAAGAGAAAATAGGGCTGGGGATGTTGCTCAGTGGTCGAGTACCCCTGAGTTCAATCCCCAGTAGCCCCCCCCAAAAAAACTATATTATCATTAGATTTTGTTTCAGAATACATAAAATAGGTCTTAATGTAAAATTTGGCCTTCACATCTGTAGTAATGCTTTTGTGTTTTTCAGTGGGAATTGAAGTTTTCATGGAATCTCTCCATAATGACTGAAGACTGCTCTTTTCCCCTATTTGACCTTTCATCTATCTGTCCTGGTCATATTCTTGCAATTATGTGATAAACTGTGAATGATATAGTCCATCTCTTAGAACTAACTCAAATGTGATTTCATTTATAAATAGATTTCTGGAAATTTCTCTTTTTAAAACTTTTTCTTTTGTTCCATATCTCAAAGATTACATCTACATGACCTACTCTGCACTGTAGCCATGCCTCCTCTGCTTAGTCAGACACCAGTCCCTGATTCATTCCAGAACATTTTATTGTGGTCAAGAACTTGCTGCCAGGGAAGAGCTGCACAGTCACAGGTATCATCTCATAAGATTAACTTCTCTCATTGTTTACAGTCTTGTGCTTAGTTTTCAGTGCCTGGAAAAAAAATCTTATTTGTCTAATTCCGTAATTGTTTTCATTTGGAAAATTACTCTGCTGTCAGTTACTTCATTGCAATTGGAACAACAAATATTTCAGCAGCACTCACTTTTTTATCCCCAACACTTTTATAAACAGACTCCAGTTTATCACCATCATCTAACACACTAGCCACTATTTATCCGTGGACTTAAAGTTATCTTTCTATGACATCTAATTCTGGTGAACCTTGGATATCTACTCTATGAAATGCTCCTTCAGTAAAGGTTTGTCCATTTACATAGCTTGAAGTATAGTCTGCTCATTTTATGTTCCTCCTTACATTTTCCATTGAGCACAAACCTCCTAGATCCAAATGTCTGTTGGATAATATCAGTTTGCTATTTAAAATAATATTAAAATAATTTTCCATCCCATTTTAAAATAATATCAAAACTATTTTGTAACCCAAAATTCTACCACCAATACCATAATCACCATTTATTTTAGTAAATAATTGTATACTTTTCCTTGTTACTTGAACCAAGATAGGAATAAGTCATCATACTAGATTCCTAATATTCTAACACATCTCAAATTCAATCTATTATTTTTCTTTTATTGGCTGTAATTACAAAACTTATTTAAATTAAATGACATTTCATTATCTCCATTAGTACAATCTTATTCTAAACACTATCATTGTTCACTGTACAATAATAAACTCTCCTTAACATTTCTCCCTATCTTCATTCTTATATTTTCCTTCTCAATATTCCATAATCCATGTAGCAGCCTGAGATGATATTTCTCAAGCATAAATGAGATAAAATATTTCTCTAAAATTTCTCAAAGAATTTATATTATACTTAAAAGAAAAATCTAAATATTGTACCATGGTATACACAGATTTATTCATCAGACCAAGCCAAAATCTTATGCTATCTCCATTTATTTTATCACCTTGAAAAAATTTTTATATAAATTTTTTTAAAAAATATAACTTACGATCTAGATTTAGGTACTTTGCCACAATTTCTTTCTTTGCTCTTGCTGTTTATCATTTCAGCCATTAGTTGGGTTTTGGACTAATGAGATAAGAGGATTACTTTGACTTTTCATATTATTTACTTCTACACACAACTATGACAAGTTTTCTAGAACTCTGGGGGGAAAAAAGCAGTCAGCCTATCTACTAGGTACTTAATTGTGTAGCATGAGTTCATTTGAAAACTCAAGGGGGCCTACAGAAATTTCGATTGAATATTTTAGCAATTGAAAGCAAAAGTGATGTATGAAGCCTGACGCCCTGGCACATGCTATAATCCCAGGGACTGTGGAATCTGAGGGAGGAGGATCACAAGTTCAAAGCCAGCCTAAGCAATTTAGTGAGACCCTGTCCTTGTTATCAAAAAAAAAAGTTATATAAAATAGGATAAAATTTGGAGATATTGTTAGCATTTTCTCAAAACATTAAAGTTTTAGGTGTACTACATTCTTTTCCAGGTTTATTATTTTATGTTAAAAAATGTTTCTCAAAATTAAATATAGGGATTATAAAAAGTTATTTCAAGTGGACAAAAATGCTTTCATAAAGTAAATATCATATTTTTATTAAATCTGAAAGACTACTGAAATATTCTTAATGATAATCATTATTATAGAGAACTAATTATCACTTTTGTTATAAGCCATGGACATTAATTAAATATTATAGAGAAGAGGCTTAAGCAAACAAATGTCCTTAATGAGATTTGAAAGCTTTTGCTATCTTCCAGTGGTTACTAATTTTTTTAAAAAATTTAATAATATCATGTTAAGGTGAACTCATAATACGTGTCAGATATCACATTTTCAGGCAACACCTTCTAAATTATCAAAGGGAATCCTGTAATAGGCATTCATAATAATCAGCATTTATTTATATTAATAATAAATTTTATTTCATCAGAAAAAAATGACTCATTTTAAAATAAATATGGAGTACTTGTAATTACAGATGCTCAATTATTGTGTATTCAATGAAGTGTTCATTTTTGTTACTCTGAGAATAGTATCTCCTTATTCTTAGTGTAATTGCATCATTACATTGCATTAAAGAAACAAGTAATGTAGTCTAGCTGATGGCAAAACGGAATGATCAGATAATCTCCTAAAGAATACTTAATCTAAATTTTTTCATACACTAAAAGTTTACATGAAACAAATGAGTCTATTTCTTAAATATGAATAAACTGGGAAATTTTTGCTATCGCTGTTTAAAATAGACAAATGACAAGAATCATTAAAACACCTGGTTATTGTAAAGTTTGTCATCAAGATTATTTACTTACTGGTATGAACTTATTTTTTTGTTGTTGCTTAAAACTTATAGAAAAAATAAGTCAGCAAGAGAAAAGTCTAATATTTAGTTGATTTAAACAGTTTTCATTCTTCATAACTAAATTCCTGGCTTATCAAACATAAAAATACAAAGTTAACTTATTCTTGTAAAGTACAAGAGCAAACAGACATGAGATATTGCCATCTTGAAATTTGTTTTTTTGGGTTCTGTTCCCTTCATTGCTTAATTCCACTAACGTTACTAGAATAAGTGGCTGAAATATGAAAAAGCAGAATAAATTGTAAATATTATAAATTTTGCTAAAATATTTCTGCTACATATAATTGAATGATAGCAAGCAACTGTGGTACTGAGGGAAACATTCTGTATCTCATACATTAAGACAAAAAATCCAGAAAAATACAGAATAGCAACATTTTTAGTCAAATAAAAGAGTAACATGATTACATAGATTTTCTCATAGATTTTCTCTATTGTTCTGCACAAAAGGTTAACTTTAATCCAAAAGGACACAGGAAAATGAAAGACAAAAGTCCTGTCTAGAGACATATCAATTAACAGAACTAAGAAAATGAATAGATGCTGGAAAAATCACACAGGAACTTAAATACCTGAAAGTGAGATGTTCAAAGTTACTGTAAAGCCAGGAGACCAAAAAGTGGCAAATAAAACCGCTGGGTAAGACTTTATTGGAAAATATGCTTCTGAGTGAATTTCTCAGTCCTACAGAGTGGGAGGGGAGAATTGCACATATGTTCCACAGTACACAAAATTTAAAGGGCCCAGGCAGGAAGGGGTAGGCTTAAGGAAGGAAGAGAAAGTATCTGGAGTCCTGTGTTCCCCTGGAGTTGGTCAGGGGATCCTGCTGAGGTCAAAGTCCTTCCAGGAAGAGTCAGGAAAAGTCCGCTTATGAGAGCATTCTTGTGTGCATGGCTATTTTCTGTTTACCAGAACCAGCTGTACCCTGGTTTCTGAGAGAAGCCACAGGTGCTGATCATTCCTTGAACTCCCGTGTTCTCGTGGTCTGAGCTTGTTTTGCAGCCTGAGCAATTTCCACACCTGGGTCTGCAGTTCCACGCCTCCCACGCCTCCCATGCCCCTCAGGGGGTAGAAAAGATATATAAGCCCAGAGTGCTAACAAGCTATGAGCTTCTTTTTCTTCAAAATCGTTGTTTGTGTTTTTTTATCCGCGGCTTCCTTGCCGACTTGGTTTCAACTCGGTTTCACTTTGGTCCGGTGCTAGGCGCTGGCATCTAGAGATTCCACCGAGATTGGAATGAAGGGAAGGAATGCCGACGGACACCTGGGGAAGTAGGGGGTGAATTAATAGTGCAAAGGGAAGGAATGCCGACGGACACCCGGGAATTAGGGGGTGAATTAATAGTGCAAAGGAAAGGAATGCCGACGGACACCCGGGAAGTAGAGGGTGAACTAATAGTGCGAAGGGAAGGAATGCCGACGGACACCCGGGAATTAGGGGGTGAATTAATAGTGCGAAGGGAAGGAATGCCGATGGACACCTGGGGAAGTAGGGGGTGAATTAATAATGCGAAGGGAAGGAATGCCGACGGACACCCGGGAAGTAGGAGGTGAACTAATGCGAAGGGAAGGAATGCCGCGGACCTCCACGAAGTAGGGGGTGAATTAATAGTGCAGAAGATGGGCACTACCCTCAGTAGGGTAATTGTTGGAAACCATAAGTAGGGGGAGAATTGTTAATAGTGCAGAAGATGGGCACTACCCACAGTAGGGAATTGTTGGAAAATCAGATTGAAACTCTGTTGAAGAAAAAGGATACGGGGCTAAAAGAGTACTATAAGGGCTTTCTTAAAGACTATAGAGCAGTCTAGTCCTTTGGTTCCTTCATTCGGGAGGTCTCAATGTTCGATTGGGAACAGGTCCGTGCGGACTTACAGAAAAGGCTACACACAGAGGGGCCACAGTCTCTTCCCATTACCACCTTCTCTGTAGGGAGGCTAATCAAGGACTCTTAAGTAAAAAGGTTTTGATTTAGGAACAAGTCAACAAGTCAGTTACCTAAGACCATTGAATCCACCCAAGAAGCAGTTTCTACCCAGTCCCTTAAAGAAGTTGAAACGGATAGCGAGGAAGGGAAAGGAGAGGATGAGGAGGAAGATGGGGAACTGCAGTTGGAAAAGGATATTCAGGCACTGCAAGAGATTACAGGAGTGGGAATTAAAAACAATGTAAGCAAGAACCAAAGTACTATTCAGTGGGAAGACCGCCTCCCTTTACTCCAGGGCTATGAGTCTAGGAGGCCTACTGGTCCTGCAGTGCCTCCAGAGCCTCAATTGGGAAGCATGGTGTTCCCAGTAATAGAAGTATTAGATACAGGGGCCGATGTTATATTTCAAAATCAGCGGCCACCAAAGTGGCCTACTCAAAGGGTTGCACCCACTTTGCAAGGTTTAGGTTATAACTCCAATCCATTACAAAGCTCCAAGTTTATCTCTTGGAAAGATGAAGGGCATAACAGACTGACTTACGTCCTTTCTGATCTACCTGTTGACTTATGGGGTAGAGACACTTTGTCTGCCATAGGGGTTGTGCTAACCATGCAGCTGGTCCAACAAAATATTACAGAACAAGGATATGTTCCAGACAAGACAGTGCTGAGGATGATGGAAAGGCAGGGATATGAGCCGGGATGGGGTATAGGAAAAAAATCACAGGGTAGAACGACTCCCCTCACTGCTGAGGATAATATAAGACGGGGTAAGGATAGAACAGGACTGGGAAAACTTGAACGAGGGCTACTGCAGCAACAGCCTCAAAAATAGACCCTATACCCATTCAATGGAAAACAGGTGATCCTGTGTGGGCAGAGCAGTGGCCCTTAACTAAGGAAAAACTTAAGGCTGCTCAGTCCCTGGTGAAAACAATTAAAAGCAGGACATCTAGTTCCATCAACATCCCCCTGGAACACACCTATTTGTCATTAAAGTCTAGAAAATGGAGACTTTTACAAGATCTGAGGGCTATCAGTTTAAGTCACATCCTGTTTTTCCAAAAATAGTGAAGACCATTCCTATCCCCGGAGCACGTTCAGTCTTCACTGATGGGTCATCTAATGGTACTGTATCAGTGTACTCCTCAGACAAAAGTATCACCCAATGATTTCATCCAGGGTCTGCCCAGAAAATTGCACTTCAAGCATTGACTCTGGCACTTCAGATGTTTACCTGTGAGCCTACTAACATTTATACTGGCAGTGTGTACACTCCCAAAATCATTCCTTCTGTGGAGACAGGGCTACGGCGGCTAACATCCACGCCGTAGATCTGATGACGGTTAGGCCATGTTCTTTGGTCCCTGCAACCTAGGACAGACTCTAGGAAAAGAGGGGGAATTGAGAGCATTCTTGCATGCATGGCTTTGTTTACCAGAACCAGTTGTACCCTGATTTCTGAGAAGCCACAGGTGCCGACCATTCCTTGAACTCCCGTGTTCTCGTGGTCTGAGCTTGTTTTGCAGTCTGAGCAATTTCCACACCTGGGTCTGCAGGTCCACGCCTCCCACACCTCCCACGCCCCGGGGGGGGGGGTAGAAAAGATATGAGCCCAGAGTGCTAACGAACTACAAGCTATGAGCTTTGAGCTGCTTTTTCAGAATCATTTTTTTCATTCGCCACTCCCTCGCTGACTTGATTTCACTTTGGTCCGGTGCAGGCACTGGCATCCGCTGATTGGTAGGAGGTGCCATTACTGCTTACTATCAGCGTCTGGTTGGCTGTTCCTTGCACATATGGGCTGCCTGATGCTTCCTTCCCTGCAGCCCGCAGTGGCATTCACCATATTGTACATTCTACATTTGCCTTGTGAGAAGAGATGCAAGATCTTGAGCTGACATAACAGTTATATACAGAAAGTGGACGACATGCATGAGCATATAGTGGATACTTTGACATATGACAAATACCCAAACACTCAAATTAGTACTATTACATACTCTTAGACACAACATTTTTTGGGGAAAAAATTAGCACAGACATAAGTCTGGCAAAGATATATCTACTTTGTGAAGGATTGAGAGCTGTCCCGAACTTTCATAACACTCAAAATATTTAAAGACATCTAGGAAATGCGCTAACTGTGGGAGCTACTTTGGGCAGACAGGGCCTTGCTGGAAAGGAAATAAGATGTCAGCATCAGTCTCTACTTCTGATGATCTCACTTAAACCCACTGAAACAGCTTGTTTAAGCAACCTACCTAAATAGTATTTATTTTATTCAAATGATACTGTTTCAGTGTCCATGGTCTGATTTCTTATATTGTCTTGCCTCTAGCCTATCTTTCTGAAGTGTAAAATATTTGACCAGTACTTTAGTTAGCTTTAAACACCAAGAAAAATATCAAATTCAGAGCCAGATACGAATCAAATACAAATTATTTCCATAAGTTTAATTCCAGTTTTGATACTCCATAGAAGTATCATGACTTTGGATAAGGCCTGCCTGTATGCAGCTTATGTAACAGTAGCCTAGAAAACACATTGCAAACTGATGAAAAATCTGATTGGATTTTCTGATTAGTCATGTTTAACTATTAGATATACTTACTCTGAAGGATGTTTTGTCAATTTCCAGCCAAAACGTACATATATAAATGTTTAGTATTAGTCATTCAAGCAACTATAACAAAAATACCATGAACTGGCTAGCTTCTAAACAATAAAAATTGATGTATCTCAGCTCTGAAGTCCAAGATCGAAGCACCAGAATATTCAATGTCTAGCAACAAACTGTTCCTCAGTCACTGTCGTCTTGCTGACTTTGCACTAGGTAGATTGGACAAACATCTCTTGGGCCTCTTGTAAGTATACTTTCTATTTATGAAGGCTGCATTTTCATGATGTATTCACATCCCAAAAATCTTGTCTCAATTACACCTTATCAGGTCTTAGAGAACAACATATTAACTCCAGAGGACAAAGCATTTAAACCATAACAGTCCTGTTTAACTATTAGATAGAAATGTGGTTGAAAAGAATGACAGTAAAGCAAGGCCAAAGGAGGGAATACTTCTCCATAATCAGTTTTAATCTGAATTGTTGCTTGCACAATAAGGCAGATTTCTAAGTGCTTTGCACCAGAGTTAGTGTTGAAATACCTGCATTCACAATCACTAGGAAGGTTTTATTTTTCAAAGTGAAATACTACATTAAATAGCACATGGTATTGATATTTCAGTGTTTTCCAAAGGAAATTTATTCATGAAGGTGCATCTCCTACAAATTAACGAAGAAATTGACTTCAGAAATACGTATAATATGTAATGTTTACTTATTTTCCACACAAACATAAGCCAAAATTAGTATCATTATGGCTTTGTTAATATTTAAGGTACAAGCATTTAATATGGCTGTACTATCTCTACAGCAATGAAAACATCTTTTTTGCTATACCTTAACTTATAAAATGTTAGAATGCTCCTGGCTGCATCATGTTGACTTAAATATTTCAGGAAACTGGTCACTTCTCAAGACTGATCTTCTAGATCAAAATTAATGGAACTAGGTATGAACATTTCTTAAAAATCTAGACAAAGTTTTATCATTCACTGTCTATTTTCCTGGCATTTACCATCACTCAAATATTGCTTTCCCTTGAATTTAAGGCATAGACAACATGAATATAGAATTGTATCAAACTATTTCAAAAATACTACAGTTAAAAAGTAAAAGTGGTTTTGAAAGATTTTCAAAATTGCTGGTACAGATGTGTATTACATGATGCCTCTAATTTTGCTTGAGAAAATATACAACTCACTTGAAATACCTCCTTAGTTGTTTATATAAAATAGAAACTCATGCTATCACTAAATCTACAAAGGGTAATGCCTAAACAAAAGGGTAATACCTAAATCTTGTATCATGTTTTGAATGTAAATTCAGTGTTTTGCCAAAATTTTTTATGATCTTAATTAGGTGTATACACAACTACATAAACACACAAGTTTCCACTTACATACTGACAAAGTCTTTCATGACTAATACCATGGGTGAGAAGACATAATTCAGTAACATTATAATCAGTGTGGTATACATATTTTAGCCATAGAATACATGTTTTTTTCTTTCACATTTTTTTATGCCAGGGATTGAACCTGGGATGCCTAAATACTGAGCCACATTCTCAAAGCTTTTTATTTATTTTGAGACAGGGTCTATGTTGCTGAGCACTTCAAATTGCTGAGGCTAGCTTTAAATTTGTGATCCTGACTCAGCCTCCTGAACCACTGAGATTATAAGCATGTGCCACTGTGCTTGGCTAGAATACCTCTTTACTTAAAACACTTTGTCATGTTTCTTATCCAAGGTTCTTATATAATTTCACATTACACTTTAAACCTACAAGATGCTTAAAATAATGCCATTGCTCTAGGAAAACAGAAGCAATACACAAAATTCAAACATGAAAGTACTTTTTAACTATATCCACTATCTTTCCATTCTGTTGAAAATCATGTTACTGGTTTTCTTTACTCCAGTAGTTATAGCTGATGAGTGGACAGTTTTGCTCAAAGTCCCAGGACTTCACATTGCCAGAGGCAAAAAGAAGACTGGTAGTACTGAGATCCTGTAGACTTCATATCAAGGTTGTGCCAACACATGTGGAAATTCAACACTACTTGATATACTTAAAATTTTAATCCTAGGATATAATACTGCAACTTTATTTTTAAAACATATTTTTTAAAAAGCTTCACAAGATGGCAACTCTCAGTAGTTTTTAAAGTCTACATAATCAGTGAATATTAAACTGTCATTTTTACTTACAAACTAATTCTGGATAAAATTCTTAGAACTGGCCAGATTTGTGATGGTAAGAAAGCCAATCTGTCATGGAAGGTTAAGCAAAGGTTCTCTGTAAGGGGTAATCACCCTACTCCAAAGCAAAAATTTGAAGTCTTTCCCACACGTTTAGAACACCATGAATGTCAAGTGAGGCAGGATTAGACTTTTGATCACCCATAGGAAACCATTTAATGTTTTTGGTGCAAATTATAGTGAATGCTGTGATCAGAAGGGCTCTCCAGGCATGTGCCTTTTATATTCAGTTCACTCTTGGAAAGCAAGAGAATACTCATGAGGCTATCTCCATTACTGCCCAAGGGACTGGGCACTACTGTTTTTTCATGATGAAAAAAAAAAAATACATGCCACAAAACTGAAAGAGGCACAAACAAAGAAATGAATACAGATGAAATAATAAGCATTCTTCAAAGATTTGGAAAGCTTAAAGAATGAGATGGAAGGTTGAGGGGAAATGGAGGTGTTCCATCAACACTCCAATTTATTGAAGTGTCAGGAAAATTTGTTCTACCCTAGTTCAGAGATTTCTAAAAAATTGATTATAATTTAGAATGAAAAATACTTGAAAAATTATTTTAGTTCCAGTGCTAATATGTGAAGAGTTTGGGAGATATAATTTTCATCCTAACAGTAAGACAAAGCTAAACAAGCTGAAAATTTGTTTGGCATCCATCAGGGAGCTATATTAATTCGGCAAACTCATGTCCTCAAAATTTTGAGGAGTTAGGAGCATTAGCTAGCATTAAAATTTAGTGACTTTTATAATCTTGATAAATTTCTGGAATCTGGACTACCTTGAGATTGGAACTTCATGGAGCCGTAATCTGTCTCACATTTCCTGAAGGTTTTGCCTCCAAAATCACATAATATAATAATGGTGATGACCAAGAAAGAATCCTCTAGTCAGTTGAAGAGAAGAATAAACTTTAGAGTATATATGTGCCTGATATAAGGACACTTCCCAAATCCAGCACACTTGACTTCCTGTCACACCCAAGGGGGAAAAGGAAACTACACTACGTAAAGTTTATAGCTCAGTGACACTGGTACACTGAAATATTGGTATCTTTTGTTTATAATGAGACACTTTTTCTCCTATGCCTTGGCATCATAACAGGCCTCACACAATGTGGTTTTGAACAGAATGATCTATTAAAAGACAGGCATGGTGGCACACTCCTGTAATCCCAGCACTTTGGGAGGCTGAGACTGAAGAATCGCAAGTTGAAAGCCAGACTTGGCAACGGGGAGGCATTAAGCAACTCAGTGAGACCCGGTCTCTAAATGAAAAAACAGGGCTGAGGATGTGGCTCAGTAGTCAAGCATCCCTGAGTTCAGACTGTTTTAGAGTAGTTCCCAAGGAAGACCAAAGCAAGGAAAATAGATGAATACAGATTTGAAGACTTTACCATGTGCAGCTATAACACATCAAAAATCTCACAATTCATTGTTTAAGATAAAACTTCACAGTAAAGATCTTTTTTTACTTATTTCCTCTGAACAATGCATTTTATCTGATTTCAAAAAGTAGTGTTGTACAATAGTTGGAAGTCTGTCTTTAAAACTTTGCACCATGATATCTGAGGTATAGCTTTTTCAAACAATCTGAACTTCATAGAACATTGGCCTTTAGTCACAATCTACTACTGGGAATGTGTGGTAAATTTTAGTTCATACACTATGAATCAGATTTCTCAATCTTCAGTAGAAGACAACTGTAGAGACAAGGAGGATATGCTAACAACTCTAGGAAGTATGAAATTCTTAAACTGTACTTAGCTGTTTAGCTAAGTACACCATATTGGATTACATAGGTAGATGGTTATGGTAGCAGAATAAACATAATATTAATGACTTTATTATACTTAGATTATGGACAGAAAAGTTGGGGTACACAACATGTTAGGTACTTACTCTGTAAAGAAATTTCACAAATTCAGTTTACAAAATGAATGATCTACAATTCAAGTATAATCATTATAAACGAACAGTTAAAGTATAATGAATATTCATGTGTATTCACTTATATAGTCATTTTCTCACCTATAAAATCAGTAACATTAAGTAGATTGTAAAAAGGTAGTCTCAATCATGTATGTTCTTTGCTTTAACAATTGATAATTGCATAACCACAAATAGTGTGGATCTCATCTTAATGCTGCAGTAGATGCTATCATTATCCATATTCATATGTGCATATATTTTCTATAGTATCATTGGGGTTTGAATGCCAATAGAAAACACCTGTGTTCTTTGGGTTCTCTTTGCCACAATAAAAGTTCCAAGGAAACATCCTCAAACAACTTAACAAATACCCTGATTCTTTAATGTTTCACTCTGAACCTTGTGCCAGAGAGTTACACAGAACTCAAACTGAAATAAGATGTATGTGTCCAAAATACAACTTTTTGGATTATCTACCCTTTATCATTTTTTCTTATTCTCCACTCTTCCAGTTGTAACTGTGGTTCCTGGATTCCCTTTCCAAATGAGTTACTTATGTTCATATTTTTTAAGAACCCAAATTGCTAGACAGGCCTGGAGCCAGGCACCAGGTATAGAAGAAAATCTAAAAACCACAATCATAATTTGTAAGACCTTATATTCTGTAATGGCAAGATGAGATAAAGCATTAAAGTAACATGAGAAGACCTGCACTAGCAGTCCATATTAAGGTTCATGAAAATGTAGAAAAAAGTACCCTATTCATTTTCATTTTTAAAACAGAAGAATGCAATTCAAGTCATAGTACACATATGGAGCACAATTTTCCATGTCTCTGGTTGTAAGCAAGATAGTCACACCATTTGTGTCTTCATACATGACCTAGGGTAATGATGTTCATCTCATCCCACCACTTTTGTCACCCTCATCCTCCTCGCCTCCTTCACCTCCCTCCTGCTCCATCCAAAGTTTGTTTCTACAATGGTCCCCACCCCCACTCATTATGTATCAGCCTCCACTAATCAGAACATTTGGCCTTTGGTTTTGGGGGGTTGGCTTACTTCACTTAGCATGATCTCCAATTTCATCCACTTACCTACAAATGTCATAATTCTATGGCTGAGTAATATTACATTGTGTATATTTACCATAGTTTCTTTATCCATTCATCTATCAAAGGACATCAAGATTGCTTCCACAGTTTAGCTATTGTAAACTGAGCTATAAATATTGAAGTGGCTGTGTCACTGTTGTATGCTGTTTTTAAGTCTTTAGGGTACAGGCTGAGGAGTAGGATAGCTGGGTCAACTGATGGTTCCATTCCAAGTTTAAGGACTCTCCATACTACTTTCTAGATTGCACCAATTTGCAGTCTCAACAATGTTTGAGTGTACCTTTGTCACCACATCCTCACCAACACTTATCGTTGCTTGTATTCTTGATAACTGTCATTTGGACAGGTGTGAGATGAAGTCTTAGAGTGGTTTTGATTAGAATTTATCTAATTGCTAGAGCTGTTCAACATTTTTTCATGTCTGCTGATTATCTTCTGAGAAGTCTGTTCAGCTCCTTACCTGATTTGTGGTGTTTTATTGGTGTTAAGTTTTTTGAGTTCTTTACATATCCTGGAGATCAGTGCTCCATCTAATATGCATGTGGCAAAAATTTTTTCCCAGAATGCAGGCTATCTGTTCATCTCATTGATTCTCTTGCTGAGAAAAAGTTCTTTAATTTGAATTCATCCCATTCTTTTATTTCTTGTGCTTTAGGAGTCTTATTAAGGAAATTTGTAAGTAATTTCTTCCATTATGTAATATTCCTTTTCATTTTGTTTCCTTTGCTGCCTAAAAGCTTATTAGCTTCATACAGTCACACTATCATTTTTGCCTTGGTTGCCTGTGATTTTAGTGTCACACCTGAAAATCCATCACCAAGATAAACATCAAGGAGTTTTTCCCTGTTTTCTAGAAGTTTCATGGCTTCAGATCTTTCACTTAAGTCTTTATTGTGAGTTAACGTTCATATATAATATAAAGAAAAGGTCAAATCACATTATTTTCCATGTGGAAACAGGTCTCCCACCATCATTTACAGAAGAGGCTATCCTTTCCCCCATTGATCTTATTTATAGAAAATTCTAAAGTTTCCAAGAAAAATCTGTTAAATTTAATAAATTCTGCTAAGTGCAGTGGCACATGCCTTTAAGCCAAGCAACTTGAGAGTTTAGCAGGAAGGCTGCAAATTTGAGCCCAACCTTGGCAATTTAATCAACCTTTGTCTCTAAAGAGAAAGTAAAGAGGGCTGAGTTATTGGCTTGGGGGTAGAGGACACCTGGGTTCAATTCCCTAGTTAAAAAAAAAATTCTGAATTTGTAGGATACAAAAATCACAGAAAAATCTCATTTCCATAAACAATGAAATATCTGGAAAAACATAAATTCTCATTTACAATATTTTTTTTTCTTTTTTTTATTTTTATTTTTTATTTTTTTTATTTAAATGCATTTCAAGTCATAGTATATAAATAGAGCTCAGTTTTTCCATTTCTCTGGTTGCAAATCATAGAGTCACACTATTTGTGTCTTCATACATGCACCAGGGGTAGTAATGACCCATTCGATCAATCATCATTACTATTCCCGTTTCCCTTTCCTTCCTCCCCCCTCCCCGCTGCTGCATCCAGAGTTCCTGCATTTCTCCTGTGTTTCCCGTTCCCATCCCCCTTATGTATCCTCATCCACTAATGAGAGAACATTCGGCATTTGGTTTTTTGGGATTGGCTTACTTCACTAAGCATAATGTTCTCCAATTCTATCCATTTGCCTATAAATGCCATGATTTTATTTTCTTTTATTGCTGAATAATATTCCATTGTGTATATGTACCACAGTTTCTTTATCCATTCATCTATTGAAGGGCATCTGGGTTGCTTCCATAGTTTTGCGATTGTGAGCTGTGCTGCTATAAAC
>CM053406.1:51802110-51821456 GCA_028644305.1 Xerus rutilus
TATAAATACAACTATCTCATACTAGACAAAGGTGCCAAAAACATTCATTGGAGAAAAGATAGCCTCTTCAACAAATGGTGCTGGGAAAACTGGAAATCCATTTGCAGCAAAATGAAGCTTAACCTCTATCTCTCACCATGCACAAAACTCAACTCAAAGTGGGTCAAGGACTTAGGAATTAGACCAGAGACCCTGCGTCATTTACAATATTTTAAAAACAAATGCTTAAGAATAAATACAACCAAGGATGCAAAAGGTGTACACACTGCAAATGATAGAATATTTATTAAAAAAACAAATGGAAAGTAATCTTGTGTTCATAGATTGGAAGAATTAATATTTTTGTTTAGTATGAAAATATTAACTACAGATTCATTACAATGTTTATCAAAATTTCTAGAAATAGAAAAGAAAATTGCAAAGAAATAGAGAAAAATGAAAATTAAAATGTATATGGGATGAGAAAATACCCTGAGTGTAAAAATGATTTTGAGAAAGAATAAAGCTGGAAGCATCACACTTCCCTGATTTCAAACTACATTACAATATTATAGTAATTAAACAGCAAGATATTATCATAAAAACTAGACATACAGACCAATGGAAGAGAATATAGAGTTCTAGAATTTATTCACATATGGACAATTAATATTTGACAAGGAAAACATCCCTATGATATTTGGAAGGATAATATTACTATTTTAGTTTAAATCTGTTATTTATGGGCATTTGGTGAATTCATAGCTATGTTGCTCTTCTAAAATGTTTCCTGAACATGCTATAGTACATACATGTACACCATGTAATATTTTTGAAAACTAGAAAGTGGGCGATTTTAACTTTACTAGATTATGCACTGAGATTGAGATTTTTAGCAGGTATGTAAAGGAAACAATCACTCAACAGTGCAAAAAATGCATAAAAAAAATCTTCCAGGTAGAAGGAATAGTATGCATTATGACTTTGAGTAAAAGTATGTCTGAAATGTTTGTGGTGGCCTGGAAGATCTGGACATAAACATGAGGAATAAGTCATGTAGAAAGGCTGAGGGTGAGAACAGTAGGAGTTAGGTTTTACTGAAGATGTTATAGCTTTTACTCTAGTCAGTGGTGTAATATTGCTTTTGTTATCTTATACTTCAAACTTTATGTAATTGAATCTTATTAAAATTTTTTAGAAGTGAATAGAAAATATAGTGGATATGTAGAAATAAGTTGCTAAAGTGACAGAGCAATTGTCAACTTGTTTTGACAATATAGACAGGAATTATTAGGAAGGTCATACAACCTTAAGGGTTAAGGGAGAAGCATAGACCATCATTTCTTAATTTTCTGGCTCAAGCAAAATAGGCAATGCTGAAACAGTATATCACAAAAGGTAAGTTGTGGAAAAGGCCCTGTGCAATGATGTGACATCATTGCTCTTGGTACATGTGTGACTCTACATCACGTACAACCAGAGAAATGAAAAAAAAATTTGAACATAGTATGTTGAGATACTCCGGTTCATCCAAATGGTAATTTTGAGTATGTGCTTACATATATATCTAAAACTCAGAGGAGAGGTTATAACTGGAAAATATAGAAAACATGAATATGCAGTAACATATGATTTTTTTATCAACACCCTTGATGAGAAACATTTAGATAGGGAGAAGACATAGGTTGATAGGAAGTAAACACTAAGAAAAAAATTTGACCTATTTAGTATTAATTTGAAAATCCATCAAGAGAAATACCAGAGAGGAGCATAAAGAACCTGTTATAGGGAAAAGTGTAGTTGGGCAGGAATATAGCTGTGCTTAATGTTTTGCAGTAAAGCAGATTGGAGAATGCAGTCTACCAAACATATTTAGTGACTTAGGCATCATTAGGTTTATTTGAGATCATTATTAGAGATCACCTTGGTAATAAATCCCTGGTCCCTCTGTGATACATTTGTCATATGCAAGGTAAGGTGGCAGGGTAATTCAGACAGAATTCAGAAGCAACTCAGATTACTACACTTATTTAACTATGATTAAGCAAACTCTCCAAACAGAGCAACCAAAGCAACAAGACAGCTGCCTGTGGCCCTTCCTTTTCTCCACTCCCCTTTTTTAAAAGAGATTGTTTTGTATAAACACTAAAATAATTATAACCTAAATAAAACTAAGAAGGCTTTCAAGTTGAAATATTTACCAGAAATCATTATGTTAAGTTTAATAGTGTTATCCATTCACACAAACTATTTCCAGAATTCTTGAACTGGTGAAAGTTGATAAGTCTACTTCAGGACTTGGACTATGTTCGATTCATAAAGGAATCATTTCAATAAAATAACAATTTTGAATATATTTTTCATCTATCCCTGGGGCATCATTTTAGTGGATGATTATTGCAAAATGAGTATTATAATTTTCTCAAGAGCAGCAGAAGCCTTTATATTAGCTCCAGATTGCTATTTACTCTCTAATGATATTTTATAGAATTCCATCAGTTTGGAGGGAAGGTTCAGGGGATCCTCAATGATAGGAAGTTTTTGTTTTCTTTTTTAATTTGCATGTCTAAAATGCAGACAAATACTTAATAGAATTCACGAGTTATTTTCTGGTCATGAGTTATTATTTTCTGGTCATAAGTAGAAAATGTGGGACTACAATATCAGGTCTCTGTTTCTTCATAGATTCAGAAGGATTTACTTTGAAACAGAACTGAATGTGAAACCAAAAGAATTTGATCTCAACAATTTGCTCAGACACTGCAAATTTGGGCAAGTCTACATTTATGACCCTTATTTTCCCCCATTAGCAAAATGAAAATAATAGAGCCTTTTTATGGTCTTTTGGATGAATAAATAAAATTGACTCAGTTAACATCTAATCAAGTATTGAACTGATCAGTTTCACATCTCAAGTTTCTTCATTTCAGCTAAATTCAATGTCATTACAGATACTAAGTAATGTAATCCTAATTATAGCAAGATGAGGATTTTATTTGTAGAGTTTCAATTATCAAATATCATAACAAAGTTCATGTATCTTTATACTCATAATGAACAATATGGATTTTATTCCCATAATTTAGATATTGCATGAACAAATTGTCGAATTGTTTCAATTCCATATTTTGTTGATGGCAGTTAAAATTGTACAGTACTTAAATGTATGCTAAGTATAAATGGCATGAAAAGTATGAAGTGCAGCTTCTGTTGGTTGCAATGCAAAATGGATATTGACACATTTCAAAATGAGACCAGTAACCAGACTTTAGTAGTCCAAAACCAGCTTGAATTTTCAAGATGAGAGCTATCTTAAAGTAGTCTGTTGATGGTTTTCCCTCTTCACAAAGTCTACTAATAGAGAAAACTTTATTTTAAAAATGCATGAAATATGTTCTAACTAATGCATCCTATAAACTTACCACGCTTAACATAGTTATGGTAATCTCATTATTTTGCACATTTTAATAAGGAGTTAGTTGAATTGCATGCTATTTAACAGACTGCACACCAATTTTTAGTGGCAACACAGCTGGATTCATTTTTCAGGATGAAAGATCACCCTCAATAAACTTGCTCTGCTGGTGAGACTGAAAAAATGCTCAAATGTAAGTTTTAAACTGGCTACAAGAGTAGACATTTCTTGGCAATCCATTTGTAGTATATTAAGCAAAACTGTAACACTTAATTTTAATTAGAATATTGAATTAGATTCTAAGTCTAAATCTAGGGCAGAGTTACAAAGGGAAATGTCTCATTGTAGTTAAAAGCATTAAAATGGATGCGTTGCACCCCAAATAGAACACTTATATAATTTTATCTAGAGAGCTATGATGGAAAGTAGCTAATAAGAGATGCTAGAAATTGTCCTATGGAGAGTAAAATATGAAGGATTATATTGCTTCAAAAAATGCATATACATAATTTCCATAGAAGTTTAATAATAGAAGTTTTACCTTTGGTGTTAGTTTTTCTCAGCTAATCTTAATATTAACTGAATTATGTTTAACATACTTGATTTGGTTGTCTTATTGTCAGTAAGCACAAAGCTATAATGGATTGTATTGGAAAGCTTTTGTAATTCTTTCCAAATCTTTTCATTCCCACTTTCTGTAATTGCCATTAATGCAGCTTCAACCAGCTTCAAAGCAATCCAATACTTATTAGGATTTTGGTCAGAGCCATGTAATTCTTCCTCCTCTTGTGCTTCTTGGGGTTAGACAAGTGGGGTGCCTGGAAAATTCACTCAGGATAAACAGATGGATAATTTGAGAGTTCTAAGGCTAGTAATAGCCCTTAAGCCAATAATAAATAAGGACAAATGGATGTGACATTCTGAGATGCTTTTGGTTTTCTCCAAAGGTTTGGAGGAATAACACACTTGTCCTGGATAAGTTGACCATCACTATAAAGAGTTATTGAATTAGTTTTCTATCTTTATTCTATATTCTTGTTCACTATTTCTTTCTGGAACAATTTCCCAGGTGAAATACTTTATTGAACCCTGTGTCTTAGATAACAATTTTTGAAGATTCCAGTTTGAAATATACTTCAGAAAATAAGCAAAGATTTAAAAATTACTAAATGTAGAGTTACCACAATCATTAGTACTTAAAATTTATGATAGGTTAAGAACAAAAAAAACCTAGGCAATGAGAGGGTATTGTGTATTCTTATATTCCAACTTTAACGTTTATCAAACTTATCTATAAATATCCAAGGATGTTTTTCTGCATTTTGGTAATAGTAGCACTTCATTAAAATGTCCTCAGGTTGACTGGGAATGTAACTCAGTTGTATAGTGCTTGTCTAGCATGTATGAGGCCCAGGTTCAATCCCTAGCACCATAGATGATGATGATAATAATAGCAACAAAGTCCTCTAATTGAGGCATTTTCTTTTGAAAAAAATTGTAGCAAACCAAAAGATATTTGTGGAAACTGAATTTCCAAACACTTGGTACATTAACATGGGTATGAGGAAACAACTCCTTCATCTGATAAAGAATGAGATTAGTGAAAGTAGGTGTGGGATCTCCCATGCATTTTGCTATTTCTGAAATCAGACGGCCCTTTATGTTTGAGTTGACTGCATTTACCATGGTTGTTGCCTGAAGTTACCTGAAGCATCCAGTCAGATTTAGTGAGTGACATATTTTGGTTTGAGTGTTTTTTGAGAGATAATGCTCAGGATACAGCAGTATACATTATTTAAACTTACATGTAAGGAGATCACTATTTTAAAGAAAGAAAATACAAAGAAAAATGAAAGTTAAAGCCATGTAATTGTTGCACGTTGTTATAAAGCAGCTGGATGAAATTCAAACTTTACCACCTTAAAAGATTTTTTATTTCATAAGACAGCTCTTAATATATTAATTTCCAGGATACTCATGATTTTCCAGAATACCTTTGTTCAAATGTAGTCTGTAATCCTGGTTCATAGTTTCCTTCCACAATAGTTTATGGAAAATATCTTTTTTTTTTTTTTTTTTTTTTTTTTTTTTTTTTTTTTTTTTTTTTTTTTTTTTTTTTTTTTTTTTTTTTAGTTGTTGATGAACACAATGTCTTTATTTTATTGCTTTGTATGTGGTGCTGAGGATCGAACCCAGGGCCTCACGCATGCGAGGCAAGCGCTCTACCGCTGAGCTACAATCCCAGCCCCTGGAAAATATCTTAATATCAGGAACCTCCAGATCACCTAAATGGGTAGAGTATGAAAATATGTTCCAATTCACCCTACTTTCTTTAATATTTGTCAAACTTAATACAATATAAAAAGTAATGGTACCATACATTTCTCTATAGGCAAATAATCGTGAACCTTTGCTAATACTTCTCATCATTCTTATAAATAAAATTTCACACAATGAAAATTCATGAAATTTCCTGTATTTTTATTTGTGGAAACAGTTTTTAAATACCACTTTCAAGTCAAACTCACTAGTTTCTGATGCAATCTAATTTTTTTTTTCTTCCCAATTGAGTACCTTGACACCTATTCTAACTGCCTATTCATGTGAACTAGCTTTCTTACCTGATGGATGCTCCAAGAGAACATTACCCACACAAATTATGTGAATTAGGCAACTGTCATTGGGCAATGTGAAGGCCCAAACTTCTCTGGGTCTTTGCTAGCTTCTTCTGGAATAATCACTTATTGGTGATTCTGAAATAACCATATTAGTTGATAATACAACTTTCTAGAAAGGGAGTCATGATCAGGCCCTTGAAGTACTATTTTAGTCAGATCCAATTTCCATTATATCTAATATTGTATTTATGAAATTTCTTACACGTGGATAACTTTGCTAGCTTATAGTTCTTCCTATTGTGTAATTTATACATTCTTTTGAAAACGTAGGAAAACAGAATAACAAAGTGAACAATGTCATTTATTCAAAATGTTTCTTCAGTCATACTTGTGTCAAAAATATTCATAGTTAACTAGGTTTTAAAGAAACTTCAAAGGGTTTCTAGATCCTTAAAGTAATATTTGGTGTCTTTTCTCTCTTGGAAACAATCTGAATTAGACACAATCTTCAGATAACAAGTTATTTCATTTAATTTTGAGTTGATAGTCAGCATTCAAAATGGAGATATGATGGCATAAACAAGCTTAATTCCTATTAAACATTAAATTTCTATTATCAATGAGAAACGATAGGAAGGATCACACAGGAAGAATTTAACAAAATAGAAGTTTTAATTAAGATAAAAACTAAGAAAAATGAACATCCATAGGTAGGCCACATCTAGAAGTACACTACAAAATCTACCTTCTATTAATTTGGGGGGGAGTCCCTAAAGAGGAGAAACTATATCTATCCTGGTAGTGACTTGTGAACAATGAACAGAGGTCATTTTTGAGAATACTGACCTAAAAAAAGAACAAAGGCTGGAGACGTGACAGCAAGTAAGGTTTCGGCACCTGCCAAACTCATGTTCCTCAACACAGTCAAATAGCAAACTGATTCATAGGGATAAAATGGTTAAAATACAGTCTCAACATGACTTTCCCCTCTACTTTATAGCTAAAGCATTATTAATCAAGAAGGCCAAACTATGTAGTAGAAATAGAAAGCAGACCCATTCACTTGGAACTAACTCATGCTTTAAAACTTTTCTCAATTCCAAATTTTCTCCAGTGAAAGCTGATTTGTCCCTAAATGGGTACAATCCACAACCAGTGAAACAGCTCTGCCAAGTGGCAAAAAATCACCAGGCCACTTCAGTGAGCAAAACCTACATTATTTTGAGCAAGAAGTATCAAAATACGTACTAGCAAAAGAGCAGTTCATGACACTCTTAAAAACCAGAAAATTCTTGAATATACTCAGCTACAGATTTGCCAACATCATACCAACCTAGGCCAAATTTCATAGGCTAATGAAAATTTGTACTAATAATGTGCCCCAACTATCTTCCTTCTCCACTTCTAACATTGTATATTATGATCAACTGAAACATATCTCAACCTTTGTGAGACTCAGTTTATCAGTAATCAAGAAATATTTCCCAGGTTTGGGAGGAATCCATATTAATGTATATAAATCAGTTGACACAAAGTGTGCACATAATAAATACTCCATAAATGAAGAGTTCACAAGCATGTGTCTAAATATATTTATCAACAAGAAAATATTCTAAATTATTCTTCATATGCATACATAGCATACATAATATGTGGTAGTTAAAATGGTCACATAGATATTTAATATATTGACATAAAAGTGCATCCTTTAATACCCTTAACTAAATAAAATTATTCATGAAGTACCATTTTAAAGTGTTTTTTTTTTTTTCCTTTGGTACCAGGGATTGAACTCAAGGGTACTCCACCACTAAGCCATATCCCCAGCCCTATTTTGTGTTTTATGTAGAGACAGGGTCTCACTGAGTTTCTTAGTGCCTCACTGTTGCTGAGGCTGGCTTTGAACTCACGATTCTCCTGTCTCAGCCTCCCAAAGTGCTGAGATTACAAGCGTGAGCCCCTGTGCCAGGCTTTGAAGTTTTTTTGATTGTAAAATATGCCTGTGTATGTGTATGCATATATGCATATACTAAATTTTAAAGATTGTAAAACTGTATTGCATCCTATATTTTCTTTTAACTGATACATAACTCTAACTTCATACCCTTCTGTGTGTGTTCGAGTGTATGTGTTTACAATGAACATGAGTCATAACTAAAATTATAACAGTGTTTAGGCTTATAAATTGAAAAGAAAAAATTAAGTCTAAGTCTAAATGCTGGCAGGGGTGTAAAGATTAGAGTGAAAAAATGTACCCTAAATAATGGACAAGAATATATTTTACAGGCTGGAGTTGTAGCTCAGTGGTAGAGTGCACAATGGTTGTAGCTCAGTGTAGCCACGTGTGAGGCACTGGGTTCGATCTTCAGCGTCACATTAAAAATAAAGGTATTATGTCCCTGTACAAATAAAAAAAATTATTAAAGAAATAATATATTTTGTTACTGACTAGGAAAGAGTCTCATTAAAACTACTTTATGCAGAAAAGCAGTTTAGAAACATGTGAATGTAGAGCAGAACTGGACATGCACGACCAAGAGGTTCAGAGAAAGTTGAACCAAAATTTGGTAAGGAAATCAAGTGGAGAAGTAGACCAACAGCAGGATTAGTGCACAAAATAGAGACCAATCTTCTACTTTGGTCATACAAATACTTTAAATACTGAGATGACAGAGCTGATCATAAAACCATCTGGTATTTGCATCTTTTGGTCAGCATAGAGCCATCCTAACATCCAAAATTCTTTGGTCTCAAACAGTATGATATCCATTCTTTTTAACTGGGAAATAAGAGTAATGACTTTTAGAAAGATTGTTTTATTACAGTGCATCACAATATGCCTGTTTGTACTCTTACTATTAATATTAGAATGACGTATTAAGAAAATAGAGAATCATATTTATGCTCTAAATATTTCCACATGAATTAACTAAAAGCATTGTGCTGGAATTCATCAATTTTTGAGCAACTTCAGAGCATATGAATAGTAAACCCAAAAACTCAATTTCCAGTATACAAACAATCCCCAAAATTTACATGACTCAATAAAATTCTTCCCAAAGTAATGCTCACCTCTCTATTTCTGAAATGCTTTACAGTCAGCATTAATGCACTTTCTAGTGAGGCAGTGCAGTCTCTACACGTAATATCTATGGATAGGGGTTATTTGGTTACTCTTCTCTCAGCATTGTGACTTGTAATGCAGAAGAGTGCCAAATTCAGGTCTATGCTGAGATAAGTGTCTTACTATATAACAAAATCTGATAATTGAGGTGTGAGTATGATGTTAGGATCAAATGGGAATTTGTACTTCCACATACAATGTGGTAGATTATAGCAGAATGATGCTTTGCTGCAAAACCTAAGAATTACTAGATATTACAGGAATCATATTCTGAATGTATCTGAGATATAAAAATAAAATATTAGCAAAAAGAACACCTTCTGAGGTGAATGGTCTTGTACCATTCTCTTTTGTGATTTAATTTTTCAGTTATGAAGGCCAGCTGAAGTTGGGGCATCCCAAAGGAAATCCACTACGGAAAACAACAGCAAATTTTCAGCAGTCATCTGGGCTTGCTATTCAATGAAACTGGAAATTTGAGAAATTCATAATGGTCTCATCTAAAGATAATTACAAGATTTTTAAAAACAACCATGGATATGAAAGATCTCTTTAATTGAAATTACAAAACATTGAGAAGACATTGAAAAAAAAATTAGAAGATGGAAAGACTATCTCCTATGTTCATGGGTTGGCATAATTAATATCGTTAAAATGGCCATTTGACAAAAGTGTAGATTTGATGTCATTGATATCTTGAGGATTACAATCTTATACAACTAGAAAAAACAACAATTCATAGAATAAAAGACTCAAAGTAGCCAAAGCAATCCTGAGCAAAGAATGCAACACTGGAAGTACCAAAACACTAGATTTCAAACTAAAATACAGAGCCATGATAACAAAACCAGCATGGTGCTGGCATGAAAACCAATGTACAGACCACAGAGGTAGGTTTACACAAATAAAATCAGTTACAACCATCCGATACTTGAAAAAAGTGCCAGAAATGTACACTGGAGAAAAAGTTTAAGTGATGCAGGGAAAATTGGACATCATCTTATAGAAAACTGAAACTGGATACCTATCTCTCACCCTGTACAAAAGTCAGTTCAAGATGTATCTAACACCTAAATCTAAGATCCAAAATTTTGAAACCGCTGGAAGAAAACCTAGGGGAGGTACTTCGAGATAAAAGCACAGGCAACAACTCCCTGAATAGGAGACCATATCTGTCACTTTTAAAGAAGAAATTATTGCTGGGCCTGGCTGATAGTTTTGTGAATTAAAAGAAACCATACCACCATAGGTAATGTTGGCTACATAGTTACCTGATGCCACATGGTCAGAAACTTTATTTTCTGGGAGATGCTTTTCAAAAACTCTTAAATTCTCTCCTGCTGATCATTGGGCTTTCTCTGGAGTTGGCATTGTGATCTGCCCTTAAAGATTTCCCATGTACTTTACATGGCAGTATTGACACATCTAACACTAAAAAATCTGCCCTACTTTATTTCTCAAGTCCATTGCTGCTTGAACTACAGCCTGGACCTGCTGCAGAGCAGTTGCCTATTCCAGGCTGCTGATTCTGGTAGGATTATATATCACCCAGTACATGAATCAGTAATATTTCCGGGTTGATAGCTACTGACTACAAAAACTCAGAGGCCTACTAAGCATTGTACTTCCTTCATTATGACGACAGACTTGAGATCCAATGACTTATTCCACACATTTTAGTTTTCCCTGGCATATCTCAACTACTGAAACCCTGAACATCTTTCAGAAATAAGGGGCTCCTGAATCCTTTCATGGTTCATATGAACCTGGAATACATATCAAGGCATTAGGTGTGATATTCTTTCCTCTTTTTGTCCAGTTAGTATGACACGATCAAATAGAGAATTCGGTGATGTTCTTGGTAATGTCCAGGAGGTGCAGATCTCACACTTATGAAAGAAAGTGAATTGGAAGATTTAACAAAGAACAAGAATGAACCTATAAATGTATATCATGGTTTAGCCTATGTGGGTATGTTTTAGTATTGATACTTTTTTCTGACAACGTAGAAAATTTACCATACAGGGAGTCCAATACAATTTGTGTGAAGCTTTATTATTCTGTCTAGTAAAGATATGGTAGTGAGTAGAGAAAGGAGAACAGAGGAACAGAAGAAGGATGGGAGGAAAAAGGGGGGATCATGAACTGAAATTGAATTCCATGCATATGAGTTTTTGGGATAAGCTAACAATGAAAGCTCTAATAAAATCTTAAAATATATTACAAAAAAAATTGTAAAGAAATCAAAAGGAGACACAAAGACAAGGTGTAGTAGTAGAGAAAAAGACTGCTTATCCGAGCTGCCAGCTTTATATTAATAGGTTACCTTAGTTCATTGGCATTATTAGATTATTGTTCATTGTATCATTAGGCGAGTTACAGAATCAGCAACATTATGCATCTTATTTCTGTTACATTCTACCATTACAATATGCAATGTTAGGAGTTTGTGTAGCTCTCAAGATAGTCCATTGTTTGGCACTGTTAGATAGGCAGGTCCAGGAGCAGTGGAGCTTGGTGAAATGTTGTAGCTATCTAGCAAGCAAGTTCCTTAATTCCCAAGTAGTATGTGCCAGAGATCAAGATTGAGGCTTAGAAGGCTCTAACACAAAGCCTCTTCATGAAGGGCATTGCTATAGCATCTAGGCATTCTATGCTTTTGCATAGAAATTTTTCCAGCCACTGGGCATTCCATAATTTGTATAGGAATATTCTCAGAAGCTTAGGCATCCTATACTTTTGTATAGAACTTCCCTAAACACCAAGCATGACACAGCCATGAAGTCATCAGAGATTCCAGTCTCAAACACAGAACTCTTATAATAAATCATGGTAGCTGCTATTCAGGTTATTTCTGTTTCTGGGAATTTGAGTTTATGGGAATTTCATTCACCAGAATCATTTTGGCTTTTCAGGGGAAAAACACTTTTAGTAAAATTCATTAGAAAAATACCACCAAAAATCTTAAGATTTTAAAAAATTAGTCAACATCTTGAGTATAACATGTTCTTTTATTTTTATTTTCATTTTGATTTTTGGCCGGAAGAGGGTTGAAATGTTTCAAAAGACTTACATTTGGTAATCTCCGATGTAATGGCTGTTATCTTAGAGACTAAGGTTTCAGTATGAGGTTTTTTGCCAATTTCAGTTATGTTTAATTTTATCTTCAGGGCAATACTACTGGTAGGATCTATGAACTAATGGAAACAAGATGAGTTAGATCCTGGTAAGAATTATTTTATTACTCATCTTTCTTCTAGTCTCAAACTTATTCTGATATATTAATAATGGTGCTTTGAGTCTTTGATCACCACTGCTAACTTTGACCCTTTATTGTACTAGTTGGCTTTAAACTTTCTTCTGTACACTGAGAAAGTGGGCATTGCTATTTAAGTTGTGTGGTAATATTTGAGACTTCATCTCGGAGAAATGTGTTTATTTTCAATCATTTTTCAGGGTTTTAAAATGTTTAAAATCAGGGCATAGGATCATGACACTTCTATACAGATACAGAACTCTCAACTACTGAGTTTACCCTTAATGCTTTTTTTTTCCTGGGGGAGGGGAGAGGTACTGGAGAATGAACACTGATGCAAATGGCTGAGCTCATCATAGTACCCAGAGGAAGTTAATACTGCCAAAAGGTAGTAATTTAAAAAAAAAATTTAACATTAAATTAAAATAGATGTAACCAGACTGATAATGAGAAATCTAGACTTTTTTTTGGTACTGGGGATGGAACTCAGGGGTACTTGACCACTGAGCAACATCCCGATCCTTATTTTGTATTTTGTTTAGGGACAAGGTCTCACTGAGTTGCTTAGTGCCTCACTTTTGCTGAGGCTGGCTTTGAACTCGCAATTCTCCTGCCTCACTCAATCTGCTGGGATTATGTGCGTGCACCACTGTGCCCAGCTCTTTGATGTTTTGATGGTGTATATTGAATAATGCACTTATGGGTTCTTTGAATTGGCCCATAATAATATAGCTCTATAACCTCTCTATATAGCACACTTCCTATCTTTCTCCAACTGTTTCTCTGACATTCTCATTGAATATCATAACTGTGCTTACATCTTTATTTCTAACAAGTTAGTGCCTCCCAATGACCATGATTTCAAATAACTCTTATTAGAGCTTTTGCCATCTGTGAACTTAGTTTCGTAATGGCATCTCTAACACCTAGGCATGATCTCTAGATGTGAGGCACCACAGAAATTCCTAACAATATGGTGTTCTTACTCGTACATCCCATAGGGTCTTCATTGTGCACTTCTCACAGTCCTATGGGAACAAAGGCATCTTGTGGATCTCTAGTTTTACATGTGCTGAGAGTATCCAGATCTAGGGAGTCAAGATTTGCTTGTCCACCTACTAAGGTGTCACTTGTCAGCACCTAAGTCTTTTCCAACTAAGACAACAAATAGGACCTTGCATATTGCTTGAAATTTTACCTGTCAGTCAGCTGAAATAGATAATTTCTTTGAAAACAGACAAAAGGGTCCACCACTTCTCATATTTAGCTTTCAGTTTGCAATTACTCTCATCTTTATTATAATTGTCCAGAGCATCACACTCAACAATATTCACCAATTTCCATTGCCTTTGCTGTTTGTGTTTCTATAGAGACAGAACATTTGTCTCCTTTATTAACAGCTTAACATTCCAACTTACCAACAGTAACATTTTTATTTATCTTGTGCCAAGGAATGTCTGTGTTTCTCCTTGTTATGGTTTGGATATAAAGTGTCCTGTAAAAGATCCTGTATTGATGAAGGTGTTGTAATGATTATATGAGAGCCATAATGCATCCCAGTTGATGGATTAATAATTCTAAAGGAAAACTGTACTGAGTGGTAACTGTAGGCAGGTAGGGCCTGATGTGAGGAGGTGGGCCACTGGGGGCTGGGCATGCCCTAAAAGAGTTCATCTTCCTTGTGGCTCCTTTGCCTCTACTTCCTGGCTATAATCTGCTAAACAGCTATGTTCTGCCTTAATGCCTTTTCTCACCTTAAACTCAGAGCTATGGAACTAGTCAACCGTGGGCTGAAACTTTAAAACCATAAGCCAAAATAATTTTTTCCTCTAAGTTTTTCTGGTCAGGTGTATTGATCACAGCAATATAAAATTAACTAACACACACCTTTCACCAATGATGTCCTCGTTGCCAGCCAGTTATCAAATAACCCAGACCTAATATTCTAGCCTCACTTCTTCTTTCTTTGATCCGTCCTAGTGTCACAGGTCACAAATTGTTACATGAAGAATTGACTGTGGGATAGAGTAGTGTACAAGTTTAAAGTTTATCCTTGGGATCAATAGTTGTGGAAAAAAAATAAAGCAAATGTTCTAGTCAGCTTTCTTGCTACTGTGAATAAAGGACCCCACAAGCAAAATTATAGAGGAGGAAGAATTTATTTGACGGCTCACGGTTTCAGAGGTCTTAGTCCAGCAAAAGCCAGCTCTATTCCTCCGGGGCTGGAGGTAAGGCAGAATATCATGATGGGAGAGTGTGGCAGAGGGAAGTCGTTCTCATCACAGTGACAGGGAGGCAGAGAGAGTGGCTTCACTCACCAGATACAAATCTATATCCCATAGCCATGCCCCAATTCCCACCTCCTTCAGCCACACTCTACCACCTCAATTAATCCCATCACGGAACACTTCACTGTACTCATTCTTACAGCCAGATCGGATCGTCTTTCCTCCGAACCCTCTTGCATCATCTCTCACATGAGTTTTTGAGGGACACTTCACATCTAAACCATAACAGCAAGGTTTAAAGAAAGAAGTTAGGCTAAAATTTAAAGCAAAAAAAAAGTGCTGGCAGACTCCATGGGAAGCTCTGGTTTTCAGAATTCTTCCTAGTTATATACTCCCATACCAGTCATTCTTTGAATTTGGCCCAACCTAGAAATGAGCAGAGTCTTGGGTGAAATAGATTTCTGTGGAGATTCTGTAAAGAAGTATCTGGAAATTTCTGAAGTCACAGCAGAAGGCTGCCTATTGAGAGCTGTCCAAGCTGTTCAGTCAGTAAGTCCTTAACAAAGCAGAAAGAGGTGATTGCAGTGCCTATGACACATGTATCTAACAAAGGATTTTACACAGAAAATGTAAGGAATTCCTGAAATCATAAAACAGAAATAAGATAATCCAATCCTATTTTAAAAGACAGCCAAAGTTATGACCAAACATTTCATGAGTGAAGCTGTATGAAGACCGTATAAGCCTATAAAACAAACATTATTAAGTAAATCCAAATTAAAACCACATTGAGGTTGATATGCCTTTATCTACTGTATTTTCAGTATCACTTAGAGTATTCAAAGACTTGCAATCAATGTTCATAATTAATATCTAAAGCCAAGGAAGAAAACAACATTCATAAACAGGTGTATAAATTGACATATTCATTTAATTCATTACTATTTGATAAAAATCTAGTATAGACTACTGATGCATTGAAAAACCATAAATTCCAATAGTGTATTGTTAATTGAAATAAACCATGAATAGGATATTATGAGTTGTATTTAACTTATATGAAATTCAAAAATACTCAAAACTAATCCATGGTAATAGATCAGAAAAGAACCTGCCTATAGACATCAGCTGATACCATAGGAATTGGAAATGACTAGGAGACATAAAATAACTTTCTCAGGTGATGTGGTTACATGACTGTACATATTTATCAAAACTTATTTAATGATATAAGAACTTTGTTACTGCACAAAAAAATCCCAATTAAAAGTGTTATTTCAGTCACACTAGGTACCACCTGGAAAAAAAAGGTTGCTATGTGCAAATTAGAAATGACCATTTCTATTCCTACAGAATGTAATGCACACAAAATGTATTCTAAGTGAAAGTAAGTGCTATTTAATATAAATAAAACTCACGAAATATTTCTCACATCATAAAAAAGATTTTTCTTAGGATATTTATTACAAGGTATGTCTTAGGTATTCAGGCTACTTCCATCCTGTATAGCTGGCACCTCAAAATGTTCATTGAGATATAGATGATATGGATACATAGATAACTGTTTTTATAGATGCAAATGATAAAAATATAGATGTAGCTGTGGATATATATCTAGCTACAGCTATAGATGGATATAGTTATGGCCCAGTAAGTAAAGCTAAACTAAGTTAAACTTTTTGCATACCCAGGAAGGAGAAAAGGGAATAGAATGTAACTATTCTCTATTAGAGGACATATCATTTGCTTTTTTATTATACTCATATGAAGAGTCATGAAACACATGTACATAGGCTTATGAAAACTGAGATAGGTCTTCCTGAAAAATGTATAATTAGTAGCAAATATTTTGATCAGTGTAATAGAAGAAAATAAACAAATTTCAAAAGCTTGTCTATGAATTGGCAACAAAAATGGTATCTTTTGTGAATTTAAAAATAGTATAACTCAAATGTTACTAGTCATTAAGGGCCATTGGGTAGTAAGGACTTTGAATCAATATTTATATCCTAAATCAAGAGTACGTGGTCACAATTGCTTTACTGCCAGTCTTAAATGGACATCTATTCCAGAATCTGTACACCAAAGAGTCCATTCTCACTTTGTCACTACTTCTTTGTAAAGGAGAAATGCTACCTAGAGTGCCTCTCAAAAACAACCTGCAAAAGATTTAAAGAGCTAAACATGTGCTTCATTCCCTTCACAACTCACAACATGGGGCCTATCCTGTATTCAACAGAAATTTGTTCGGGTCTTTGTACAGTTCAAATCTCATAGAACCATGCCAAACACCAGATGTCAGGATAGCTTTGTATATTTCTTTCTTCCCCATCTTTCACCTTAAGCACATATGTATTATACTTTTTTATCTAATATTTGTTCATCATATTAAAATATTAAAAATAAACCCTGGCAAGCTAATAACCAATACAAATTTAGAATCAGTCAGACATCCTGTGGACAAATATGATCCTTTTATTAAGACTTGGAAAAGGAGTAAAACATACAAATGAAGAGTTGTGAGACAGACTGCAGTCAAACAAATTATGATTTTAGTCACACAATTTTAGGTTTAATTTGGTAACTAGTAAAAGCTACAGGATAGAGAGTAAAAGAGATCTTATGGTATTAACATCATGATATTGATTCAGGTTGTGTATGTATGTACTAGATGGTACTTAAAATGTGTATTCATAGATATGTAAATGTAGGTTAAATATTATATTTTTACATATTTTTATATATACATCTATATATTTCTCAGAAATTCCAAAATGCTTAACTAATTCATCTTAATTATTAGTTATTAATAGGGATAAATATTTAAATTGAAAGAACTCTTTATAACTATTAAAATTAATATTCTGATCCACAGTACATGAGGAATCTTTTCAACTTTCTCCTACATGTAAAGTTGTGTTCTGATTAATTATGAAACATGTTACAAATAGTTTGTGACTATTAGAACACAGAGCTATAAAAAGTTAATACTTTTAATAAGTTAAGCAGAATCATTAACACAATATTGTTGCTCTTTTAAGTTTTCTTAAGTGAGAAATGCTTAAAATCATAAATGAAGAATGAGAAAAATTAAGAATAACTGCAATATATATATAACTAGCTGTCTTCATAAAAATGGCTAACTTAAATGCATGATGACCATTAACATTTTCATGTACATTGTCTCCTTTAAATCTGAATGAGTTATTCACTTTATTCTTACCTATGGTTGTGCTAAAGCCTTTTCTGTTCCTATGGAGTATTGACCCATAATCAAACACTAGTCTAGGACACCTGATTTTTCTTTCAAACCTTTATTGTTGTGGCTCATAATTTAGCTCTATCATCTAAGATCCTCCATTATAACTGAAACAACTTATAGTGTGAACCTAAAGGGCCACTGCTTAACACAGACAGATCCCTTTGTTCTGTCTCTGACCATCTCCAGACTAACTTTAATAGCACAATATTACTTCTGCGAAGTTATTTGAGCTTTTTTTGTACAGCATCTGTTCTTAATATATCTCATTAAGTTGCAAGTTTTCAAATCTATGAACATATTCAAATATTGTTACCATAAGTGATACATTTATCAATTTAAGTTTTGCATGTGCTTCTCATTTATTATGAGACAAAATGGTTTTTTGGTAACATAAAATGGAAAGGCTAACATCACTGCAATATAGTCTTTGTGTTTTTTTAAAAATATCAATGGCTATGTTCACTATTTCATTTAAATAATATAAAATCCATTTTCTAATATGAATTTAATTCTACTTAGAAGAAACTGAAAAATGAATTTTGTATTTGTATACTCATTGACATGTAATAAATACATGCTTTTCACATAAAAAGTGACTATTTTACTTAAGAAAATCAATCAACACACAAGCTTTGTTTATAAATGATATCAAAAAGTAAAATACAGACTTATTGAACTGGAAATAATTCCAAAGCTACAAAAAAATATAAAACATAAAAATCTCAACTTCATGTTCAGGAAAACAATGGAACGGTAGAGCTTAACGCTCTGACTTAAGTTGAAATCTCACGAAACAGTGCAAATCACTGAGCAGTGTTCCCTTACGGGAAACAAAGTCTCAAGAGACAGAAGGTGCTTTGCTTCAAGGTTTACAAATAGTCAACAGATTTATAAATTACACTTAGCAAAGGCTGTAGACACCACCTGAGGCACTAAACCTAACGTGTGGGCCTGTGCTTAGGTTGCAACAATGCAAAAGTAATGTAGAGTACAAGGGGGGGAGCACACAGGAGATTCCTTGCATAAAGTGTCCCCCAGAAGTATAAAATCTATCAAATATTCAGCAATTTTTAAAAAATCAAGGAAGCTACATGAAAGGATAATATGTGCTAGAAACTGTTGTCATAAAACACATGAAAATTTTGACCAAAACTAAAAGCAGAACAAAACTATACACAAGAAACAGAAGACTTAGCAAGTGATCACTTCTTTGAAGATTCAAGGTTTCAAGGAATTAAGAACTGGGTGGTAAAGAAAGATGCAGAAATAGGGACAGCAAAGAGAAAAGAAAATGCCATCACAGCACTAAAATACCTGGCAAAACCTGGAAGGAGAGCAAGGGAAGTCAGTGACTACTCATAAAAATATAAAGTTTGTAATGGTTAGAGACAAAGCAAATCGGCACAGTGAAAGTCAAACTACTTAATTGATCAACAAAAAGTTAGGTATAGATGGTTGATAAAA
>CM053406.1:51821556-51860876 GCA_028644305.1 Xerus rutilus
AAGATGCAAGATATTTATACTTGAAGTTCCCAAGGAAAAAACAATATTTAAAGTAAAGCCTTTCTGTGTACAGTATGCAAAGATAAAGAGTTCAAGGCAAAATAGGGGCAATATTGTTAAATTTGTCTAGAACATAGTGAGGTCAGTGAATTCAGATGTCAATACAGAGCCCTTTGGAAAGCCAGGTTAAAGATCTACCAGGGGGAAGCACAGTATGTGGCCTCACTTTCCAAAGTAGTGTTCAGTGCTGGAAGACATGGAGCAGCAACTAAGTAGCTAGAAATTTGAGTATGAGCCAAGGATTTTATCCAGTTAAACATTCCTTAGACCTGCAGGCAACAGAAAATGATTTCTAATAATTTGATATAGATTTTTCTAATTAAAACTCCTCAATATATCAAGGAGATGCAGCAATATTGTATTCTCTGAAAAGATGGAGATGTAGTACAAAACACTGAGTTAAATTGAGAATAAAATTTATTCATTTAATTTTTAGTTACACATGACAGGAGGAGGATGTATTTTGGCAGAATATACATACATAAAGTATAACTTATTCTACTTAGGTTCCCACTCTTGTGGTTGTACATGATGTGTAGTTATCCTGGTCATATATACAAACAAAAGGCTAGGAAGCTTATAACCAATTAATTCTACCAACTTTCTTATCCTCCTCACCCTTTTTTTTCATTTCCCTGTGTCTAATCCAATGGACTTCTATTCTCTTCCTCACTCTTCTTGAGTTAACATCCACAAATCATAGAAAACATTCAGTGTTTGCTTTTCTTATTGGCTTATTTCACTTAGCATTATATTCTCCAGTTCCATCCCTTCATCTGCAATTGCCATAATTTCATTCTTTATGGCTGAGAATATTCCATTGTGTATATAGACCACATTTTCTTTATTCATTCACCCACTGAAGGACAACTAGGTTGTTTCTATAGCCTGGCTATTGTGAGTTGAGCTGCTATAAACATGGATGTAGCTGTGTCACTATGGTATGCTGTTTTTAAGTCCTTTGGGTATATACCAAGGAGAAGGATAACTGGGTCAAATGGTGGTTCCACTCTAAGTTTTCTGAGGAATCACCATACAGCTTTCCATAGTGGTTGTACCAATTTGTAGTCCAAAAATGGTGAATAAAATTTAGAGAAAATACATTAAATTCTTTTTAATTTAAAGCTGTTTTTAGTTAGATTTTTCACTGCTGTGATTAAAGAACCTAACCAGCACAATTATAGAGGAGGAAGAGTTTATTTGAGGGCCCACGGTTTCAGAGGTCTTAGTCCATAAAAAGTCGGCTCCATTCCTCGGGGCTCTAGGTGAGGCAGAAAATCATAGCAGGAGAGAGTGGCAGAGGGAAGCAGCTCACATCACTATGATCAGAGAACAGAGGGACTCCACTCACCAGATAAAAATATATACCCAAAGTCATGCCCAGTACCCACTTCTTCCAGCCATGCCCTACCACTTCAGTTACCACTGAGTTAATCCCTATCAGGGAATTAAATCACTGAGTTAATAACCTAAGCATTTCTCCTCTGAACCTTTTTTGCATTGTCTCACATGTGAGCTTTTAGGGGACACTTCACATCCAAACCATACCAAAAGCTGAAACAGAAAAGATGCTATTTAAGCATCAATATACTTAATTTTCAAAAATATATTCTTATGATTCAAAAAGATTAAAATATACCTAAGACTAAGAAATGACTATTATAATAAAATTTAATAAAATTAAATGATAGGAGGCAAAGTGATGTAGAAGAGATTTATTCATGCCATAACTGATCATGGAAGGAAATTTTTAAATACAGTTTAAAACTGGATGATTAAGGTCATTATATAGTTATCAATAACAAAAATATTCATGAGCAAAAATGCTAAACATCCTAAATAACAAAATAAAGATATACAAGAGAAAAAAACAAAGCACATCAAGTAGTCAAATATTTTAAACTATAAACAGTAAGCAGAACACAAAATAATATCATAGAAATAATACAAATACACTTCTTGATATACTAAAATCAACTACTATAAAACAAAGATGTACATTTTCCAAACTAAGTCCTTAAACATACACACAAATATTTCAAAAGTAAAATGGTACATAAGAATTAAAAAAAATCTATGATCTCAGATTTTAACTCAATAAAAAAAGTAAAAGCTAAATTTTATTGCATTAAGAAAACATCTAACATCAACAGTATTATCTATTTTCAGGATCAAATAGACTTTAAGTAATTATCACTTGTATCACAAAACATAACTAATTATAAAATAAGAATTATTAAAATAACATTTCAAATGAAGAGCTCAGGATGCTCCAATGTAAATTATCATTCCAATCCAGGGATTAGTATTAATAAATGTGGTGAAGCAAAATGGTATGTTTGACATAAGGCAATACAAATGATGTCACCTAAGTTGTTCCAAGCCATGAATATATTTTTTCAAGTCTTTTTATATATTTACAATTAGCAGGAAATATAGAAAATGGAGAAACAGAGAAAATCACAAAATTCAAGATATTCTGATGAAGTCAGTGTCATGAGGAAAATAGAATATTTAGAATGAAATCACTAGACATATTAACATTGTTTATATCAAGTGCTGGTTTGGAGAAATTATAAAGAACCACTTGAAGATAAATGGCATTGGAATAGAATATGATATAAATTATGAAATTGTTGTACAAAATGTCATTCTACACACTTAGATTTTTTTCTTGTTTTTACAAATGTATTTTGGCTCAAAATACCATCATCTGACATTTGCATGTTTATATTCATCACCACAGCATGATGAATTTAAAATATTTCCCCCCAAAAAATCTTTTTAATATTTCCTTATATTTTTATTCAAGTAAATTTTATTTGCATACTCATTTCTAATTTTCATTCATTTGTACTTCATTTTTAATAATCAATTTTCTTGCACTTTACCATATTTTCCTTTTCAAGGAAATTGTTAAATTATCTTTATTTTCCCTTCTCTAAACTCATTGCACTTTTTTTATTTTTTAAAAATGTTTTATTGGTGCCTATTAATTATACAGAGTAGTGGGTTATATTGTTGCATATTTGTACATGCGCATGACATAATTTTGTCAATTTCACTGAGTTTTTCCATATTTCTTCCAACTAAGTTGTGTAATTTGCTTTATTTTTAATCTTGCTTGTATTGTGATTTTAAAATTTGATCATTGACTATGAAATCACACTTCCTGGCACTTCATTTGCAACAGTTGAAGCCAAGGCCAAGATTGTGTCCTTTCAGATAGCATTTTTGTCAGGTTCTCAAAGTCACTAAAAATCTGGCACCAGTTTAAACTTGTGACTTTTAATAGGTATGAATTTGGAAATTAAAACAGCATGAGAAGTAATATCTGGGAAATTTTTGCACAAAATTCCTCCCCACCCACCCAATTTAGGCAGAAAATTTCTTTACTATGCTAGTAGTGAAGATGGAGGCATGTCTTTTTCTCTCACCTTTCTACCAATCATCTCAATAAATGAAGAAAAAGTATTTGACAAAATATAGCACCCTTTCTTCAAAAAACTAGAAAAACTAAACATCATAAAAGCTATATATGCTAAACACAAGGGTAACATTATAAATGGAGAGAGATTGGAAGCATTTCCTCTAAAAACTGGAACAAGACAGGGTGCCCTCTTTCGCCACTTCTATTTAACAAAGTCCTTGAAACTCTAGCCAGGGCAATTAGAAAAAAGAAATTAAAGGTTTACAAATAGGTAATGAAGAGCTCACTATCACTATTTGCTGATGACATGATTCTATGTCTAGAAGATCCAAAAAAATTCTACCAGAAAACTCCTAGAACTAATAAATGAATTCAGCAAAGTAGCAGGATATAAAACCAACACCCATAAATCAAACGCATTCCTATACATCAGCAATGAATTCACTGAAAGTGAAATTAGAAAAACTACTCCATTCATAATAGCCTCAAAAAAAAAGATAACACAAGACCTGGAAATTTTAAAAAATGAAGTCAAAGACCTCTACAGTGAAAACTACGGGACACTAAAGAAAGAAATTGAAGAAAAACTTATAAGATGGAAGGATCTCCCATGTTCCTGAATAGGTAGAATTAATATTGTCAAAATGGCCATACTACCAAAAATGTTATACATATTTAATGCAATTCCTATTAACATCCCATTGACATTCTTATTAGAAATAGAAAAAGCAATCATGAAATTTATTTGGAAAAATTAAGAGACCCAGAATAGCAAAAACAATCCTTAACAAGAAAAGTGAAGCAGGAGGCATCACAATACCAGACCTTAAACTATACTACAGAGCCATAGTAACAAAAATGGCCTAGTATTGGCACCAATGGTACCGAAGAGAAGACAGAGACAAACCTACACAAATACAGTTATCTTATACTAGACTAAGGTGCCAAAAAGATTTATTGGAGAAAAGATGACCTCTTCAACAAATGGTGCTGACAAAACTAGAAATCCATATGTAGAAAAATGAAATTAAACCTAGATCAATCACCCTGCACAAAAATCAACTCAAAGTGGATCAAAGACTTAGGCACTAAAATAGACTTTGCACCTAATAAAAAGTAGGTCTAAATCTAGATTTGGCCTAGATTTGCCTTCCTGTACAATACCCCTAAAGCACAAGAAGTAAAATCAAGAATCTATGAATGAGACAGATTCAAACCTAAAAGCTTCTTCTCAGCAAAGGAAACAAACAATATGAAGAGAGAGCCTACAGAATGGGAGCAAATCTTTACCACATGTACCTTTTTAGATAGTGCACTAATCTGGAGGTGACAGAAATAAATCAAAAAATAACACAATCAATAAATGAGCTAAGTAACTGAACAGATACTTCACAGAAGTAGAAATACTACCGATCAACAAATATATGAAAAAATGTTCAACTTCTCTAGCAATTAGATAAATGCAAATCAAAACTAGACAAAGATTTCATCTCAATCTAGTCAGAATGGCAATCATCAAGAATACAGGCAACAATAAATATTGAGAAGGATGGGGGAAAAAAAGAAACTCATACTTTGTTGGTAGGACTGCAAACTGGTGAAACCACTATGGAAAGCAACATAGAGATGGAATCACCATTTGACCCAGCTATCCCACTCCCTATTTTATACCCAAAGGACTTAAAAACAGCATACTACAGTGATGCAGCCACTTCAATGTTTATAGCAGCTCAATTCACAATAGCTAAAATATGGAGCCAACCTAGGTGTCCTTCAATAGATGAATGGATAAAGAAAATATGGTATATACAATGAAATATTATTCAGCTTTAAAGAAGAATGAAATTGACATTTTCCAGTATATGGATGGAGTTGGTGAATATCATGCTAAACAAAATAAGCCAAAACTAAAAAAACAAATGCCAAATGTTTTCTCTAATATGTAGATGCTAATTCACAATAAGGTAGGGGGAGGGCAATAGGGAAGATTAGAATTAGAGTAGATAGAAAAGGACATAGGGATAGGAAGGATAGTAGAATGAAACAGACATTATCACTTTATATGTATGAATGCATGACCAATGTGATTCTACAACATGTACAATCAGAAAAATAAATTATACCCTACCTGTGATATATCAAAGTGTACGAATACATTCTATTTTCATGTGCAACTAAAAAAAATAAAAAAAATTTAAAAATGTTAATCTGTGAATAAGTGAATGTATGAGAAGTATAAATCAATTTCTCAAGTAAACTTGTGGTCAAATGTCATAAGTACCTTCGTAGGTTAAATAAAAACATATTAATATTTTAATGCAAAATGTTCCTTTAAATGTTGAAACTGTTTTTTCTAATTGCTCAAGTTTGCCTTGAGGAAGAGGTTAGATATAGAAGAAAAGAATGGTTCTTTACTTTATCAATATTTATTACTGTAGTGTAAATTTTACCATGCTACTTAGCATGTTTCAATTTTCGTTTACTCACTGATAAAAATTGTAAATAATAACTGATTTTCAGATTGACTTTCTGATTAAAACCATGTATATGAAGAATCTGTTATTACTAAATATAAGGTTATAAAATTTTATCACACATTTTATCAGGTTATTTTTGTCAATTTCATCATTGCCAGAGGGTTGACTAATTCAGTAGCAGCATTAAAAACTAAAATGGATAGAACATAGACTAAGAACTACCACAAATCCTTTCTGGCTTAGAAACTTGTTTATTACAGTATTCTCTTAAAACAGTAAATGATACGAGATTTTTAAGAATATAATTTCACTATTGATCCTACTGCCATATTCAGAATCTCCATAGTCTATAAAATACGTCTAAAATATTAAAACCAACTAGAGTAATGGTATCTTAAACACTTTTCTCAAAATGTTATTGGATAGTGGTCCCAGGTCAATATAACATAATTGATCATACATCTCTGGTCATGCTATCTTGGTTGTACTAGTAAATATTACAAGTAGTAATGATTGTGAGTATATTTTATTGCTCTTGATTGAAAACAGTTTACATCCTAGATCCTCCATGAATGTTATAAATTCTTGGGTTTTAGTAGAGTAGGTTTTATTAGCTGAGGAAACAACTACCAAAACATGTCTTATTAGCATCTAATAAATTATATCATTTTTATAATTTTGACAACTTTTTAAATGAATTATACTGACATTTATTGAGAATAATCATTCTGTTAATATTGGGATAGATCCTTTTTAGTATGTAATTTTAAATTGTATTAATTTGGCTGCTATCAAAAGTTAGCATGAACTTATTGGATTGAAAGAAATTTATTTTGCATTTCTGGAGGTCAGAAAATCAAAATGGGTAAACAGAGCTAAAATCAAGGTGTTTTCAGGATGTCTTCATTCCCAAAACACCAGGAAATTTTGTTTTGCTTTTTTTTCTTCTGCCTTTCAGAGACCACTTGTCTTGGTTTGTAGCCCTTTATCTCTTTCTCTCTCTTTCTCTAATTTTTAAAATTTTTTTCTTTTATCACTGAGAATGAATCATGCTAGACAAGTGTTGTACTACTGAGCTATATCCCCAGACCAACACATTTCCATCTTAAAAACCAACAATATGCACTTAAATTGTTCTTAAATCTCAGCGTTTGTATATGGTTTCTTATGATTGCATTGAGCTGAGGAAGATATTAAATGATAATTCATTTACTTAGGTTCCTATGGTTTAATGTCATTAGCATCTACAGCACTATCACTCCTCTCCATATAACAACATATTCATAGGTTCTGGGTATTAGGAATTTTAAATCTTTGGGGGCCATTGACAATGGCTTGGAGATAGATTCACAGATAAAAGTAAAAAGAAGATGAAACAGATAAATTTGCATTGTGTAAATCCACAAGACTGGGATCCTAATTAGAATAAGATATATTCCATGCTTGCATAAATATATCACCATAGATTCTACTGCTATGTATAACTTATAAGAACAAATAAAATTTAAAAACAAAAGAATTGTCCTGTATAATTGTGGAGCTGGTTAAGCAAGACCAAAGTCTACAGTGCAGGCATTCAAGAAAGGGAGAATTACAAATGAGCCAGAACACCATGAGGTTGAACTTAAGGCTAGCACCAACCCCATTGAGACTCCTGTATTCTCTCCCTTGTCATTCAGAGCTTTACTTTCAGCTCTTGGTACACTTCTTTCTCTTTTGCTCCCCGCCCAAGATATCTGCAAGGCTCAAAGAAGGAATTATGTAACACCACAGGAATCAGGAATCAGGTTGAGCCCCTCACCCACTACTGAGGTCCAAATTCAAAGTATCCGTATATGACAAATTACAAGATACCCAAGGCAAAGGAAATTCCAATGGAATTTAGTATGTGACATTGAAGAATGTCAGAATAACAGAAAAATAATTAAAAGATAAAGGAATAAAAAGTGAAAGTGGTGAAATAGAGAAAGTTTCTTACTTTTTGATGTTATAAAAAAATAACAGACTTGTTAAGTTATAAACTACATATTTATTTTTCCTGGTTGTAGAGACAGAATTTCAAGATCAAGGTGCCATCAAACTCAGTGTCTAGTGAAGGCTGTTCTCTGCTTGTAAGATGGAGCTTATTGCTGTATTGTCTGAAAAGGATGAGGACTGTCTTTCCCTTTTTAGTTTGTCCAATCTTTTCATATCAGGGAAATTAAGTAAGTAAATAATGAAAAAAGATTGATAAAAACTATCCTTGTTCAACAGACACAACAAATACCAAATGTCATTACTGAGATTTTGTCAATTCTCTTTAGATAACTACTTATTTCAGGAGTAATGTAGAAGCAATAGTTGATTGTTGCCTTGTTCTGGCCCAGGTTGACCAAGATAGATGAAAGTGTCTCTGTAGAGCTTTTCTAATCCCAATGTCATGCCAAATGTTCAATTACACTTACTACCACAAAGTAACCAGGAGAAAGTAGGCATATGCAATTAGGACACACACCATAAATGACCTTCAATAATCAAAGCCCTTTTCCTGTGTGCATATGTTACTCTTGCATCATGAAATGTATGAAAGACTTCTGTCTGACCCTCTTAGGTTGCCCTTCCTTGCTTAAAGATCTGTAGGTTATAAAGACTCATTTTCATATAGTGGTGTCACTGAAGCCATGCCTACAGTCCTTCCCTTGACAGTGAGGCTGCTCCTAAGAAATCCATCCAAGTGGATACCTGGAGTCCACTCTTGTGTCTGGACTCTGGTGACACCAGGGACAGTAGCTATCAGCTATATTAATAGATAAGCTCAAACAGTTTCATTCAAAACTCTGCAGTAGCTACTCTATTCAAGTTATCAAATTTTTGTTTTAACACAAGAAATTTCTAATTGATTCTAAATGTTTTTCATTTAGGCAGTGGTCAAAAAGTCTGTCAGCATGTTTATTTAAGCATATTTCCTCCTTGTGTCAATTAATTTAAAAAATTCCATTGGTGGAACGAGATGGACATTACTACCCTAGATAATGTATGAAAACTCGAATGGTGTGACTCTATCTTGTTTGCAACCAGAGAGATGGAAAATTGTGCTTCATATGTGTACTATGACTTGAAATGAATTCTGTTTTAAAAATTTTTAAATCCCAGGGAAAAAGCAAGACTTGAAAGCCACCTGAAATCAACTGATCACTTATTAATATGTATGCATGAATGTATTGCACTGCTTATTTTGATAAGGTTTTCTACACTGATTGTATTTATTTGGCACCAAACCAGGACAAAAATCTTAAAGCTAAGAATCTTTCAAGGGAATTTCACCCTTTGAAATTTGATAATTATAGATTACAAAAATAAGTTTTAATACCTCCAAATATCTTTACATCTCTTGCTCCCAGTGGTGGAAGATGTTAGCTATTTCTCAGGGGTACTATTGCTCTTTTTTACTAGAGCACTTTAAATGATAAACACCAAACAGCAGGCTCAAGGCAAGGACAACTCTCACCAATTCTCTGAACATATTATGATTTTAAAGATTCAGATGTACAAATGAACCTGTCAAGTGCCAACTTCTCACGTGATCAGCTATCTAAAGATAGGGGCCCTAGGGACATTACTGTTTTCCTCTAATTTGATTCCATGTAAGTGTTAAATGTGTGATGCCCTTGGGAATATGTTCAGTCTTCAAAGAAGTTACATACCTGCTCTATTTACAGTCCACGCATCAAATGAGATTGTTTCATTAGTCTTCTTTCTAGGTCTCAGTGTAATGCAAGTTGCCAAAGGATGAGTTTTTCCCAGGAAGAAGCTAAGAACAAGTTCAAATACCGACTTAGAATACTCAAGTAGCATAGTGCAGTGTTTACACTGGTTTTAGAGAGATATAAAGTATCCATGAAGATGTAATTATCCTTTAGTGGTTCTCCCATAAAGCAAACCAATTTAGTCAGGTCAGAAAAATATTAGAACATTACTAAAGAAAGAGAACAAATAGTGAAACAGAAGATATCAGTTATTTTTGTTGGAATCATTCAGAAGCAAAAAGCAGGAAGAACTGTTTTTCTGGGGACTAATGTAAGAATTATATTCATAAAGTAAACAAACTCATGAAAGAAAATGAGAGAATCATTAGCTTTAATCATCATAGGAAAGAAACAACTTAGAAATTAGAAATTAAATTGTCTCAAGCTGAAACAACTCTGGAAAAAAATAATTCTGAGGATTTTAAAAATTACTTCCAGATGTCTCTAAAAACAAAATACTCAAACACCTGTTTCTGAAAGTTAACCTATAACTTATGTGAAAATAAAGCTAGTTAACAAATTGAAAAAAATTATTGCCAGAATAAGAGAATGGGCTCTACCTGGTTCATCTAAGACTAACTTACAGGAAAGTTGAAGACCCACTAAAGGTATTTTCAAATAGAAGAGATTGCAGCTATTCAATTAGCATATAAATCTAAAAACAAATGTAGAAGCATCCCTGCAGCCTCTATTTTATTTTTCATTAATTACGTTTATAACAAACAAAATGCATTTTAAAAAGTATATTTTGAAAATATATCAATTTGAAAGTTACACTTTAATGCATATTATCAATTTGGTACAAATTTAGTCACTAATTGAACACAATTTCATAAATGCTATTAAGAAAAACATTGTGCTAAGTCATACTCTATTTTCTGTTTAAAATCAGATCTGTACATTATGTATCCAACTGCAAACAAGTCTATTTGAACAATATTTCAATTAAGACAAATTCATTAAAATTTGTTAACAAGAAACTCACACTTGAGAGATTTCATGACCATATCATTAGCCACATCTCTCTACAATGAAAAATCTTGAGCAATTCTGGTGTGCTTTCTAGTAGTTTCCTAGCATACTTCTACAAGGAAGAAAATGTTTTAATTATAGTTATCTTTAGAATATAAAAATTATGTGTATTTATCATGAACATATTGTTTTGAAATATATGTGCATTGTAGATTGTTTAATTCATGTTCATACATGCATTATTCACAATTTTGTGGTGAGAACACGATTTACTCTCCTAGCAGTTTTTAAGACTACAATACATTGTTATTAACTTCAATGTTCAACACAATTTATGTACATTTTAAATTCAGATAGCACACAAAGGCTGATGCAAATAAAATCAGAATTCCCTTTCATCACAACATCTAACTTTAAGTACAATACTTTCAACTGCTTCTTCAATGGGGTGCTTTCATATTTCTAAATGTTACATGTAACACTGGGATATGCTCACATGATCTTTATAATTCATTTACTTTATTAATGTAATTCATCTACATAATAAAAAATTATCACAATATTAAAGCCTCATGAGAAAGAAATGGAACTCTGCCCTGCCTTGCTCCATTCAACTTTTCATTTTCTATATCATATGTTTTTGAGTATTCATTTTAGATATGAGAGGGTTGACTCAATATTAATCCTCCTGGAATCTTTCTTGGATAATTATATACAAAGAGAATTCAATTTTCTTACAATTAGTGTCATACCATTTTCCATTTGCCTTTTAACCACCCGGTGTATCTGTTTATTACACTATTGAGTTTGTTTCTGTCTTCTGAGAACCTTCTTTTAAATCTTTTATTAACCTGAGGTACCTGCACATATTGATGGGTATATTGTTGAAATTTCCATTAAAATGTTTACTAGCTTTCTATATCATTATCTATAACTTGGACTTTTAGGCCACCATTTCACTATGTTCTATTGTTTTTCGTTCATTGTTTTTAATTATTTTACCTAATTGTTTTTATTGAGCAAGTCTATCTCCTGTAAGGTAACATAATTTTTTTTATATTTTAGGCATTTTCCAATATTTCCTATATCCGTCTTTATTTAGCATGATGTACTCTGCTTTTACTTTTACTGATCTTTATTTTCCACATTGTGGGGTTCTTTAAATATCTGGTGATCCTTGACTGTCTGCACATACCCATTGATGAGGAAATGGCAATACAGCTGTAAGCATTGTGAAAGTTTGTGGACTTGACTAGAAGGGCCTACATTTGAGATTGATAAAGGAATCCTCAAATAATTGTGCGTTTTTAGTTGTCACAATCCTGAGAAGCACTATCAGTAAAAACAGCTAACAGTTCAAGAATGTGAAGAGTGAGCCTACAGAATGGGAGAAAATCTTTGCCACCTATACTTCAGAGTATTAATCTTCAGGATATATAAAGAACTTCAAAAACTTAACACCAAAAGAACAAATAATCCAATCAATAAATGGGCCAAGGACCTGAACAGGCACTTCACAGAAGAAATATGAATAGTCAACAAATATGAGAAAATGCTCAACATTTGTAACAATTAGAGAAATGCAAATTAAAACTACACTAAGAATCTATCTCACTCCATTCAGAATGGCAATTATCAAGAATATATGTGACAACAAATGTTGGCAAGGATGTGTGGGAGAAGTGCACTCATACATCGCTAGTGGGACTGCAACTCAGTACATCACTATGGAAAGCAGGATGGAGATTCCTCAGAAATCTTCAAAGAAGATCACCATTTGATCTAGTTATCCTACTCCTTGGTATATACCCAACAGACTTAAAATCAGCATATTAGTGACACGTCCACATAAATCTTCATAGCAGCTCAATGCACAATGGCTAAGCTATGGAACCAATCTAGGTGCCCATTAACAGATGAATAGATAAAGAAAATGTGGTGTATTTACACAATAGACTAGTACTCAGCCCCAAAGAGTAATGAAATTGTGACATTCACAGGTAAATGGATGAAACTGGAGACTATCATGCTAAGTGAGACAAGCCAATCATAAAACCAAAGGCCAAATTTTCTCTGACATGTGGATAAAAACCCACAACAAGAGGGAGGATAGATGTTCATTGGATTAAACAAAGGTGAATGAAGGAAAGGGAGACAGTATGGGAATAGTAAAGACAGTAGAATGAATTGGACATAACTTTCCTATGCTCATATATGAATATACAACCAGCGTAACTCTACACTGTGTGCCACCACAAGAGTAGGATCTTAATTAGAATAAGTTATACTCCCTGTATGAATACGTCAAAACACATTCTACTGTCATGTGTATCAAAGAACAAATAAAAAACACTAACAACCAGTGCTTAATCCATTAAGGTTTATTTTCCTTAATATTTTGACTAACAATTCAGACAATTTTTCTGTGAGAGAAGCAATAGTTTTACTCTTTCCAAATGAGAATCTTTAATGTAGTTTTCATGTGTGGTGGGCAAGGTGCCAGATGTCCTCATCTGCAAGAGTGTTCCCATGAGCTGGAATTGCCCTGCTACAAAGTATACTACTTTCTCACAGATGTGAGAAAAAGTGGAGTTTCACCTTATATTTGCAACTTCTATCAAATATATTTTTTGTTGTTACCACCCATACTATATGCTCTCTTCTAGTTACTTGTTTTAATTTTCAGAGAAACATTATTTGTTACAAAAGTGTCACACTACTTTAAGTCATTGTAAGCAGAAAGGTGAATGAACTAATTAAGTGCAGGAAAATTTTCAAGTAACCTCTTGTCAGAAACTCTGCCTATTTCTGTCTTCCATTTTACTTTTCAGATTTCAAACCTGTAAATTTAAATTAAGAATTGGCTTTTCCCTGTCCCATAAGTCTTCTATGTAAAATATCCATTTACACTTCTTCAATTGAGGATTTTATATATCTGTATATATCATCTATATAATAGACTATCTTCAAGTAAAAAGTCATTAAAAATTCTTGTCTTTGTTTTTAAGACTTGGTACTGCCATCTGAAATTATGTGACAAATCAGAATTAGTGAAATATATTAATATTAAAAATTTGAAGGATTATATATTAATTTTAGAACTAAGATTAAACAAAGTATTTTGCTCTGGGATAATGAAAGAGAAGATTCTTTTTATTCAGATGTATAGTAATTTGATCTATAATCACTAAAACTAAGTTAGAATAAGTCAGAATATCCATATTCTGTTCACCCAAACTGCTTCCTTGTCACTTCTTTCTCTCCTTACCCTGTGATTTCAAAATCGGTCTGACAAGTCAAAGGTTAAAATTAAGAGTCTAAAATTCTAAGAAAAAAAAACAAGGATAAAAATGTTTTCTCTTACAGTGTTATAAATGTCCACCTTGATCTGCTATGACAATCTTCTGATTTCTTAATTTATATCATTAGTTGTATGTCACATGAGGAATTTCTCCTATGTTTGTGGATACATTGTATATGTTCAGTAATAAGTAGAAAAAGTAATAAGCATTTTAATGTCCTACACTCAGAAGAATACTCACTAAACTTAGAATAAATAAGAACAATTCAAAATTATGCAAAAATTGTTTATTCCAGTGAAAAGCAAAGTAAAATTTATGAGTTTTAAATTTAGCTTTGAAGTGCCACACATACCTATAAGTATTCTGGGAAAATTTTTTAAATGTTAAGACAGAAAGAGACTCTGCACCTTAGGCCCAAATCTTCATAATGTTGGCTTAGGGCTTGACTTCCTTAACAAGACTCCTAAAGTGCAAGAAGTACAATTAAGAATCAATAAATGGGATGGACTTGAACTAAAAGCTTTTTCTCAGCAAAGGAAACAATCAATGTGAAGAGAGCCTACAGAATGGGATAAAATGTTTACCACATGCACCTCAGAGCACTAATCTCCAGGATATACAAAGAACTCAACAAACTTAGCATCAAAACAAACAAACCAACCCAATCAATAAATGGGCTAAGGAATTGACTGGACACTTCACATAAGAAATACAATTGATCAACAAATACATAAAAAAAGTTCATATCTAGCAATTAGTGAAATTCAAATTAAAACTAAGATTTCATCTCACTCCAGTCAGAAAGGCAATTATCAAGAATACAATAATTGGTGCCGATGTGGGGAAATGTAAATTTATACATTGCTGGTGGTAATGCAAATTGGTACAACCACTCTGGAAAGCAGTATGGTTCCTCAGAAAACTTGGTATGGAACCATCATTTGACTCAGTTATCTCACTCCTTGGTTTATATCCAAAGGACATAAAATCAGCATATTATGTTGATGCAGCCACATCAATTTTTATAGCATCTCAATTCATTAACAATAGCTAAACTATGGAACCAAACTAGATGCCCTTCAACGGATGAATGGATAAAGAAAATATGGTACATATCCAAAATGGACTATAACTCAACCTTAAAGAAGAATGAAATTATGGTATTTGCAGATAAATGGATGAAACTAGAGACTATCATGCTAAGTAAAATAAACCAATCCCACCAAAAACAAAGGCAATGTGTTTTCTCCCTTAAGAAGATGCTGATCCATATGGGGGGGGGAATGAAGGAACTCTGGATTATGCAGAGGGGAGGAGTGAGGCTGTGAGGATGGGAAGGATGGTAAAATGAAAGACATTATCACCTTATATACATGTATGATTATATTACTGTGACTCTGTACCATGTATAGCCAAAGGAATGAAAAATTGTGCTCCATTTATGTACAATATGTCAAAATGCATTCTAATGTTATATATAACTAGAACAAATTTTAATAAATGAAAAAAAAAGTATACACATTTTAATACAGTTGCCACTTAGAGCATGTCTGTTTTCCTCATGTCTCATCATATTTTAGTACTTTTTTTAGCTAATTCTCATACTTCTAAGTTTACCATTTGATTTTTTACTGGATCATGTAGCAATATCTCTACAGACTTTATTTCTAATTTATCTATGCCTCATAGTATGTATTACAACTACATAATTGACAAAGTTTGGAATGTGCTGAGTGGTAGATTTTCATTTTAACACTTTTAAGACTTGTATTAAAAATGTAATCCTCCCAAGACAGATGTTATAAAATCTATTTTACCTGTTTTGTCAATCATATGCATAAAAATTAAATACAGACCTCTCTTAAACATTTTTTCTAAAATCATGACCAAATGCCAAAAATGTAATTATCATTGAAGATATATTTTTGAGTACCAGAAGATCTTTTATTGATTATTTTTTGTTCTATTGTTACAATTAGGTATGTGCATAAGTATTTCTATACTGCAGTTGTCTTTGCAAAATATTTTACTAATAAGATAACCATGCATACTTCCAAATTAGGGAAACAAGCATAAAATAAACAGATTATTATGGTTGAATAATTTTTACACATCAAAAAATTTTGTTTCAAAAGCAATATTTCAACATAAAGCAATAGTCATAGAAAAGTGGTAAGTGAAAAGAAGAAATATAATTAAATTCACAGAAGTGATACATACATAATATCTTAATGGACATATTATACAATACTAAATACTATATTTGGGAGTTAGGATTATGTTCCCTATATTTAAGACTGTTTCTAAATTTTCACAAAAGAGAAAAATAAAATGAAATTAATATAATGTACACAAGAATGTAAAATACACTCCAAAGGCATCTCAATGGAAAACATAAAACCATATTATAATAGTAGAAGCTAACTGGACTAGATAACTGGATGTAGAGATGGGCTTTCCTATTGTACCAATTTTTTTAATAATGATTACATAAAAGCAAAAACTGGGCTTTCCTATTGTACCAATTTTTTTAATAAAAATGATTACATAAAAGCAAAAACAAGTAGCATGTATAAATATTTAACTATGCAAAATACTTATCATACATATTCATATATGTAGTATATATATTATAAGTGTGTATTTGGATAGGTAGAAAGAAAATGATTCACAATGTAATCTTAATTGCACAATATCATCTAATATATTAAAATATCACTTAAATGTAGAAAAATAGTCAATCTCAGTTGCAGTTGGAAAAACACAAATGAATATCAGAGGGATACCATATAATCCTTAACAGATTTGCACAAATTAAAAGTTATGATAATCATTCCCTTGGCAAGGCTTTGAGGAAAAGACACACAAATATATTGCTGGTAAGAGTACAAACTGGTACAATTTTGGAATGAAATTTGGCAATATCTAACAAAATTACATGATTTTACCTCTTCACTCAGTCTTCTCACTTCGGGGAATTTCCCCATAAAGTTGTAACAAAAATGTTCATACACCACATTAGTTATTATGATATTGCTTTTAATTGCAAAAAAAATGAGAACATGTTAAATGGCATCATTCATAAGTTTCTGAATTAACTATGGTGCATCCCATGATGATGTATTCTGAGGGCTCAAGAAAGAACTGTAATAATTTCTTATAAATATTGTTAAATGTGAAATAAAAATGTGCATACTATACAAATGAGAATAAATCAGAGAAACATATTAAATTATGTGTTTACTTCTTTATACAAAGAGAAACACTGAATAAAATTTAATCCTTTCATAAATATTTATATTACTGAAAAAATAATCACAAATCAAAGGGCAAAAGCTAGTTTGCCCAAATCTCTGGAACATTTTGGTACTTTTAAGGTTTTTATCATGTGGTAACCAGCATACAGAGAAATAAGTCTGTTTCTTTGGAGAATTTACAGAAGAGTATAGCAAGACATATATATAAACTTTCTAAAAACTAAAAAGGAATGGAGATTTGTTGGTGTAATGACAGAGTGTAGGTAACGTGATGTAAGGTAAACAAATGTGTTTTATTTTGCAAATCACAAATATTGAACCTGACGAGGATTTGATGACTTCTAGTTTTGTTTAGGATCAAATTTGAGAACAAGAATTAAGGATTTTAAACAGATACAGGAGGCTGACATGGCTTACCTTTCAGTTCCTTGCCTGTTGCTCATGGAGGTAAACCTTGTCCTAAGGAAACAGCTCCTGTGTTAACATGGGATTCCTACCAGCACAGAGGAGGCCATGGAAGAGGTCTCACTGCTGTTTATTCCAATGGCTAAGGAGGATGTCAACTCAGTACTCCAGGTCTTTCCACAACCAAATAGAAAAATCTTTGCCTCATTCTTGTTACACACTCTGTGGTGCCATTTCTTCTTGTGTCATTAGGCCCAAAGCAGGCATGTCCATGACCCACCAGGAGAGTGCCATTGCAAATTTTACTGATGGGTAATCAGAAAAAGCCTCATATAGTTATTTATACTTAACTTGATACTTGAAAATTATTTTTTTCACTAAGCAGAGAAAAGTATAAATGTGTTTTTAAAACTAAGGGATTAGTATTATTTTGACATACCTGTTTCATATGCAATTGTAAGGAATTATAAAGAAAAATGCCTCCTACTCTTTACTCATGTTTCCTAGATGGTAACAACTTGTAAAACTATAATAAAATACTACAACCAGGACATTGCCTTTAATACATTCAAGATGCAGACAAGTTTCTTCATGCTGTACTTTTATAGTCACACCCACTTCTCTCTGCCTGCCTCCACCCCCAACTCCACCTCTTCCTGTCATTAGCAGCCATTAATTTATTCTCTATTTCTATAGTCTTGTCTTTTTGAGAATGTATATAAATGGAACTTATGTGCATTGCATTTTCATTCCTGGTTTTTTTTTTTTTTCTAAGCATAGCTCTGTGAAGAATGATCTCAATCCCAGTTGATATCAATAATCCCTTTTTCTTCCTCAGTAGCATTCCACTGCATGGATGTACCAGTTTATCCATTCACCTGTTGGAGGGCATTTGGATTTGGGGTTATTTTGAATAAAGATGCTGTGAACATACATGTTTTTATGTAAACATACGTTTTTCTCGTGAATAAATATTCAGAACTGCAATACCCGTGTCATATGCTAGTTATATATCTAGTCTAGTTTTAGGAACAAATTTTTCCACAGAGTGGATGTAGTCTTTTAAATTCTCACCAGAAATGCATTAATGACCTAATTGCTCCACATCTTGTTCAGGAGTTGATGGTTGTCAATATGTTTTATTTTGGTCATTTTGCTATCTATGTAGTGGTATTTTACTGTGACTATAGCTTGAATTTTCCTAATAACAAATGAAGTTGAACATTTTCATGTGTTTGTTCTCTTCGTGTTCATATTAATCATGTCTTTTTTATACTTGGATGCATTATTGCCTGTGGTGAGACTGTCCTTCCAGGGGCTAGCCAATTCCTAGAGATAGAAAATCGTTCATGTGCAAGTGCGTCTTTCACACACAAACTGAGCAATCCAGAACAAACCTCCTCACCTCATCTATTGGGCTCTTAAAAATGCAACCACTGTTTTCCTGCCCTCATGATTCCAGGGCCAGGTTATTAAACAACTAGAGACAAGCTATACACTCCAGAGCCTACAGACATTATCCAGAGTACCCAATTTACCAGCTTTCTTTGCTCTGCCCAATCCTTTCTATGAGAACCACATGAAAGACTCTTTTCTAATTTCTTCCCACTCCACTGCCTCCTGACAGACCTCAAGTATTTCTGAATGGAAAATTGTACTGTATCTTGTTTAAATCTGTAACAATTTATCATTCCAGGGAAGCTGTCTTATGATCCCTTGCCCTCACCATTGATTAATAATGAAACTTAGGACTGGGTTTGTGGCTTAGTGGTAGAGCTCTTGCAGAGCATATGTGAGGCACTGGGTTCAATTCTCAGCACCACATGTAAATGAATAAATGTCCAACAGCTAAATTTTTTTTAAATAATGAATCTTACATTTTAAAACTATTTTTGTTTAGTACCTTTTTGTGTCTTTTGCCTATTACCGAGTTTTATATGGAATTCTTTGTATACGCTCTATACTAACACCTTATTTGTTATGTATCATACTTTCTCCACATCTCAAGTTCACTTATTTTTTCATTCTTTTAACAGAATTTTTCAGAGCAAAATTAATATGAAGTCTATTCTTTTTTCCCTTTATACTTTAAAGTTTTCTACTTACTAAAAGTTCTATACTTTCACATTTTTTTAGTATAGTGCCTTTTCTATTAATTAAATACTTGATTGATCTAGTTGCACTTGTTGAAAAGACTATCATTTCTCCCCTGCATTAAATTTATAACTTAGTCAAAGACAAGCTGGGTGTTTGTGCAGATCTTGGTTTTCTCTTCCATTTCATTTCAGTTTATCTCAATATCTTGATCTCTCTCTTGCTGTGTGTGTGTAATATATTTTTAAAATTGATAAATGGAAGGAATCAGTTTATCTGTGCTTTTAAATTTTTAGCACCTTTTAAGCTATTGTTCCTTTTTTAAAACTCATAATTTTGAACTATCTTTGTATGTATCAAAATATTACTGGTATTTTGATAGAAACTGTATTTGGTAGCAGTTGTTATTCAGCAGGGAGAAAATCCCAACTCTCTTCTTAGTTATTGAAATACCCGATGCTAGGTATTTTATAAAAATAGTCTCTCACATTTTGAGGCTGAAATTCCCCAAACAGCATAGTGGCAATTCTTGCAAAGGCCCTTTGTGTAATATCAAGGCACATGCCACCATCATGTTAATATATGTGAAAGAGAAAGATTACATGGCAAGACAGAAATACAGAGAAAGACTATGAGGAGAACTGCATTAACCCCTTTGAATGGCATCTCCAATAACCAACCAAGTTCTACCTCTTCAAGGTCCCATTCCCTCTTAACATCATCAAACTGGGGAGTAAGCTTCCAACACAGACACTTTTGTGGGAACACGTATAATCATATTCAAACTATAGCAGTATTCGAGCAAGAAGACATCTTTGTATATGTGCACAAGGTCAAAGACTAGGCTGTTCCCTCAACTTTTGTTGGTATATAGGGGATGGAAGGGCTGATATTATCTTTATGTTTGGGGAGAGCAGAGTGATTATTTTTGAAAGTTTTTTATTCTTTTTTGTCTAGATTGCTCCTTTCCTGATCCTTTTGGTAAGAAAGCATGTTAGATGGGGGCATATTTTTCTTGGTGGTTTCAGATTTGTTGCTTCTTTCAAATCCAAGTTTGAGCTATATGCAGCAAAATGAAATTCAAGAAAACACATCATCACAATTTTATTTCTTACTCCCATATTCCTAGCCAGTATCACTGTTAACCTTTCAGAATCTTCTTTGGCTCCATATAGGTTTTTGTTTATTTGTTCTATTTGGTTGTGTGCTTATGGAATAAGTAAAACTATGTCCAGTCCATCTTCCTTGAAGTGTAAAGATTTGCACATCTCAGAACTCTTAATGTAATGTTTTAATACTAACCAAAATTTATTCGATATGTGCTAAATTAACTCCTAAATCTTTCATCCCAAGTGAAATAAATGCTTACATGGAATTTAAAAATAGATTACAATATTCAAATTAGAATGTCTTCAGCCAAAATATCAGTTAATTATGTTGGCCAAAGAATCACATGAACATGTTTCTGATCCTTTTGCATGATGAAAATATTATTCAATAAAGAAAAAGATTGTTCAAGAAATAATTCAGGAGAAAATAACAATAACTGATTATTGGGTTTACATAATTTAAGAATATAATATGAATTAACTATATATACCACCAAATTAAGTTCCTATTAAAATATTATGATTAAGAATTTGGCTGGGAACAGTAGCACACATCACCAACTCAGGATTACAGTATTTTGAAAGCCAACCTCAGCAATTTAGCAAGGCCATAAGCAATTTAGAGAAACTGTCTCAAAAAAGGGCTGGGACTGGGAGCAGTGGCAAAGGCCTGGATCTGGCTCGGTAGTTAAGCGCCTCTATGCCCCTGGGTTCAATCCCTGGTACCAGGATAATAAAAATAAAAAGGCTAGGGATGTTGCTCCATTGTTCAATCTCTGGTCAAACAAAAAAAAATTTAGATGACCTCAGTATTTATTCGAAAGAATTAGTCATGATACCATAGTGAAAAATGCATACTCATGTTTATAGCAACAGAATTCACAATAGCCAAACTTTGGAAGCAGTTTAGATATCCATCAAAAGACAAATGAATAAAAATATGTGAGATATATACACACACACACAATTGAGATTTACTCAGCCATAGAGAAAATGAAATTGTCATTTGCAAGAAAATAGATGGAACTTGAAGACAATATGTTAAGTGAAATAAACCAAACTCAAAAAGTCAAATTGGCTCACATGTTTCTCTCATATGTGGAAGCTAGAGAGAAAAAAGGAAAACAAAATGGATAGAGATCTCACAAAAATTGAAGGGAGATCAGTAGAGTCCATGTACAAATACATAACAAATGCCATCATTAGGTACAATCAATGCACCAACATAAAATACGGAAAAAGAATTTGAGTCAAGTGTGTTCTCACACCCATGTAATCCCAATGGCTTAGGCTGCTTAGGCAAGAGGATTGAAAATTCAAAGCCAGCCTCAGCAAATAAAGCCCTAAGCAACTTAAAGAAAACCCGTCTCAAAATTTGAAAAATAAATAAATTAAAAGGGCAGGGATGTGGTTCAGTGTTTAAGAATCCCTGGGTTTGATCCCTGGTACCAAAAGGAAAAACAATTTTTTTTTGAATGACTTCGGAACAAAACTGGAGACATAGTACAATAAATACTCATTAAATTCACAGTATATTGCCATCTTCTCGTCTCTTTCCATACAGATTTTATTTTTGTTTGTGGAGTACAGCTTTGTGACATACTATTAATTTCATCTTATCCTTTGTTTTAAAAGCATGACTAAATTTGCAAATGTGGTATTTTATGCATAATATAGCAACCACTGATTGTTGAAGAAATTGTTTCTTTGTAAGCTGAATAAACAAAATATAATCCAAATAAAATTTAAAATGAACTATTGAAATAATTTTGGAAACAAGATATATTAAATAATAGTTATTAAATTGCATGTCAATATTTTCCAAATCTAAGTACTTGTTAGGCCTTGGAAAATGTAGAGTGGAAAGTAAAAGAAAAGAAAAATATAATTTGACCAATATGCAATCATAAATGGAAATAGCAATTAAAACCAACTACTTGTTCAAACCTTTCATAGTACTATTTATTTAGAAAAAAATTAAAAGATTTATATGCCATGTTTCTCTCAAAACAATGTTGTCTTAGAATTGTGCATGTCAGAAGAAAATTTACAGCTCATTTAACAGTGAAATATTAATTATATAATCTATTTGGTTGGATTACTATTGAAAATCTATTTTGAAAACCAGTTTCACCCTTGGACAATCTGGAGCAAAACTAATTATATTATGTGGGCATGATGGACTAAAAAGAGAAAACAGATACCAGATGGCAGTAAAAGGATAATTATCAATAACTCAGCAAGAAAGAACTTGCCTACATCAATTAAATCTATCAAATCAGTAGGAATGAAAATAAGTTAATTTACATGTATCTTCTACTTGTAGGTATATAAGAGTTTAAATAAAATATCCATCTATCTGTCAGTAGGCTTTCTCCAATATACAAGACTGACATTTCTTTTAAGCACACTAGCCCAGAAAACAGGATTTTTTACAAATTAAAAATGAGGTGCCAATTAATGCCTACTAATTTACCATGTTGGGATTGGCAGAAGACTCCATGGCACAGAAGATCTTGCTGTGGTCAAAAAATGAACCTTCAAACACTCAATATGTTCTTGAAAATCTAATAGTGTGATTAATGCCATTTCACCACCTTCCAGAAAATAAGTTTTCTCTCACGTGAATGTCCACATCCTGCTATTTTCACAGACTTCATCACAGTTGCACAAACATAAAAATAAAATCTGGGAGCAAAACAGAAAACGTTTTTATGAAGTACATCTGGTAGTTATTGATTTACTTCCGGTCCATCCATTATTTTAGCCATGTATACCTTATTTATCTTTGTGTTTAAAAATATCTTACCTTTAAAACTTTTGTAAAGATTTTATCTTGTTAGTGATTATAATTTCAGGCCAAGTACCTTTTAGATACATTTATTGTCACATTCATAGAATTATTTTCTTCATTGAAATATATTTAAGCTAATTGACAAAAGAAGTTGAACTGGAAAAAATGTGAATCTTATGCCATACTGGTTTAGCTTAATAGCTGATCATTAAGAGAGTTCTGTTGATGTCTGACGTTTTCTTCTTGGGAAATTAACTTTATTTGACTATATAGTCTAACATATTTCAAAACCAGAAGAACTTTCAAAAACAAAGAATTATAATATGGTCAATTGATATTACATATGATGAAATCATGGACTTAAGTCCAATCTAAAAGTTAGAAATGTAAAAGTTAGATTTTATAGGACATACTAACTTAACATTTAATAAATACAATTGCTTAAAACTGAATCTGTCGGTCATTAGAATGGAGTAGTTCTCCTGGAATCCTGCATGGTTATATCACCAGTGTTATCAGCTGGAAAGTCTATCAATTGACCTCATAGGATGTCATAATGATTTTCTACCACAGTTCATGTTCTGGCCCTTCAGTATACAGTATTAAAAGATATTTTCTATAATCACAACAAGATATTGATATATGGCTGGGGTTGTGGCTCAGCGGTAGAGCGCTGGCCTAGTGTCGGTAAGGCACAGGTTTGATCCTCAGCACCACGTAAAAATAAAAAAGGTAGTGTCTGCCTACAACTAAAAAAATTTAAGAAAAAGTATATTGATATATAATGTCAGAATGACAAATATGAATATAAAAAGAAAAATTCTACTTACCAATATAAAATATGATTCTCTGCTAATGTATTTATAAAAAGGGGAAACATTGATTATAAGATTTCATTAGAAAACATGAGGGAATATATCAAGTGAATGTTAATAAAATATCTGGGGATTTTGCTTTAAAAGATTAAAAAGTTACCATAAGATCTAGCAATCTCACTCCTAGGTGCATATCCAAAATAGTTGAAATAAGGATCTTTAAGGGATATCTGCACTAACATGCTTATGATTCACAATAGCCGTGGTATGGAAACAATACAAATATCCATCCCCAAATCAATGGATAAAAATATCAGTACACTGGAATAGTACTCAGCTTTAATAAGAAAATGTTATCATTTGTAATACATTAGATAGATCTAAAAGACATTATGCTAAATGTGAGAAGTCTATTAGAGTAGAAGAGACCAGAATATGGGGAAGATAGATACAATCAGATCACATTATATACTTTTATGAAAGGTTATCATGAAACCCATTACTTCATACTAATAATTGTACTTAATACATGCTAATAATTACAATAAAATTAATTTATTGAGTCAGTTACAGTTGGATAATATTTCTCAACCATTCTTATGTGAAGCATCTAAAGTAATCAAAGGCATAGAAGCAGATATTGCTTACCAAGTTGGTTACCAGAGAATGGGGCACAGATACATGGGGAGTTGTCCTCTAATATGTATAGTTAGTTATACAAAACAAGTTAAGTTTCAGATGTGAAGACAGAGTATAGTGTCTTAGTTAACAATAAGGTATTGTGTACTTAGAGTATTAAGAGTGTAGACATCATATTAAGTGTTCTTACCTAAAAAGGTAGACACACAAAACTTTTGGAAGTGATGGATATATTTATAACTGGATTGTGTTGATGGTAACATAAGTGTATACATATGTCCAAACTCTTCAAACTATATGCATTAATTACATAAAATTTCTGCATACCAATTATAACTCAATAAAGCTGGAATAATAACATTAATGTCTTTATCAAAGAATTTAAAATCAGAAGAACTAATTTTCTTTCTACCTTTAATTATAATCTTTGAGCAAACATTAAGTGGCAGAAAAATAGTGAAATCTATTAAGAATAAAGTGGAGCCAGTGAAATTTGTTATCAGTTGCATAGTGGATCATTTCCTTTCTTTGGATACATGACAAAGTCTCAGTTCTATACTGTGTTACATTCTGAGCTATATATATTCTTTGTGCAAATCATTTTCATCACATAATCAAACTAAGTTCAGACCTGATTTCTAAAATGAATTAGTACATTGAGACCAAGTATTCTGTAAGCTTTTTTTTAGTCCTTGTGAACATCCCTAGATTTGGCAAAGAATTCACTTGGCTTCAGCATCATAAAACAAACCACAATTTCAAGAGAAGTAGCACTTCTGAGAATATGTGTGTGGTATTCTAAATGTTTTGGAGCCCTGCTATAGTGTTTTCCCTGCTTTCTTTCACTTTTTTTTCTTTAAACCCCTTAAGAAAACCTCAGGCACTAGATACTGCAATAAACTGTTATGGATGTTATATTTGAAAAGAAAAGGTGCTCTGAGGCACAGACCAGGGGCATATTGTCTGTTCTGTGAGGTCAGGAATATTCTCCCTGAGGAAGTTTTGAAGGAATTGTGTGAATACTAAATAAAAGGGACAGGTTTCCCAGATAGTCAATATTTTTAAAGGATTAAGGAGGAAGTAAAGAAGAAAAAAGTATTTATCTAACAGACAATCATCTATCAATTTATCTGTCTTTCCATTTCTGTGTGTTTCTTTGTGTCTATCTTTCTCACACTTAGCTGAGTCTCCAATTAGCAATTAAATCCACACCTTAAAATCACATATTATACAATCTATGAAGAATTTTAAGGAAATGCCCTAAAACAAAATTTTTGACACTTAGCCCCATACTATTATAAAGAATTTTGTTTGAAGAAGCTGAGAAATTTACTTACAAGCAATTTTTGGAATAATCTCTTTTCAAGTTAGAAACAAATGATGGTGCCTCCTCCTTGCCTCAAGTAAAATGAGCTGTTTCAAAGGGACTTCTAGGAGCTCAAGACATGCATCTCTGCAACTTAAAGAACAAGTTTCTGATAAAAAGGGAGAAAGGTTTGGACGATTATCTTGAAATGGCAGTGTAGTAAAGCAGCCTCAAGGTAGGACTAATTCAGGCAAGGAAGAGAATTTCTTTCACTAAAATATCCATCAAAATATGGAAATTTGATTATTGACAATTTTGAGTCATTAATGATGAGGTTCCTTTGTTGAGGAAAGTGATTCTGACACAGTGATTAGATTTTAAGGTATCCAAGAGCTAAATAATTTTTTTTTTAAAAAGTGTCCTAAGGAAATGTTTTTGCATATACACAAATGGAGATTCTCTAAAAAAGAGAAAGTTAATACCAAAACAAAATAGATATCTCTAAATTAGATATCTATATTAGAGATGATTGTAATGGTGTCATCATCTAAGCCATACACCTTTATCATCTCTCCTCCTCTGCACCAGTCATAAAGATCAAGAACCTTAATAGCAAATGAGTAGAAAAGGAGATTGAATAAAGAGAAAGGATGCACTAATTTACTAATTTGAAAAGGAATTTTGAAACTGTTACTTTTACACTAAGAAAGAAACTACAAGATGATGAAACTGCACAGTATCCTTAAAAATGGGAAAAAAATTATCATTTAGACAGATATCTAAGTTGAAGAAGCTGAAGTCTTGTTTCTAAAGTACGGAGACCCCAAGAAACATCCCAGTGTTTAGATACCAAGATAGGCTGAACAGAAAGTGTTTACACTATGAAAATATTTGAATACATCAATGCACAGAATTTAACTAAATCTACAACTAAGCGACTTTCACAATTAAAAGAGATTTGATTTAGACCTCCATTCAGGAATCTGGCGAGATTAAAAGTCATCCCATTTCTGGAGGTGTAATCTAATTACTTCTGTCTACATTTTTTTTACACAAAACATGAAGCATACAATATTATACAAGTTTTAGTTATAAAAAAGTAAACTATCAAAAAAAATAGCTAAGGGAAGAAGATCCATAAATGGCTCATATTTTGGAATTATCAAGCATAATTTCTTTTTTTGGTAGTGTAGGTTAAACCCAGGGGTGCCCAGCCCTCCTTTTCATAATGTTTTTATTTTGAGACAGTGTCTTGCTAATTCGCTAGTGCTTCACTAAGTTGCTGAGCTGGTTTTCAACTTGCAATCCTCCTGCCTCAACCTCCTGAACTGATTACAGGCATATGCCACCAGGATCAAGAACAATTAAAAAATAAAAATGATAATTATAACATCTCTCTTAAAAAATTAACTATAGATATGGGGTTTTTCCTCCCTATTTCTACTAATATGTTGAATTATACTTGCTGATTTTTTATATGATGACCTCATCTTTCATTTTTAGGTTATACACCCTTAAAGCAAAAATATATTATCATTTTATTGCAGTTTGATTGTCTTATATTTTATTGAGGAATTTACATCTATGTTCACAAGGGATTTTGATAAATAACTTTTCTGGTGTTGACTTTAGTACTTTTGGATAGTATACATGCCTTATATCCCACTTTAAACCCTACATTGTTTGCTGAAAATATCTGTTGATTTGGCTTTACTTTTTCTTATTGCTTGCTTGAATTCAATAGTAAAATGTTTGGGTATATAGTTTTATTTTTTCATTGTTAATCTCATTTTAAAAGTTTATGTAAAGATATTTAAGGTTTCTATTCACTTTAAAGTGAGTTTGGGTGATTTGTCTTATAAGGAATTTGTCTAGTTTGTCTAAGTTAAATATATTCATATAAATATGTTCAATGTAAATTTAGTATAAATTCATCCTGTTATTTTAGTACTTGAACAACCTATAAGTATGTTTTTCATTATTACTCAATTTCTGTCTCTTGTCTTTTTTTCCTTGATTATTCTGGCTATAGGTTAATAAATTTGATATAGGGAATCAGTGTTGAGTTTTTTCTGCATTGTTTTTGTTTTCACTTTTCTATCTTCGTTTTTTATTTTACCTTTATATACTTTCTGTTGACCTATCACCCCATTCATGTTTGTCTTTTTCCATAACTATTCAGTTTCTAGTTTTTTCAGTGACTTTGTATTTCAGAGTGTTTCCATTCTATAATTTCCACTTGAATCTTTTTTTAAAATTATTACTGGTTGTCTAATTTTTTCCTTTGTATAGATTTTTATACACTGAAGGCATGATTTGTTATATTCATTGAAGTTAGTTATAACTGCATTTCTTTATAATATGCTTAGATCTTTGTTTAAAAATAAAGTTTGGAATAGAAATGTTGTTGAACAACTTGAGAAAATAGTTTGTCTGATCCAGATTATTATTTATATGTAGCCATTATTATGGGCAAAGAATTCACAAATTTACAGACAATACAGTTAATAAAGAAAGTTATGTTAGAGTTAAGTGCAAGTGGGACAGAGTGAAAGATGAACTTGGAGAGTAAATCATGTGCCATATTATGTCATAAATGAGGAGCAGAAATAAAGAAAATTGGAAAGGAGAATCGACAGGAAAAAATCAGTGGAAACAAAAGCTGTGTTTTTGGAAAATAATGAAATTGATAAACCATCAGCTCTGCTAAAAATAAAAGATGTGAATTATTATCACCAATAAAAGAAGCTTAGCACTACTTTTTGACATCAAAAGAAAAATAAGGGAACACTATGAACAATTAGACTTTTCAATTTATATATAAATGAAATGAAGCACTTTGAAATGTAAAACCTGTCAGAGAAAAAATAAGCCTACATTTATTAAATAAACTGCACCTATATTTAATTTTCTACAGCATAAAGTACAAGTCTCAGTCATGTTTCCTACTAAATTCTACCAAAAGTAGAATTTAAAATTTCCAACATCTCTCTTATAAAATAGCAACAGAAGGGATAGTTTCTCACTCATCCTAAAGGATAATCTCACCCTAATATAACAAAACAAAAACATTACAAAAAAAATCTACAGGCTAATATCTCTCAAATGTGGATGTAAATATTCTCAACAAACAAATCTAACAATTTATAAAAAGAATTTTATACCATGTGCAAATAGGATTTTTTCCCCCAAGGGATACAAATCTGGTTTAACTTTTGAAAATCAATTAATGTAATCTATTGCCTCAACAGAAGAAAGAAGAAAAATCATTAGGTCATATAGATAGATATGCAAATAGCTTTTAACAAAATTCAACCTACAAGTGTCACAAAAACTCTCTGTAAACTTGGAATAGAAGATGGCTTCCTCAACTTGTTAAATAATAAAACATTTGTCATAACTTTTTTCTATATCTTGAGAGATTTAAAAATTTCCAACTTGATATCAGTAGCTAGATAAAAATGTCCCCTCCAATCCTTGCTTTTTAATAATAGGCTGGAAGCAACAGCTATTGCAATAAAACAAGAAAAGCGATCGGAAGGTACGTGTATCTGGAAAGAACAAATAAAAGTGACTTTATTCATGGATAACATGATTAGTTTATCTAGACATTTCAAAATAATCAACAGTCTCCTGGAATTAATAAACAGTTACACTAAAAATACAAGGTACAAGGTTAATACACAAATCATTAGTTTCCATATATTCCAGCAATGAACAAGTGGAATTTAAAATAAAACACAACTACATTTTTATTACTACCACAAGAGAAATACTTAGGTAAACTTTTTAAAAATAGAATATTTCATGTATGACTTCAAAACTCTCATAAAAGTAGTAAAATGAGCCAAATAAATAGAATAATATTCCATGTTCATTGATAGGAGACTCATTATTGTCAAGATATCAGTTCCTTCCGAATTGATCTACAGAATAAATACAATCTCAATAAAAATACAAGAAAATTACACATATAAACCAACAGATTTATTTTAAAGTTTATGTAGAATAGCAAAATTTTCAAAATAGCCAACACTATATTGGAGAACAAAGTTATAGGATTAATACTAATGGACTTCAAGGCTTATTATAATACAATAGTTAAAATGGAAGATTAATGAAAGCACACACATTTTTTGTTAATAGAACAATAGGGAGCTCAGAAATGGACCAACATCAATATAGTCAACTGATCTTTGATAAAGGCACAAAGGCACCACAGAGAAGATGTAATCATTTCAATGAATCATACTGCAACGATGAGATGTCCTATGAAGATGTACTTCAGTAGTAAATGGATAAAGAAACAGTGGTACATTCTGAAAATAAAATGTTTTCCAATGCTAAATAAAAAATAACAACTAGTGCTGTAGCACATGACTATAAGCCCAGTGACTCAGGAGATAGGATTGTTATTTCCAGGCCAGCCTCAGCAACTCACTGAGGCCCTAAGAAACTTAGTGAGCCCCTGTCTCAAAAAATAAAAAGGTACTGGTGATATGGCTCAGTAATTAAGCACCCCTGGGTTTAATCCCTAGTACCAAAAACAAAAACAAAACATGTTGATCCATGAAAAGACATATAGGAAAAAAATCTTTTGAGTAAGTTAAGAAGAAAACCCAGGCAGACTACATACTATATAATTTCATCAATATGTCACATTAAAAAATAAAACTCTGGAGACAACAAAATATACATTTTTTACATATTTGGAAGTAAGACAGGATGAAAATGGAGTGTGTAGAGGAATTTGAGCTGTAGAATTTTTCTGTATAATAATATAATGATGGATCATGTGGTTATACAAGTACCCTTAGAACACATTACTGAGAGTGAAACTTCAGTTAACTATAGACTCTGGATGATAATGATGTGTCAACAAACATTCATGTATTCTTAACAAATGCACCATTGTATCATGGACTGTTGGTAATGAGGAAAGCAGTGCATTTGTGAGAGGCTGGGGGGAGGCTATGGGGCATTTATGGGAACTTTCTATATTTTCCACTAAATTCTGCTATGAAATTAAAACTACTCTAAAAATTAAAGTCTATTAAACCAAAGTGTATGTTAAATAGATGCTATTTGAATTGTCAACTTAAAAAAAATCATATAAACCGGGCGTGGTGGTGCATGCCTATAATCCCAGCACTTTGGGAGGCTGAGACAAGAGAATCGCAAGTTCAAAGCCAGCCTTAGCAATGGCCAGGCGCTAAGCAACTCAGTGAGACCCTGTCTCTACATAAAACACAAAATAGGGCTGGAGATGTGGCCCAGTGGTTGAGTACTTGAGTTGAATCCCTAGTACCAAAATATAAAAAGTAAAAAAATATATAGATCTAAGTGGAAGTTGTAAATAAATGTGTAGATTTTAATGGCTTGGCAAACTTTACCAAGTTCCCAAATGAAATGTTACATAAGGCAAAGGTTTTGATATCTTTAATTTTGATTTACTTTTTCTACTTGGTTTTTCTAGATTTTTACTCTCAAATCTTATTAATTCCCAAATGAGCTTTTATTTGAACTACCAACTAGTTATCATTGCTTTTATTCAATCATTAAATAGACATACATAAATTTATCCTGACCTATTCAATGAATTTGATGTTATTTTACAACTAAATAATTATACTTAATTGTTAAGGGCAAAACTATTTACAGAGGTATGTATAATTGCTTTAACAGAGCTTTTTCATTTCACTTGTTATCTATTGATAGAATATCTGAGAAGGGTATTTGAACATGGTCCTGGATGGGTTTTATAACAACATATTTTCTGTCCATCCAGTTACCTTCCAGAATCCAAACATCTTATTGTCTTTCTAGCTGCCAAATTCATTATCTTTCCATTCCTTCAAAAACAGCAAAACACAACTATCACTTGGGAGAGATGAGGAGTAAGTGAAGATCAGATATTCTAAAATATCTATTTTCATTTCCATCTTATTCTCCAGATTAATACTGCTCTTCAATATATCAGGTAAAATAATATGAGAAGTAAATTAATTAATTATAATACAATCAAAAGTGTTCATTTTAGGTTATACAAAAGGATTTTACAAAGAATTATGAACACAGGTCAAATGAGGAGGTTTTCTATACAGTTAAAGCACTCAGAGTGCTTTAGTCAGCTTTTTTGTTGCTGTGATCAAAAGACCTGACAATAACAATTTTAGAGGAGGAAAATTTCATTGGGGCTCATGGTTTCAGAGATCTCAGTTCACAGATGGCCAAATCTATTGCTCTTTGCTCAAGGTGAGGCAGAACATCATGGTTGAAGGGAATGACAGAGGAAAACAGCCCAGAAAATGCCCATCAGGGAGTAGAGTGAGGCTGCTTCGCTTACCAGGAACAAAATATATACGCTAAATGCACACCTTCAGAGACCCACCTCCTCCAACCACACCCTGCTTGCCTACAGTTACCACATAGTTAACCTAATCAGTGCATTAATCTGTTGATAGGGATTAAGACTTTCATAACCCAATCATTACACTGCTAAACCTTCTTACATTGTCTCACAAATGAGCTTTTGGGGGACATCACATATCTAAACCATAACAGAGCTATGAAAATTAATGAGTTAACATTTAAATAATTATTGGAAATATTTTGAGATATAACATTAAAATCTTTAACTTCAACATGTTAATTAAATTCTGTAAGGAATATTAATTTACTACTATTAAATTCAAGTACAGAGTATCCCTTCAATGTGACCTACAGAATAAGAGCTTTTACCCCTGGAAATACCAGACACTAAAAATGCATGTTTTTGCAAAGTTTTGTATATAAAGTTATTATCAAAAAGAAAAATTTATTTTATCCAAGAGAAAAAATATCAAAGAGTAACAATAATTTCAAAATACCATTAAAGAAGTTTTAAGATATCAGCTAACCAGATGAATAATATGATACTCAGTTGAAATACTTGATGTACAAAATATTCAATTTGTCTAGATAAGGGGTAGAGGAGAGGCCTAGGGAGAAACTGGTAATTGAAATCTTTGTTTAAAAATGTCTCCATATTTAAAAATATGATTGGCTTATGTCATTTAGTTTCTTCTTTACATGACCATAGTTGTATTCTTTATTAATATGTACCTCAAGTTCTCTGTTTTAAAAAATAATCCAAGTCAGCAAATGGAACTTCCAGACATCATGCTAAGTCTAGAAAATCTAAAGATTTTCATGATTCTTTTCCTTAATAATGTACCAAGTTTTTTCCATTACTAGCTATATTTGCATCAGAACACTTGTGCAACTTTTTCTTTTAAGCAGAGGAAATGAAGATTTTTTAAAAATGTTCACCAGCCAGACTAGCATTACCTATAGTTTCTGAAGTCAATTCTACTTACGCTAAGATTAGAAAACTACAGAATCCACAAAGGTGCCATGGGCAAAATAATTCAGGAGTCACAAATATTTTTCCCAGTTTCAAATTTATTTCCTCTTATGAGGTATCAAAAAGACTTTTCCTTCTGTACTTTCTGAAATTGTTGGGTTGTGGCCTGAGCCTGGGGCAAAGGCACCAGGGACAATTATTAAGGTAAATACTTTCTGGAAGACTCTGGAGAAGTAAGCTTTGAGGTAATTTCAGCTGTGATATATCCTTGTTATAATAGCTCACAGAAAAACTCTCTGCCTCAACAGGAAATTCCCAGAGTTGATGGACTATGAACTAAATCCCTGAAGGATTATATAATTCAATTAGGTGGCAAAGGATGAAGACAACTAACACACATGGGAAAACAGAATGATAATAAAATAATTACATAGTGGAATATAAAAGATAATGGAAATGGTGAACAAAGAATGTATGAGAAATAATGAAGATTGACAAAATAGATTAATACTTTACAATAAATATGATATATTTTAATACACACCTCTAGATTATGGGAGATATTCAGTTCTATGTGAGACTATGACGTGACCCTGTGGGTTAAAGGCACACACAGGACACACCCAATCACAATAAAAGGAAATGAGTTAATCAGACTTTATCTACAGAAATATGGGATCTTCTGTTGAATATAAATTGATGGTGTAGGAATGTATGAAAAAGTTCATACAGGTTACTAAACCAATACTGAGAGCAGAATCCTAAAGAATATCCACTTGGAAGTTATAAACAAAAGAAAAACTTTTTAACTAAAACTAGATGCCATGGTACAGCAGCATCATCAGGACTTTCAGTGAATAAAGCTATTGAACTCACTGTCCCATGACCCAGTCTATATTATGTGGGGTATCAGTAATTTTCTTTTACACCAAAATTAGTTGACTCTGATATGTCCAATTGACAAGCATGCACTTGGGGATTCTGGATTATTCAGGATTATCTAAAGACACCTCATAGTAGCCACTCCTTGACAATAATCTGGGAGAATTCAGGAAGCCAAGAGGAAATAACCCTTCAAATAAGAAGTTAAGGTTTCTACAGGTAGTTAGTATGGACTTGAGCATCTTAAATTCTAACAAGAATAAGTCAGAATAGGAGAATTTGAAACTATTAGAATGAAAGACAATAACTGATAGACCCTAAAGATGTAGGAAAGGAATATAAGGCAAAAAGCTGAGAGATTAGTCTTAAACAGCACAATGACAAATGACCCAGATGTGCACAGATGATACAAGTATGAGTACAGAGAATTTGAACTAATCAGTTTACAACATATGAAAAATAATTACCTAAGGAAACAATACAGAATTTGCAGAATGTTTTGAAAAATGATTTTTTTTGGAGGGGGCATACTGGAGATTGAACCCAGGGGCACTTAACAACTGAGCTACATTCCTAGCCATTTTTTATTTTTTATTTTGAGACAGCATCTCACTAAGTTGCTGAGAGCCTCACTAAGTTGCTAAGTTCCTAAAGTTGACCTTGATCCAGAATAGCCAAAGCAATTCATAGCAAGAAAAGTGAAGCACCTAGCAATTAGATAAATGCAAATTAAAACTACACTGAGGGGCTGGGATTGTGGCTCAGTGGTAGAGTACTTGCCTAGCACATGTGAAGCACTGAGTTTGAATCTCAGCACCACATATAAATATAAAATAAAGGTCTATTGACATATAAAATAAAGGTCTACTGACAACTAAAAATATGTAAAAAAAAAAAAAAAAAAAACTACACTGCGATTTCATCTCACTCCAGTTAGAAGAGCAATTATCAAGAATATAAGCAATAAGTGTTGGCGAGGATGTAGGGAAAAAGGTGCACTCATACATTGCTGACGGGACTACAAATTGGTACAACCACTCTGGAAAGAAGCCTGGAGATTCCTCAGAAAACTTGGAATTGAACCACATTTGACCCAGCTATCTTAATTTTCAGTTTATACCTGAAGGGCTTAAAATCAGCCTACTACAGTGATGTGATGCAGCCACTTCAGTGTTTATAGTAGCTAAATTCACAATAACTAAGGTATGGAACCAACCTAGGTGCCCTTCAACTGAATGGATAAAGAAAAGGGGGATATCTTTACACAATAGACTATTACTTAATCATGAAAAAGAATGACTTTATGAATTTTGCAGGAAATGGATGTATCTGAAGACTATCATGCTAAGTAAAATAAACCAATTCCCCTAAAACCAGAAGGCAAATGTTCTATCTGATATATAGATGCTAACACATAATGGGAGAGTGGATAGAAGTTCAGTGGATTAGACAAAGAGGAATGAAGGAAAGGGAGGGAGGCTATGAATAGGAAACAGTAGAATTTGTCAGACAAAACTTTCCTGTGTACTTATATGAATACACCACAGTGAAACTCTATATCAAGGACAAGAATGGGATACTAGTTAGAATATATTATACTCTATGTATGTATGGTATGTCAAAATATACTGTCATGTGTATCTAAAAGGAACAAATTTAAAAATTAATACACACACGTTTGGCCTTGAACTTGGCATCCTCTTACCTTTAGCCCCCTGGTTCACTGGGATTACAGATAGTGTAGCCATGTTCTATTGAAATAAGAATTCAAGTTTGAGAGAAATATACATTCTCTGTACTGATCTGAAAATGTGATATTTTCATCATTTATTAACCAATATAGGGCAAATGAATCAATCTAGTTTCAATGTTTTGCTTAATATTCTGAAAAGGCAGTGAAACTTATTGAACCTGTTCAGAAAATTAAGTCTGAGTTGTATGAGAAGGGAGTTGTCAGTTGCCAACTGAATGTATAAAAATTAGATGTGGCACAAATTTCATGGCTATATAGAAGAAAATGTTTCAAGACTGAAGGGATTCAAATACAAATCCCAGCTTTTCTGTGAACTAGTTTATTGACATTGCATTAGGACTTTCCAAACATGGCTCATAGAGTGCTAAGTGAATACATAGCCTTATCCAGTGGGTGAAAGGATATAGGAACCCATCTTGTAGATAATTTCAAAATAGACTTATACACTCCACTCTCTTCTCATCATCCCATCTCAGGAACAGGTACAAATCTTGGTCACCAAAGGAGGAAATGTAGGAATTTTATTTGCACTAATAAGATATATTCCACCCTTCCTGAAGTTTACAATTTCACTACCATTGTCATCTGAGACCAAATTTTGCTTCTCAATCCCTTTAGAATATAAATTTAGTCAATGAACACATTATTTCAGTTCATAATCAACCAAACCTCTCTATTTTCACTTTGATCACTTGCCAATATAAGAATTTGCAAGGATCTCTAACAAAATATTCACTTAGTTCATTGATACATTTTTCCTGATGTCTTCTTTACCCTTCTCCTAACATCTAAACATCTTTGCACAAAAGTCAGTCTGAGTGAAATCTTACAGATCTCATTGTAAGTTGAACACACAGGATTACTGTCTCTCTCTCAACCTTTTAAATTTTAATGCCTGATGATGCCACTGATGCACAGCTATGTTCCTGTACATTGTATTTACCTACCAGTATACCAGGTAGCTGGAATTTGTGCTGTAAGTGCAAATAAAATCCCGATCTCTCCTCCTCTTTCTGGTAAACAGAATTTGTAGCTGTTCCAGGCATGGGGTGGTGAGCAGAGGATAGAGATTAAAACTCTATCTAGAAATTCTTTGCAAGATGGAGCCCTATTAAGCATAGCAGATTTCAGTATTCTGCATTTTGTTTGTATTTATGGTTTGAGTAAAGAAGAAATATTCCCTTGGGAAAAAGAATTTTTTCAGTCTCAAGTTATTGTGATAAGTAAATCTTGTGACATTTCAAAACTTATCCTGTGACACTAGTGACCTTATTGTTGAAGCTTAAAGCCTTTAGTAGAGTTCATTTACATAGAATGTTAGTTATTGATAACATATTCTTATAAAATTAGTTTAAACCATTATTTTTTAATCAGAACATAAGTGCAAATGAAGACCTTAAGTATTAAACATGAAGACAATTTCTACAGTAACAGTAGGAGAATGTAAGAGACAAAGACAAGATTAAAAATAATTGAATGGTAATGTACTATCTTTGATAGAGCTAGAGACTCTTCTTGACATAGTAATACCTTTTCAAATTCTCAGTGCCTTAATCCCTGCTGCATAACCTGAAATAGTCACACAGCTTCTCTTTCTAGATAAAGTAAATAGCTCACAGGAGATTTTGTGAATTTTCTTTTTTGAGGCTAACAACCAATGGGGAAATCACCTAACTCAAAATTCAAAATAATCATAAAATGTTAAATCTTTCCTCTTTGTTAAACTTATATTAATTTTTGTCATCTATGAAAACTGGAACACAGTGAAGAAATGAATTTGAGAATGAGGAAGTGGTCATATTTGAGAATTTCTTTATATTATTAGTAGAGAGAGGTTATGTGGTCCCTCATCTATACAATTTATTAGTTTGAGTAGGATACTGTATGGTGACTGATTAAATGGAAGGGGAGATAATAAGTTGTTCTTATATCAGAGATGGGCAGGCTGCCCAAGGCACCAACATTACTTAGTTCAGATATGGAATCAACCTAGTAAGAATGAGATCATTATTACATGCATGTAATGTAAATGAGGATTTTTAAAATAATTTTGAACCTAAAAAGATGTAGAAAATCAGAATAACTACTTATTGTTTATTTTGTCTCCTATGGCATTACTTTATAAGGTTCTTCTGTATAGTTGTAAAAGAAAGTATGCTATCTAATTTACTACACACTACCCCTATCAGGTAGTTAATACAAGTTCATCATGAGGAAGCAGTGAAGACAAACAATGTTTCTTAAGAACATATAACCATATTGGACAAAACAATGAGTTAACTATTAATCAAAGTATTTCATATATAAAATAACTTCCATATTCAAAAGTCATTTCTGAAGATATTATTAAATGTGTTGCAATGTGTCTTTTTCAAATGAGTTTGGCAAAAGCACGACAGCTTTCATTTCTTTATGCTCCCAACTCATGTCTCTTTCTTTCTATGACAGCACATGAAGACCAAACACTTTGACAATGACATAGCTCAAGTTCGTGTTTGAGAACAGCCAATGTCTACATACCATTTCTACTCATGGTGGTATGAGACAAAATGGGAAGTGATGTGGACATACTGTCACATGATCTGGTGATTTGAATGCCTGTCAGTGAAATCACTGAAAACCTCTCTCCTGTTCTCCTGTTTTATCCTTTATTTCAGAGGGAGGCCATGTTAGTAAATTTTAGGATTGAGCAAACTTTACCACATTATGTTGTCAAAGCATGGAAATAGCAACTAAAGAGCAAGAAGCCTATATGCCAATGCTGTATTGAATTTACATATTCTTAAAAAATACCTCATATATTCAATTATTGGTATATTGTAACAATAATAGTGTTTGCATCAATTTAAAACTTAAGTGAAGGGGTCATAGTGACATAAGGTCAAAAATGATTAA
>CM053406.1:51860976-51901914 GCA_028644305.1 Xerus rutilus
CCTGTAATCCCAGCACTTAGGGAGGCTGAGACAGGAGAATTGCGAGTTCAAAGCCAGCCTCAGCAAGGGCGAGGCGCTAAGCAACTCAGTGAGACCCTGTTTCTACATAAAACACAAAATAGGGCTGGGGATGTGGCTCGGTGGTCAAGTGCCCCTGAGTTCAATCCCCAGTACCCCAAAAAAAAAAAAAAAAAAAAATGATTAATCATTGATAAATATGCCCATACTGAAATTGTAGTAATTTTTATCATTTATTAATAGTGCTCTATTTGAAAACCTAAATAAAACTAAATAAATCAAATACTAAGCTAAAGACTTGAATTAGCATTAACCCTCAATCTGTTTCTATCTACATATTACTTAGAATCTTACTTAAAAAAATATATATTTAGGGAAGTCAACCACAAACATCCTTCTAATTTAATATGTAAAAGTTCAGTAGTTAAAATTTATTAGATTTAATGTCTATAATGTTTTCTTTTTTCTTTTTTGACACTTTTTTTTAAAATGGTCTCTAAATTACTGAGGCTCACTGGGCACAGTGGTCTATGTCTGTAATACCAGTACCTCAGGAGGCTTAGAAAGCAGGTTCATAAATTTGAGGCCAAACTTGGAAACTAAATGAGGCTTGAAGCAATTTAGTGAGACACTGTCCCAAAATAAACAAATAAAAAGAGCTGGACATGTAGCTCAGTGGTTTAATCTCAGTACCAAAATAAACAAATGTAAATAAATAGATTGCAGAGGTTGGCCTAAAACTATTTTTTTTTGTTACCCTAGATTGAACCCAGGGGCACTTAACCCCTGAGCCATATCCCCAACCCTTTTTATAATTTATTCATATTTATTTTATTTTTATATTTTTATTCTCACTGAGTTGCTTCAAGCTTCACTAAGTTTCTGAGGCTGAGTTTGAACTCGTGATCCTCCTGCCTCAGCCTCCCGAGCTGCTAGGATTATGTCTTCAAACTTTCAATCCTCATACCTCATCCCCCAGAGCCTCTGGGATTACAAGTGTATGTTGTCATACATGGAAACACATGCATATGAGTATGTGTGTTTGTGTATGCATATGTGTGTTATGTATAAAGCTTATTAATGATAGATTATATATATTATATATCACATAGTTTGTAATTCATGCTTCACTAAATAGTATAATACATTTTGGGCCCCAAACCTATTCTTTGTCCTCTTCTCTCTTCCAATCTTCAAGGTAAATATAGAATAGGGGACTCTGTATGTGAAATAATTGCATGAAGAAAGGAATCCAGTTTCCTTAATGACTATTTGGTGGAAAATCTTTAAACTAAATCAGACTGAGACTCAAGTAAGAAAATTCTATTTTGTTAAACTACAGAAATTTAGGAATTGATTTTACAACAGTTAGACTTTCTAGACTAACATAAGAGCTAATTTTCTGGTTTCATTCAATGTCCTCAGTACTGCATGTACGTTAGTGAATGTCATAGTTAAATGGATGATGTGTTGGTGGCAGTGAACAGCTGAACAACCACATGAACATGATGCATGGTACTCAAGGTTTCAAAGCAAAGACAGATGATGTCTTCTCCAACCACTCCAAACCTCTTCGACATGATTCTTGTATTGGCTCGACTTGCTTTGACTGGCTGAACCTTGGACTAGTTTTTGAAAAAAGGACTTGGAGTATTCTGATAGGTCAATTTGATTCAGACTCCCCTCCCTGGATGGAGATCAGAACAGATCAGTTTGAGATGATCAACATCTTGAGTAAATAAGAGCTTCAGTTCTCAGAATAAGAAAAAAGGAAAAATTGGCAGACAAAAATTCAGGTATCTATTAAAAACAATGGTATCCATGATTCCTTTGTTATCTGTGAGTAAAAATCTAAGAATAAAAATGAAATGAACATTTTAACCAATTTTATATCTATTGAATCTAAAAAGATTGTGATTTTTATTTAACTGTTCTAATTTTATTTCACAAGCAAAGGATTTCAATTAACACCAATGATTCTTCCCCTTAAAGACAGTTTACAAAGAACTACACTATCACTTCCAAACTATTTTCCACCTGCAAAGAAAGGTTCTATTTTAACTCATCAAAAGCTTTTTATATATATATGCGTGTATATATACATATATATGTATATATGTATGAACCCAGTCCCTCACACATGCCAGGCAAGTGCTCTACCATTGAGCCACAACCTCAGCCCATCAAAAGCTTCTTTAATGCTTCTTATGTTTAAAATAAATTGAAGTATACACTAATTTCCTCTGTGTGTCAGCATTATTACTTTGCTTACATCCTTATCTGATATTTTTATTATTTCTGTGTTTAACTAGCTTAAACATACAGATATTATTCATTTTTCCCAAAAGTGTCAAGAATAAGCCAGATGCAAAAATATGAAGCATACATTATTGCAGTAATGAAAGAATAATATATATATATGCTATTCATATTGGCTTCATAGTTTTACAGTTAGCATTTACTCTTATACAAATATTAGCCACTTTAGAAATTTTTCCAATATTTACTATAAAATAATAAAAATTTTAAAAGATTGGGTAATCAGAGATAGAAGGGAAGAACAAAAAATGATCACATCATCCATTCTTCCTATATGTAATATGTACTTTCAGAACTATATTGACAATGTGCAGCCTGTGGAAACATTTTATTTCAAATAAACACCTGAAAAAAATTTTACACTGATAAGTATCCTCATTCTTTTTATTTTCATGTAAAAAGACTATCATATTAAATTACACCATCTTCAAATCCTAGATTTATATTTCAGTGGTTCCATGCAGCTTAAGTATTTAAGCAGCTTAAATCTTGTCCTTGCTCCAAGTATTAAGTAGCACTCAGCAAGTTGGTGAATCATATGGCAAGTGCTGGATGAGAAAGAAGTCATCTAAGGTAACCAGGATACTGTTTGGACTTGAAACAGTACTTGGACATATTTTAGTATTCTACTAATATGAAAGAAATAAAATCCAAGAAGGAAAGAAGGAAGGAAAAGAAAGGGAGAAAGACAGTGGAAAAGAAATCATCATACTATTTGATAAAATGAATTCAATACTTTTTCCTTTGATTAAAAACATCATGGGAATGGTAACAATCATGACTTACTCAGTTCATAAACATGCAACTCCTTAAAACATGCAAAAGATCTCCTCTGCTATGTACCAATTTTTTGAAATAAATCTACATAATTTACTTAAAAATTTTTAATGAATTAGCTTAATATACCGTACACATTTTATGTTCCTATTTTGTTGTATTAATTGAAACATGCATATTTACATAGTTTTTAGAATGTCAATATCTACTTTCAATAATACTTAAGACATTTTACATTTCTTATTGTTCTTACATAAATTCAGTAAAAACCTGTAATGAAACAAAATTCCTTCAATTTTGTTGGTTATCTGCTCTCATATTTTAAATAATAAAATGTTTGAAGTTTAGTGTTGATGACGTATTACCTAAACTTTCCCACTAACTACAATAAAGTTAATTCAAACAGTTAGTGAAATTTTGCTAAATCATGAAAGATTCATTTGCAAAATGGATAATGGTTATACATTGAGACATCTAACTTAAAGTAAATAGAAAACTAGAAAAATATATTTAAATAAAATCAATACATTTAAAATTATCCTTCATGGGTATTCCATTGAATTTGTACATCACTTTAGGTAATGTAAGCATCAAACAGAACTAAGTCTTCTGGCTTATCAAAGTTGGTCATGGCCTATAATCAGAGACTGAGGAGAGAGATGCAGGAGAATCTCAACTTCAAGCCTATCTAGGACAACTTAGAAAGGCTCTAAAAATATAAAAAGAGCTGAGGATGTAGCTCTGTGGTAGAGCACCCCTGGTTTTAATCCTGAGTACCACAAAAACATCAAAAATTAAGTCTTCCAATCTAAAACATGGTTTGATTTTTGGTTTGTTGGTCTCTTCTCTGTTTCATTATATTATAGTTTTCAATGCATAATCCCTTCACCTTCTTGGTTAAGTTTATATCTAAGCATCTTATTTTTTTTGATCCTTTTGTAAATGTATATTCTCTTAAATTTCTTTTCAGATAGCTCATTGCTAATGTACAGGAATACAACTGATTTTTGTATATTGATTTTGTATACAGTAAATTCACTGGATTCACTTATGAGATGTAACAGTTTTGTTGACATTTTAGTGTAGGTTTTTAGGGCTTCCTACTTATGTTATCTGCAAAAAGATAATTTTACTTCCTTTTTCATTAGGATTAATTTTATTTATTTCAATGTTTAAGAAGATAAGCAAAGAAAAATAAATAAAATATTTAGGATTTCCAGAAGGTTGAGTAAAAGTGGTGAGACTGAGAATCAGTTAGAATATTATGATATTATTATAAAAACAGATATACACACCAATGGAATGGTGTGTATTAAATGGTGGGAATTAAACACACCTATATAGTCCACTGAACTTCAATAAGGCTACCAAAGAACCAAAAGGAAAAGACAGTCTTTCAACAAAGATGTTGAGAAAACTATATTTATATATAAAAGAATATAATTGGATATCTGTATTCTATGATACACAAAATCAACACAAAATTAAAACTGTCAACATAATACTGAAATTCCAAAACTCAAAGAAGAAAACATGAACAAAGAACATCCTAACATTGGTCTTAGAAATTATTTATGGATATGATGTTAAAAGCACCAGTAACAAAAGTAAGATTAGACAATTCAGGGTATGTTAAACTAAATTACTCTGAAGAGTTAAAAAATCAACAAAATTAGAAGAAAACCTATGGAATGGGAGAAAATATAATGTGTTGCATAAGGTATTATCCAAAACAGAGAAGATCCTATAAGTAATTAAATGGACAAATGTCTTGTAGACATTTCTTCAAAGTTATATAATTACCAATATATACATGTAAATCTACTTAATATAATTAGACATTAGGTAAATGAAAATCAAACTTAGTGAGATATGAAGTCACACCTGTTAGAATGTCTATTATTTAAAAGAAAAATAGGTTAACAAGCTTGGCAACTATAGGGGAAATTTGAAATCCTTTACACTATTGGTAGGAATATAAAATTGTAAAATGGTAGTTCTTCTATAGAAAATAGTATGGAGGTTGATCAAATTAAAAGTGGAGGCTGGACATAGATTTGCACGCCTACAATCCCAGCAGCTTGGGATACTAGAGTAGGAAGATTAAGAGTTTAAAGCTAGCCTCAGCAATGACGAGATGCTAAGCAACTCTGCAAGATTCAGTCTCTAAATAAAATACAAAATAGGTCTGGGGATATGGCTATATGGTTGAGTGCCCCTGAGTCCAGGCATGAGTACCCCTCCAAAAAAAAAAGTTAAAAGTAGAACTATCATATGATGCAACAATTTTATTTCTAGGAATTTTTATGTCCATCATACCTTAGTAAATAGTTAAAAGATAAAAAAATGTATGCAAGTCAAATAATCTGTATAGTCATAAAATATCCAAAATATTTTGGATAAATGGAGTATAGTATTTTAAGTACATCCACAATTAGTTAAGATGTTATTTAAAATCATTCACCTTTCCTAAAGAGACTGAAGATGTGAAATGCAGAAATAGAGAGCTTTGATAGAGAATGAACCTTATGAAACTTAACTGGACAGAACTCATTAGTTGTACTGATTTTCTTGGTAAGAGGAATTAAAAATAAAATACAAGTAAAAGTGTATTGCAAAGGATAAATATAAGTCAGTGAAGATATTTTGCCTAAACACATGTAAGCATGCACAAACACTTATATGCAGATACAAGTATAAAAAATTGTATCTAACAAATTGGCTAATATCTTCACTGAATTACTTATGCTAAAATAATACTTTCAAATCCCTTAAAAGGATTGAAATAGAAGAAAAGTCAGAGAAGCACAACTCAGCACTTTGCAAATTTGTATCAAATTGTGTCAGGCAATATGCAGAGAATTGATAAGCAAGTGGATAAAAATATTAAACAAGTAAAAATACAATTTTTTGAAAAAAATTATTCTGATAAAGCAAACCGAAAATACCCCCTCTGTGAAACTCAAGTGCCTTTATACAAGTATTCAGATAAATATGAAAGTCAGAAGTTCTGATTGACTTGATAACCTGATATGCAGAAGGCTGTGTTAATCATCAGTGCACTTGATTTGGACTTTAATAATAATGAAATTCCCTCCAACAAAATAAATATATGACCATATTTTAAGAGCAACATTAGTTAATAATCTTAGTAATCCGATTGGAGAAAATCTTGATCCTAAACCTCATTAAGAGCAAAATATGACATAATAGAACATAATGTCAAGTATAGGAGTTTATTTGCTTCGTAGATCTAATGATCTAATACTTTTAGAACTGTTTATATTTATGATTCTTTCGAAATCTGTGCAATTTAGCTCTGTTCATTGTTCACAATTTAGCTGTGTTCATAAAAGTGTTGATTTGGGATGTCTTTAAAAGTAAAATGTTAAACTGGAAAAACATCTTTGAATATAACTCATCACTAAAGTATCATACTATACAGCTTGAGAATATTTGTAATATGTGCTATATTCAGAAAATGGGCTATTTTCCTTCAATAAAAAGACACTAATTTGAGATCCAAGATGATGGGCTAGAGGGATGCTGCATGCCTAGTTGCTCTGTGACCTGGGATTCAAGCAGTGGGAATATTGTTTCTCTGCGTGTTATTAGAGGATCTCTGACAGCTGCTCCTATGCAGGAATCCTGGATGCATGCCCACACAGGTCCCCTGGCCTTAGCGTTTACACAGGACCCCAGCCACTGGCCCATACAGGATCCCTAGCTGCAGCTCCCATGCAGGATCCCCGGCATCAGTGCCCACATACCATGCAGGACCCCTGGCTGCCACTGTCATGTAGACCACCATCTACTAGCATGCCCTCCCCATGCCCCATCGCCTCCATCTTGGGACACTGCAGTTGCTGCGATGGTCCACCTCACATGGTAGCCTGCACTGGGGAACACTGGACACGGTCTGGAGACAACTGCCTGCCACAACACTGCATACCACAGAGCTGCATTTCTGAACATGTTGCCCAACGCCACTACCCAGCCTGCCCAACTCTCCATCTCTGAAAACAGCCTCCTCCATGGGACATCTTGGGACACCTTTGTTGCCATCTTGGATTATCCTTACTACTGCCATCACCATCTTTAGTTGGTGCAATTCTCATTTTGGGACATCATCAGCAAGGTCCTAGAAACAATATCAAGGTACCTATAATCCCCCAGCTCCTCCCTCTCCCCTGCAGCCACTAATCTGGCAGTGCTTGCAGCTATTTGGCCAGTCCATAGCTTTCAAAGCCTGGTCCTGATGTGCCTGACACAAAACAGCTCTTTATAACAGATGCACAGGCCCCAGAGCACAGCTCACAAGACCTCTGGAGAAAGATAGGTTCCTGATTAGGAAGTAGAAAAGGATGCAGAGAGTGAGATACAGTTTAGAGACTAAATTAGAGACCAGGAATTGTGAGGTCTACAGATGTTATAAGGAGATAAGACCATGCACCCACATCACACGAGCAGGCCCCAAAGGAAATCCTTGGGGTGCAGTCTTCCAATAGGGACTGGCAAGTGCTATACCCCACCTCCAGGAGTTCTGCTTCCAAGACCAACCCTCCCACCCTAATAACCTTCACCATTCTGAGGGTGGAGTTACCAGCAAACAATAGACAACCCCACCCACTGGATGAAAAGGAAAGCAGAAAAGATACTGAACTCCAACAGAAACAATCCTTAAATTTATCTTCAAGATTCTTTTTCTATTTTCATTTTTTCTTCTCTCTTCCCCCCCCCACCCTCACATCCCCTACATTTGTGAAATCAAGTACTTCTCATGCATTAGGCTATATTACAGTTGAGATATATATTCTTTTACCTTTCATTTTACATTTTTTTATTTTTCTTAATTTGTTTTTTTGTACTCTTTTCTTCTCACTTATTTCCCAAAAAATCTCTTTCTCACTTTTCTCCTGCTACTAGTCCACTTCTTTTGTTTTCTCTTTCACACTTCCGAAGATCTAATAACTGTATATCCTCACTTCCTAAATCCTTAACATAGCATCCTACACCACAACTCCAGTCAGTTCTCTTTGTCCACCATCAGAAACTGTAGGCTCTTTTGCAAAACTACTCTTTATATTGTAGATAATAATTGAACTCAACATTTATGTATATTGTGACAAAACCATAAACCTCTTAGTAGGAGCTATTTGTTTTAAGGATGTATATTGTTTGTGTTGAGATCTATTAATATTAGTATCCCACTTAAAGGAGAGGGAACACTGCAGGGAAGCTATAAGCCAGTAGGATAAAAACTCTAAGACCTCAGATCCGCAGTACTAGAAGGGAAGACACATGAACAACATGAAAAAACAAGGGAAGAAAGTGCCCCAAATAAACCAAGATACCACATTATTAGAATCCAAGGCCAGGACAGCAGAAGAAATGTCAGAGAAGGAGTTCAGAATGTATATAACTAATGTGTTCTGTGAATTAAAGGATGATATAAGATTCCAAAACCAGACAAAGACACATCAAGGAAAGAAAACTTCAGACCAATATCTCTAATGAACATAGATGAAAACTTCTCATTAAAGTTCTAAAAAAATGAGTACAAAACATATTAAAAAGATAGTGCACCATGATCAAGTGTGGTTCATCCCAAGAATGCAAGCTTAGTTCAACACTGGAAATCAATAAATGTAATTCATAACATCAATACTTGAAGATAAGAATCATATGATTATCTTAATAGATGCAGAAAAAGCATTTGACAAAATACAACTCTGCTTTATGTTCAAAATAGAAAAACTAGGGATAATAGGAACATATCAACATTTTAAAAGCTATCTATGCTAAGCCAAAGGCCAATATCATTCTAAATGAAGAAAAATTGGAAGCATTCCTTCCAAAAACTGGAAAAGACAGGGATGCCCTCTTTCACCACTTTTATTTAACATAGTCCTTGAAACTCTAGCCAGAGCATTTAGATGAAAGAAATTAAAGGGAAATGAATAGGAAAAGAACACAAAATATGAATATTTGCCAATGACATGATTCTGTACTTAGAGGATTTGAAAAATTCCACCAGAAAACTTCTAGAACTAATAAATGCTTTCAGAAAAGTAGCAGGATATAAAGCCAACACCTGTGTGCATCAGTGACAAATCCTCTGAAAGACAAACTAAGAAAACTACCCTATTTACGATAGCCTCAAAGAACATAAAATACTTAGGAATCAACTTAATGAAAGAGGTGAAAGACCTCTACAATGAAAACTACAGAACATTAAAGAAAGAAATCAAAGAAGACCTTACAAGATGGAAAGATCTCCCTTGTTCTAGGATAGGCAAAATTAATATTGTCAAAATGACCATACTACCCTAAGCACTATAAAGATTTAATGCAATTCCCATCAAAATCCTAATGACATTCCTCATAGAAATATAAAAAGCAATCATGAAATTCACCTGTAAAAATAAGAACCCCAGAATAGCCAGAGCAATCCTTAGCAAGAAGAGTGAAGCAGGAAGCATCACAATACCAGACCTTAAACTATACTACAAAGCTATAGTAATAAAAATGGCATGGTACTGGCACCAAAATAGACATGTAGACCAATGATATGGAATAGAGGACACAGAGACAAACTCAAATACAGTTATCTCATACTAGGCAAAGGTGCCAAAAACATATACTGGAGAATAGATAGCCTCTTCAACAAATGGTGCTGGGAAAACTGGAAATTCATATGCATCAAAATGAAACTTAGCTACTATCTCTCACCATGCACAAAACTCAACTCCAAGTGAATCAAGGACCTAGGAATTAGACCAGAGACCCTGAACATAATAGAAGAAAAAGTAGGTCCAAATCTACATTGTGTCAAATTAGGACCCAACTTCCTTAACAAGATTCCTACAGCGCAAGATATAAAATAAAGAATAATAAATGGGATGGATTCAAACTGAAAAGCTTCTTAACAGAAGAAACAATCAATGATGTGAAGAGAGAGCCTACATTTTGTGAACTAATTTTTACCACACACATATCAGAGCACTAATCTCTAGGATTTATAGAGAACTTAACAAACTTAACACCAAAGAAACAAATAAACCAATCAATAAATGGGCTAAGGAACTGAATAGACACTTCTTAGAAGATAAGTCAATTGACCAACAAATATATGAAAAAATGTTCAACATTTCTAGTGATTAGAGAAATGCAAATCAAAACTAAGACTTCATCTCACTCCAATCAGAATGGCAGTTATTAAGAATACAAGCAGCAATATGTATGTGGGGATGTGGGGAAAAAGGCACACTTTTATATTGCTGGTGGGACTGCAAATTGGTGCAACCAATTTGGAAAGCAATATGGAGATTCCTTAGAAAACTTAGAATGGAACCACCATTTGACTTAGCTATCCCACTCCTTAGTTTATATGCAAAGAACTTAACAGCATACTACAGTGACACAACCACTTCGATGTTTATAGCAGCACAATTCACAATAGCTAAACTGTGGAACCAACCTAGATGCCCTTCAATAGATGAATGGATAAAGAAACTGTGGCATATATACACAATGGAATATTATTTGGCATTAAAATAGAATAAATTCATGGCATTTGCAGGTGAATGGATGGAGTTGGAGAATATTATGCTAAGTGAAATAAGCAATCCAAAACAAAGGCCAAATGTTTTCTCTGATTAGTGGATGCTGATCCATAATGGGGTTTGGGGAGAGCATGAGAGAAATGGAAGAACTTTGGATATGGCAAAAGGGAGGGAGGGGAAGGGAGAAGGCATGGAGGTAGGAAAAATGGTGGAATGAGATGGACATCATTACCCTAGGTACATGTAGGGAGATACGAATGATGCAACTCTAATTTGTGTACAACCAGAAAATAAAAAATTGTGCTCAACATGTATACTATGAATTGAAATGCATTCTGATATCTTAAAATTTTAAAAATTTCTATTAAGCTGATGTCTTTTAAAATTTTTAATCTACTATGTGGATGAATATTAAAAACTTCAGGCTGAGTTAAGTAAGCTGAAACCAAAAGATTTCATACTGCTTGCTGATGAGGAGTAGCAGTGTGGTTTGACAGGCAAGACATGAGTATGTGCTGGTACGATTGCTCTAAATGTTACCAAGTGTTGTGGCTTATGGAGAATGTGTATTCCAAACTTCACCCAGCAGCCCACTTAATACATGTGTGCTATCCTTAATTGGAAGTAAATAATAAAGTATGTTATATAAATAAATACCAAAGGCTAGGGATGTAATTCAGTGACAGACTGCTTGCCTAGCATATGTGAGGCACTGGGTTCGATCCTTTGCACCATATAAAAATATAATAAAGACATGCTGTCCATCCATAACTATAAAAAACAATTTAAGAAAATAAGTACTCAATAACAAACAATACTTAGGTATACAATTGCTAGAAGCAAGTGTTGTTTTATAGTTATTAAACTTGATATTTCATGCAAAGTTGTTTAGCAGTCTCAAAACTACTCTGTATTGTGAATTTGTTGTCTTCAAAATAATTGGATTTATTCATTGTCAGTTTCTCATTGTTAGAAAAATAATTTACATTTTTTAAAAAGGAGTAAAATTTGGTCTATAGGGTGTTTGTTTAACCATAGAAATTCATTTCAGAAATACTTGAAACATCCCATAGATCATTCAAATCTAAACTGTGGAACCAAACTAGATGCCTTTCAATAGATGAATGGGTAATGAATGTGGTATATATACACAGTGGAATATTACTTAGCATTAAAAGAGAATACAAATATGGTGTTTGCAGGATGGGGTTGGAGAATATGCTAAACTAAGTAAGCCAATCCCCCCCAAACCAAAGTCTGAATGTTTTCTCTGATAAGTGGATGGTGATCCATAATGGGGTTGGGGACATGGGATGAATGGAGGAACTTTGGATTAAGCAAAAGGGAGGGAAGAGAGGAGAAGGAACATGGAAGTAGGAATGATGGTGGAATTAGGCAGCCATCATTACCCTAGGTACATATATGATTGCATGAATGGTGTGACTCTACTTCATGTACAAGCAGTGAAAAATTGTGCTCCATTTGTGCACTATGAATCGAAGTGCATTCTGCTCTCATGTATAAATAATTAGAATAAATTTTAAACTGGTAATTCAAATTTTAAAGAGTTAAACACAGATAACCTATCAATAAATATATAAGTGTATATGTACATGTATAAAATGCTTTATAGTTATATAAATAGAAATAAAGATGGTTGATACACATATATCCCATAAGTACTTATCTTCTGAGAAGATCTAGAAGCAGCAGCAAGTAGAAATGTGTGCAGTAGTGTCAAGATCTTGGTTTATAAATATCATTCTCAAGTATAAGGAATCTGGGCTTTTTAAAGGTTTGAATGATTCCTGAGTCTTTCAGAGCTAGGATGTAGAAAAATTTTTTTATAAATTACCAGCATCTTGCAATTGAAGAAACTAAGTAAGCGTCAAATAAAGGTATGTCAAAAGGTCAGGGAGTCAGCTTCAAGGACTTCCAGTGGCCTTACATGGAGCAAATGAAGCATTAAAATGGTATTATTATTGGCTTATACTTTCTCATATTTAATTTTCTGGTCAAGAAATAGGCTGCATTTTCGGCATTAGCTCCTAATGGTGCCAGAAATCAATATAACTGAACTATCAGCACTTAAGAGTAAGTGCATCACTTCCTGATTGATTAATTGATTGATAGATTTCTGAGATTAACATAGGACAGTCCTAACTCTCAACATTAACACATGTACCTAGTAGCATAGTCTTCTGCTTCATTGCAACCAATTAATATGTTTAAACTTCAAATCAACACTCTGTCTTCATTATATTATACAATTGTCGGTGTCTTTTCAAAAAGTGTCTGGAAATTGATATCTGACGTCATATTTCTTCTGGCAGGCTTGCTAAAATGTCAGAATACAGAATTAGAAGGCCTGGACTTGAGTTTGGTTCAGATATTTTAAAGATCCCTGTGATGTTGGAAAAAGTCACTTAATCTCTAACATTTATTATAGCTAAAAATGTGAGCAATGGAATAGCAATCACATCTACTATCAATTTCTCAGAGTTTGTGTGTGTGAAAGTTGTTGGAGATTTCCTTATAACCATGTGAACCTAATTTAATTTCAGCTCTCCTTCAAGGCCGTGATAAAACTTATCTGCCATAATTGAAGTTTCAATTTCTCTCGTATCTTTTCTATTTATATATTTTTATGAAAATACTCATGGAAAAGAAGAAAATCTCTAAATATTTCTAAGAATGTTTTATATAATTGACCTACATTTTGTTTAATACTCAAGTTCAGGTAATAAGTTCTACTGTTCTGCAGCACAGGGATATGACTCTAGTTCACAATAAACTATTATATATTTTATCAATAACTAGAAAGAATCTCAAAGTCCTCAATCAAAACCTAATGGTGAAGAAATGGAAATGATAATTATCCAGATTTGTTCAGTATATATTGTATATATGTATTGAAATATCACACTGTAGCTCATAAATATGTGCACTTATTACATATTCACAAAAAATTGAGATAGAAATGCTAACTACATTAATTGCACACTGCATATATGTATGAAATTTTACACTAAAACTCATGAACTTATACAATTCAAATAATAATTTAAAAAAAACAGTATTTATTGATAATCCACAATGTTCAAATTTTTTTCCTCTCATTATCTAACCTCTTTTTAAAATTTGTTCTTTTTAGATTATATGACAATAGTTTATATTTTTTTCTTAAATGAATCATCAACTATGATATGCCAATTAACACTTGTTTGCACTTGATGAAAAAAGGTATATATTTAAAGAATATTATGGAACACAAATAGTAAAAAAAAGTTACTACAGTGAAGCAAGTTAACATATCCATCATCTTAGTTACCTTTTATTTGTTGTAAGAGTAATTAAAATCTATTAACTAGCATGAATCTTATATACAGTATGACTTTATTGCCTATAATCCTCATGTTGTATATTGAATCTCTAGATTTGTTAATCCCACATATCTGCTCCTTTGTATTCTCTTCCTACATCTCCCCTAATCCCTCATTTCAGTTCTTGCTAACCTGTTTTATTTTCTATCATTGTACACTTGTAGTTTTTCTTTTCCTGATACCACATATAAGTGAGATGATGTACTGTTTTTAGTTATGTGTCTGACTCATTTTACTTGGTATAATATTCATCTATGGTTCATCTATGTTGTGGCAAATAGAAAGATCTCATTCTTTCATAGGACTGAATATGCCCTCATATCAGATAAAAGGGACAAAGAAGAGTGCATTTTGATATATTATACATACATGGAGTGTAACTTCTCCTAGTTAAGATCCCATTCTTGTGGTTGTACATGATGTGGAGTTTCACTGGTCATGCATTCATATATTGATAGGAAAATTACGTATGATTCATTCTATCTTTCCTATTTCCATCCCCACCTCCCTTTCCTTCATTACCCTTTGTATAATACAATGAAATGTCCAAGATTCTATGCTACATCCTCAGAGGGTTTTAGACAATATTTATAGATAGAAGAATGACTTTCTGTTAACAAATAAAATAACTAAATTTTTAAAAAACACAAGATAGTCATTTTAGATAGTTCATGTCAAATGTCTAAACAATATGACTTACACACTTGTTGATGAAATGTTAAATTGTGTTTTGTCATAATGTCCACTCAAATAGATTTTGTAAACTAGCCAGGTGCAGTGGTGTATGCCTGAAATCCCAGTGGCATGGCTCCAGAGGCTGAGGCAGGAAGATTGTGAATTCAAAGCCAGCCTCAGCACCAGCGAGGCACTAAGCAACTTAGTGAGACCCTGTCTATAAAAACACAAAATAGGGCTGGAACTGTGGCTCAGTTGAGTACCCCTGAGTTCTATACTCAGTACCAAAAAAAAAATTGTAAATCAAATCTTCATGCTAAAATGCTATTGTGATATTCTATATTATTCCAGAAGATTCAAAGTGAATACTAGTTATTTTTTAAATTTAAGATAAATAAATGTAAACATAATGTCATATTCTATTTACACATGTAACAATGAATTTCAAGCATTCTTATAGCTGGAAAAATGTCATGGCCTCAAACTAAAATTTGAGCTTTGAATTACTTTAATAATTTAGGAGCCTTTTTCTGGATATATTTTAAACTGTACGAATGTTTTTATTTAGAATTGCAAAAATTGTGTACTTATAAACATATTTCATTTTATCTTTTAAAGTATAAATTTTAAAGACAGAAATTTTAAAAATAGGACAATTATTTCAAATTGTTTTATTCATTCCATAGTGGAGATACTACAGATCTCAAATATCTTTTTCATAATTAAGACATCCAAAAAGACCTAAAATTTTGAAGATTTATTTTTAAAGTTTTCAGTAAACTTAAATGGTGGTAATATGTAACCCTTACTGACTTAGGCAGAGATTTTTAAATCTCAGTGTGAATATTCATTTTATTTCCAAATATTAGAGAATTGTTTTACTGGGCACTACTCCTGGATATATTACATAATCTATATTGTATTACTTCTATTCCAACTATGAAATACTGTGAATTCTAACACACATTATGCCCTAAGATTTTAAGGTAAGTGTCTCTGGATCTATATAATCCATGGCTTCCAGTTTATAATAATATTGCTCTACAAGTCTTGCATGAAAGAAATAATTTAACTAGATGTGGAATACCTATGCACTTTAGAACACTTCAAAATGTTATCTGACTTGGTACCCTAATTTAGGGAGAACATTTTCAAATTGTTTCTGAAAATTCCATCATTTTGCAATCTTTTTCTTTCATTATTTTCCTTTCTTTTAAACTTATTTCCTTTTGTGCCTCATAGATTTTCATTTTGCTTTAATTTATATTCTAAATGTTGTTGGAAGACTAGAATTATATTAATTATCTCTTGAGAGGTTCATATCTGCATCCAGAAAACGTCAAACGCAGATAAGAATCAGATTCACACTTTGTGTGTGTTTGTGTATGTGTGCACGCGTGCATGCATGTGCGCTCTCACCTGTGTGTTTTTATTAGACAGGGTCACCCTTAGTTGCTTAGACCCTTGCTAAATTGCTGAGGATGGCTTTGAACTGGCAATCCTGTTGCCTCAGCCTCCCAAGTCACTGGGATTGCAGGCGTGTGCCACCATGCCCAGCTTGTCCAAAGGTTTTTAAAAGATCCCGGCTTAAAGTATGAACAGGCTTTCTAGGATTGTTCCCTAATATTAAAAGACACTGAACTCCAAATTTTACTCCCTAGTAGTGAAAATCAGTTAAATATTTGATCAATCTTCTTGACTATTTCATTGGTAACTGAAAAACATTTTTTTAAGGAAAACAATGACCTGTACACAGTAGCCAAGCTTAACTCTTTGATTTGCTGTTTTCTTTTAGCTCATGGTTCTATAATTATTCACTATCTTTTGGATATCTAATTATTTGAATAATTTCTAAAGAAAACCCATGTTTTCTATTTGTCCTTGAGAGGAGAATTGTAGCATTACCTAGACTTCAATTTGTAGAACTGAATACTTACATATTATTGACTTTATATGACATTCTTACATAGTATTGACTTTATATAAGAGTAAGTGTAAAGATTGCTATGAAAAGGAATCCAGTATACTAATTGTCTATTTTAAAATATTTTTTAAAGTAATAAGCTACAGAAGTCTGTTAGAAAAGCATATCCACAAATGCATAATCTTGTCAACCATTGTCTATTTTTTCATATATGTTTACATCAATTCCATTCTCAGTGTCATTTGACACCATTTTCCTAAGCAGTCAGTTCTCAAGAGAGAACTAATTTTTAGGCTTCAAATTACATTTAGAAAATAAACCATGTCTAAAACAAAATGAAAACCTATAATGCACAAAAGGAGGAAAGTGTAAAACATAGGTAAAATAGTTGATTCACATATATATTGTTAGAGTGTTAGATGGATAGAAGAAGATGTGTCTAGCTATTTAGATATGGCCCCAGGGACCTACTTCCTCCAGCTATGTACCACCTACCTGCACTTAACACCCAGTAGCTCATTAAGATATCAAGAGATTAATCCATTGATGAAGTCAGAGCCATAATCATTGCCAAAAAGCATTACCCCTGAGATTTGCTCCACTGAGGATCACACTTCCTAAATATGAGCTTTTGCGGAACATTCCAGGTCCAATCCATAACCTTCTCTTTCCTGTATTTCTTCTCTTTTCCACTCTATATTAAATTTTCTGTAATTTACCAGTCTATCTTTTAGCTCACTACTTGTTTTTGTGACTTCTGTTTTTATAATGCTAATTTGAATGTCATTAATGTCTATAAATATATTGCACTTGATTATAATGACTTGAATTTTTAATGATCTTGCTGCTTAATAATATTGTGCTATGCTACATGTACTTACTCTATATTCTGTAGCAGATAATCCCAATTATCAAAGTATTGGCATGTATAATTCTAATACATTGCTTTTTCAAGTTCTTGTTTACAATGATTTGTTTCCTCATGACTTCCATGATTTTTCATTATGTGCTAACATTGCTTAGAATTTTAATAGTTCATGTTCCAAGAACTGGTTATAAACTATGTTACTCAAGAGAGGATTTTGTTTTGTTTCTAACAGGTGCCCGAGAGTAACTAAAAATCCATGACTACTTTAATCATCAGCTAGTTTATTTTGGAACCATAGGGTATTGTGTATTCTTGTTTCAAGTCATTGAAAGTAGACATTTTCTTAGAAATTGTAAGGAGAAAACTTTATTTTTTCACCATCACTAAGAGCTCAGTGTGAGACTAGCAAATTAGCAATTTGAATTTGTTTTTTGCTGGATTTAATCACTGGTGAATTATGGTTTTGGAATCTCTGGACTGAACTTACCCTTGTATTGGCTGTCATTTTTGTTTCTAATCCCACATGAAGCCTATCTTGATAACAAATGATCTAAGATATTTATCAGAAATTAGAGAATACTCTCAGGACAATGCCCAATCCTTTGCAAATATATTTCCCTAGATTTGTTTTCATGGTGTTTTTGGTCTCATTGCTGCTTTAATTCAAAATTATCAAGACATTAAAAACCATAACTTTGTATTCCATCCAATCTGAAACAGAAGTTTTGCTACACATCATTTAAGACATAATTTAGTTTAAGAGGGTGACTATAGACTACATAGTTTTTAATCTAAACTCTTCCACTTACCATCTGTGATACCCTGAGCAACTTACATGATTATCCTCTTCATCACTAATGGGGAGAGTTGGGTAACAGTATCCACATCATGGCTTAATATGAACAATAAATTAGTTATTTAAAATCCTTAGTCCTCAATAATTCTGGAATACTTGACATTCAATAAGGTGCAAATAGACAGATATTTTTAATATGATGAAGTGATTTCATGTTTCATATTCATATTTCAGAATCAAAATTAGACAACAAACTACTTGAACTAATACACACTTTTTAAGAAATAGAAATTCTCCAGCCATTAAGACAAACATGGTCTCAAATTAGTTATGTAGAATCTCTTGATTTCAAAGAAACAACCTACATTAATCAGCAAGTATGGTGGAAAATTGCCATATCACAATACTGCATATTCTTTGTGAGGCTGAGACAGGAGAATCGCGAGTTCAAAGCCAGCCTCAGCAATTGAGAGGTGCTAAGCAACTCGGTGAGACCCTATCTCTACATAAAAACACAAAATAGGGGTACTCAACCACTGAGCCACAATCCCAGCCCTGAGTTTAATCCCTGATACCAAACAGAAAAAAAATACTGCATATTCTGTCCTCATCTTTACATGAAGAAACAGCTCAATTTTCAAAACATGGGATGAAGCTTTAAGATGATTATTGCTTTGGAAATTTTGGAATCAAATACATATTTTACTACCCAAAGTATTTAAAATAAGTTTATAGCCAGGTATAAGGTGCACACTTGTAATTCCTGTGACTGGGGAGGCTGAGGCAGGAGCATCTCAGATTCAACGCCAGCCTCAACAACTAAACAAGGTTTTAAGCAACTCAGTGAGACCCTGTCTCACAATAACAAATAAAAAGGGCTGGGGATATAACTCAGTGATTAAATACCAGTGAGTTCAATTCCTGGCATAACAAGAAAAAAATGGTTTACATATTTTATGCAACACAAAAAAGCCTTAATTTCTATGATGTTTCCAAATGATCACTATTCTAAAGAAAGTATTTTTTAAAACTTTTTACCCAGGCTGAGAAAGTATGCTTGTATCAAGTTGGTTATAATAAAGTATGTGTGTGAATGATTAGTGTGGTGACAAGAATGACTAGATCTCTATCTATTTTTTGATTTTAAATTTAAAAAAGTCAATATGATTTCATTAGAAAAATAATATAAAATATAATTATTTAAAACAAGTTTTCATAGAAACAAAAGAGAAAACAGTGTCTGACTTTCCATTTGATAACTTTTATGCTAACTTTGTTATTTAGCACCAGCCACCCATTATTTTGCCTTTCTAAAATCTGAGTTTAAGGGAACTTCATAATCTAGAAGTTAAATAAAAGTCCTTCAATCAAGATTTTATTTCAGATTAGCCATTAAGGCAAATCCATTACTGAGTTTGGCACATGTTAGGTGCTCACCTAATATTTCTAAATAAATTCATAAATACATTTCAGAATGAATTTAAGAGGTGATTTTTCCAGAATTTTGCACTGTCATATATATGATATTCTGAGATTTTATTGTCTTAAAATTCATTCTAAGTAGTTTATTACTCTTGCATTTTACAAAATAAACACTACATCTTTATAGCTCTTGGCATAATTTTGCAATTTAACCATTCTTCCTTTACTTATTTTTAATCTTCAATTATTTAAAATAGTTGTCATGTTACAAAATGTATTAATAAACATGTCCCTTATAGTTATTCTGCTTTTCCTATCCTTTTGTCTGTATGATATTGAGGCATTAACTACATTGTTAAACATTATCCATTTTTCTACTATGGCTTTAATAATTACATGTTTTCTTTACATTTTCTTTTTAACAGTTCCATTAAATTTGTGCTCAAAATCTTAAACTCTAGGGAAATACTTTATATTCATTTATTATAGCAACTTTTTCAGAAGTGTCCATCTCAGGAACTTCATTAGATATGCAAGAATAAGTTCTGTCCTCCATAAACTCTGCAACTGCCTAGACTTCCATTTTTCCAAAGGAGTTTTCACAGTGAAAGTCATTCTCTTTTATGGTATTAGACCTACAAGTGGCAACAGATGCACTCACATGTAATGAAACACAAGGCCCCAATTTGGCATTGCTAGTCAAGAGTTTCCTCTTTTAGGAGATGTCACTTTTTGCACTCAACAAGCTCTCCTGCTAAATTAATCTTTGGTTGGCATTTATGTCTACTTGAAACTAGCTTGCCACTTCCTCAGTATGGCACCATGACAACCTAACAGATGGGCCTAAGGACATGCATGCCAGATGATCTGACAACCAGGTTTAAACATTACAGGATATATTCTCTTCCTCAAATACTGAAATAATGATCCACACTGAATATTTGTATATTAAAAAAACAATGAAATAGCTACTATTTAAGCTTTCTATAAATTCAGATTTTTTCAATTGTATGACAGAATTAAAGATACATTATGATCATATTTACACCTCTTTGTATATTTGTGCAGATACTAGTTAAATAAAAGCAAGGTCAAACTTACTATCCCAGGAGTACTTAGAATTTCAGAGGAATTAAGGAGGGCTGCCTTTAGATTAAGCATTGAAATATTTAAAGTCAACTATCTGGTTCTTAATGTTTTTCCCAAACATCTTTCTTCAGTTACAGACCCATTTTCTGTCCTTCTTTGTAGATTCTGTGTAGCTTAGGGTTCCTAATTTACTGAACTCTATATTATTTCTTTTATCCTGATTCTTTACTACCTATCTCTTTTGTATTTCTTTTTTCTACACTTCAACCTGGTATTAACTCAATCTCTAAAAGTCTAGCTGGGTGCTGTGGTGCACTTCTGTAATCCCAGTGACATGACAAGCTGAGACGGGAGGATCGCAAGTTCAAAGCCAGCCTCAACAAAAGTGAGGTGCTAAGCAACTAAGTTAGACTCTGTCTCTAAATAAAATACAAAATAGGGCTTAAGTTGTGGCTCAGTGGTCAAGTGCCCATGAGTTAAATCTCCAGTACAAAAAAAGTCTAGACTTTTCATTATCAGTCTGGTTACACCTATTTTAACTTAATGTTACTGAATTTTTAAAATTAGTATTACCTTTTAGAAGTAGTAACTTCCTCTGGGTACTGTGATGGGCTCAGCCATTTGCATCCATGTATTTAAAAAGTTTTTATTACTAATACTTTGTCTCAGTTTGTTTTACCTTCTCTAGCTTTAGGTCTATTGTTACTCTTGTTAGGAAATTTTATACTTACATATTTCCTGTGCTTACTAACAATATTAAGAAAAATTTATGCAAAATGAGTGAATTATTATTTGAAAGTGGTATGATTATAGCTATGTATTCTTCCCAAATAATCATATTTGCTTCTGATTGACAAGAGTATTTAAGGTCTGTATAATTTGTGTAGGTTTACCCAAAACAGATTAAAATAAAAATCTTAAGGCAACTAGATAACATGAAATCAAAATAATTCCCATTATAACATTGCTTTGCTTTTTTTAATATACAAAAGAAATGTTTTATTGTCCTAAACCTTGCCAACATTGGCTTAGATCTATACTATACTTGTATGAAATTTTATCATGTAGTTAACAAGAATTTGCATGCCACTTTAATCTGGTATAATACATGTAAGAAGCCAAGATTGCATAATTTTACAGGTATGTAAGTAAATTTCAGACATGTTTCCTGCCAAGTCACCAAGGAGCTTCTCAAGAAGGCTTGTAGTACATACTTATTCATATCTTTCATAGGATTTTTTTCCCAGTACACATGTATATATAGCTTATACTTGAATAAATATTTCCATATGTATAAATTGATTTCTATTAACCATATGAAATTCCCTCCAAGAGCCTGGTAACCAATTGTTGCTTGATAAATATCAATAATTTTGCCAAACATCATTTGAATAATTCTATAATTGGCAAATAATTATATTAGCATCAATTTAAAGCATGGTCAATATTTAGAAAGAGAATGACTAATAGAATTGATCAGTTTTCATCAAGCTTTATTGAACCCTTAATTCCATATCCAGGATTAATTCTTCCTTTGTGTGAGCCTCTGAGATCACTAGAGCATCAACTTTTCTTTCTTAAATTTATATATTTATAATGATTTTGCATGACTTTTTTCCTTAAGCAAGATTTGATATTCTGAGTTTTAGAGCTATAGTCTTATTTGAACCTCACACTTAACCAGGGCAGGAGGGCAACAGCTATGGAAATATGGCTGCCTATCTGCTTTAACTCAGCCCTGTGACATTATCTTAGTGCTAAAGTATTAGTGGATTTTAGAAATAAGGCTTAACTTCTGCAATTTTAAGATTTCTGCTATTGTTATCTTAAGAAATGGTTAGAATTTTAAGTGGGGTGCTCATTTCTCAGATTTATTATTATTCCACTACTAATAGTAAATTTATATAAAAGTAAGTATGATAAACAGATGGACCAGATATTCATGATTAAACTTGATTATTTTCTACTTTTGGTTTAATCCGTGTAGAAATCTATATCTGATTAAAATGTTTCTTAATGAACTTGGAAGCAAAGGAAGAGCTATTACATAATAACACCAAGTGTCACCTCATGCACTACTGGTGTAGAGCTGTTGAGAGGGTTACATATTTAGTTGTAGGAAGATTGAAGTTTTGAAAGACATTGTTTTTAATGTATGTATGTATTTATTTATTTATTAACCTTTTGTCTGTGTCAGCACTGTTTCTATTAGTCTCACTCTTTTTTTATCTATTGACTATTTTATTTGGATAACCATAAACCCTTAGTGCAAAGACCCATCTGTACTCTCTGAGAAAACATTTTATTGTTTATCTCTCAGAGGGAAAAGTTATAAATCTGTTTGAGTTAAGAGACATTTATTGATGAAAATAACAGCAGCAATTTGAAAAAAAATGTTCTTAAAGGCATTTAACTTTCATACCTGTGCCACATATCTGAGGCTGATCTTTCAGATTAAATTTTGGGTTCAACATTACTCCATAGTTTCTACAATTAAGTATAATGAATTATTAGAGCCTTTTAACTTCGCTAAAGTCCACACTTTCTGCCTAGCTCACTGCAGCATGCTAATAGCCTGGTCAAAACTCTGCAGCTCTAAAAAATTCTGAAGTTTGAAAATCTGGTTAAATAAGGTTCTTACTTTGTTTATAAATATGAGTCTGGAATTCCTTGAGACAGACATATCCTAGTCTGATCACCAAATGTTTATCATCAATTCAGCTTTTATTGCCTACTCATCCTATTTAGGGTCCCATCTATCCTTTGCATCTTATTATTAGAGCAGTCATATTAGATACCTGTGATTTTGTTTGAGCAATTTCTAAAAATCAGGGATGGGCTCTGACTTCCAATATCTATAGACTAAGACATGTTTTTTAAACATGTTCTATCAACATGTTTTTTGATTAACTTACCAACTTTAATTACTTTTGTAGTTTCTTTGATGAAGAAAAATGATTTCACCTTATAGATATTGCTGACCAGGGGCCTTTGATAGTATGGAAGTATTTTTACACATCATTTGATCTTGTGCTCACACTTTAAAGGTCCAAGAATATCATAAATACCAAGAACAATTTCTATATACTTGCCAGCAACCAACTCTTCTCTACAAGCTGAGTACACCATGCCTAGGAATAGCCTCCTGCCACGGAGAAGTTTCTGTCAATGCATTTGTTTTTGACCTTGGCTATTGTCTAGATTTTCTTTATGGACTAACAGTGACAGCTCTTTTGAAATACATATGTGTGGTTGACATTTGTTCCTTTCCTCACCTGTGCAGAGAAGCATTAGGAAATCTAGGTGAAAGATAAAAGTGCTTCACTGAGATCCACAGTTATCTGAGTAATTCTTCACCCAGTAGGAAAAAGAAAGACAATCAGTTTTAAAATATTATTTCACACTGAACTTTCTACAGTAAGAATAATAGCCCCTATCTGCAACAATCTAACTCACTAGCTGCCAAGGAAAAAATAATTTAAAGAAACATATAAAAGCCCTGGCAATTGTTAGAACTAGACAAACTCATTAAGTTCTAGAAAGAATTTCAATTTACGTATAATACAACAATCGTGATTTTTTTTTCTTAAATTGTTGCCTCTCTTGTATACAGTCTTAAATTGTTATCAGTAAGCTATCTTGGTTCTCTTAACTTCTTTACCAAAAAAAAAAAGGGGTGGGGGGATGGTGCAGACAAAATAACAAAAACAACAATGGACAAAATTACAACCATGCAGTAACCCCTACAAGTGTTCATATGTTCTTATTTGGGTCCATTATTTGTGGAGACGACAAAAGTGGTCAAGGTAAAGTTCATATAAGATTGTAGTTAATAGCAGAATACATTGACCTCATTCTGCAAAAATTTGCAAAGCACAATCACACCGAGTATGTAATTTAGTCAGCTCATTCAGTTAGTGATATCTGCCTAAGAACCTGAAAAAGTGAAATTTTATTGATATTACATGAATAAGGGTAATTCATTTCTCACTTCAACCTACAATACTCTGCTTGTAACACTTTATTATTTTACCTTCTGTTACAATGATATACTAATTAGATTGCATGCTCTTTGAGTACAGAGTTCACACCTAATGCAAATTGATATACCTTGAAATTAATTTAATGAATATTATATAAATATCTAAGGAGAAATAAGCAAAGATTACCCCTTGCTTGAGGTAAAATAAAACATAATGGCATAAGCATGGATCAGAAAGTTGCTATGTAAACTTTACCATTTGAAATGGAAATCTGAATTTCTCTGAACTTCATTTTTCCAGAAAATAATATATAGAAACAACATGAGCAAGATAAAGTTAGAGAAATCTGGTTAAGCTGATAGTCCTTAACTTTTTGGAATTGCATTTTGATCAAACTTTAGCCAGTGTGTGTCTGTCCAAAGTCTTGCCACTGCCCTCTAATAGTAAAACACAGGAGTATGTCAGGCATGGCTTTATGAGTTGCATTGAGACAAAAAAAGAAAATAGCAAGATAGTAAGTCTTAAATTTTAGAGCTTCAGCTAAGATTCCTGACAGGTTATCTCCTAGATAGGAAGGAACTAGGTCTCTGTCATGCAGATAAATTTAGGGGATAGATTTAAATAGACTTCCTGAATTGGGTATAATTCTTTAGATTTAAAAAAAATTTAGATGTTGATGGACCTTTATTTTATTCACTTATTTATATACGATGCTGGTGCTAAGAATTGAATGCAGTACCTCACACATGCTAGGTAAGTGCTCTACCACTGAGTCACAATCCCAGCCTCAATTCTTTAGATTTTTGAAGTGAACTGGCCAAGGATTTGTGGCAATGAAGAAAACTTGAGACCTGGCAAAAAAAGTTTTCTAAGGATCTTTAGTCTGAATATCGGAGGTGCATGCTGTGATCCATGCTCAAGCTGGGTATCCACACAGGGAAGGAATGGTATATAACTGACACTGACTCAGTACAAAGTAACACAGGAATGTTCCAAAAAATTTCTAATATTTTGTTTGAGAAGGAATTTGGAGGACTCTATCAAACCTTGAAAGGCATATACTTCATTTTTGTTGCTATTTTGAGCTGTAGGCTACTATTTATTCTTGTAACAAATCTTTTTATAGATAGATGCCATTAGAGAAATAGAAAAAACAAAGTACTGGTAACTCCTAGAAACTGGCCACAGCAAAGAATGAGTGTGTCTCACAAGTCTCAATTACCAAAGTTAATGTCCTCCTTGGAGAATGTAGCATTCCAAAAATAGAATGTATGAGTCCTAAACTCTGTTGGATCCTCCAAGTCAATGGCTTTGCCTCAGGGCTTCACATCTGCCAATCTTAGATCAAGAAGATCAAGGTCAAAAGAGAAGAAAGTATATTAGATAGAGTATGGAATGTTTCATTTACGTTTTTGATGGTGTTAAATAAAAGAGAAGAATACATATGAGTTAAAATAACTCTAATGTGGTTTTTGTACTAGTTGCAAGAAATATAATTTTTTTCTTGATTCTAAAAGTATGATTTATTTTTTCTGCCTTAAAGGCAAAATATGTTTCTCTTAGATAAACTCTACCTGTGAAAAAATAAAATCTGCAATTTTTTTCATGAAATCTACCATTAAGACTGTAGAATTTAAAAAATATATAATTATTAATTTGGGGAAGTTATCTCCAGATGAATGGATGACACTGCTTAATTGGAGACAGAAAATCCCATCATTAAAATTATAAATTTTTGTGCATGAACTAGGTCATGTATCTCTTCCTAGGAGTTTTCACCCTTTCTTCCGTGGTGTTTGTGTTCATTTGTAGTTTCTCATTTCCTTCACTGCAAGAATATGGAGCAACAGTAAAATTTAACACACACTAACAATTATTATAATCAATAGATAATTTTACTGGATAAAAAATAAATGTAAATACAAAATTCATTTCATTGATTAGTATATTTATTCATCATCATTTAATCTTCATGTTTATTTTCCCTCTTGCAATTTTTTATTAACAGCTTTTTGATTTCTTTAGTTGATGTAATGATGCTATTACTGTTAGTCAGTATTAACACTTTTTAAATTTCTATTATTATTATTATTTGGTACCAGGGATTGAACTCAGAGGTACAAGACTACTGAGCCATATCCCTAACCTTATTTTGTGTGTTATGTAGAGACAGGGTCTCATTGAGTTGCTTTGCGCCTTGCCGTTGCTGAGGCTGGCTTCAAACTCGTGATTCTCCTGTCTCAGCCTCCCAGTGTTGGGATTACAGGTGTGCACCACCATGCTTGGCTCAGTATTAACACTTTTAATGTTCAATTGGTATTCCAAGAGCAATTATCCCAAGGATTATTTTTTTCATATTAAAAGCAGAATTATTGACCCATAGGGGTGGAAATCAACCAAAGATGAAAAGCTAAAAAAATTAAACTCAGAATTAATATTCCTATTAGTTAGGTAAACACTTTTACACCTCTTGCACTGTAGCTCGAGTTGTAAAGAACAGGAGACAAAATAACTTTACCTCTGCTATTTAGAAAAAAAATCTGAAAATGAGTAACTTAAACTGGCTTATTTTGTTATTTTAAAACTGAAAATAAGTGGTGAAAATAGTGCAAAACACCTTTAAGCAAGAAAAGTAATTTTTTGCTTCTGATATTTTTTACCTAAGTATCTCAACTAAAATAACACTACATATTTCGTGACTTTTCTGCATAATGTATGTGTGTGCTGTGACAAGCATGTATATGCCTGCCTGTCTGGGTTTTAATTTTATGTAAATAAGTACATGTTTTATATACAGTAACAGTGCTATTGCTAAAGAATGCTATATTATAACACAAAAATTTTGGAGAACTTCTAGAAAACAAAATAGAAACTTCTTTTTCTTCATGTAAACTTTGGGCATATCACTAAAATGACTGAAAAAATATGATTATTCTGAACATTTATATAACTAAATATAATTCATACATGTTATAGCCTTAAGAAAAGAATTGCTAGTATTATTTAAATTAATTAGCAATTTATTTAACAAATATTTAAACTTTTTCTAGCAGGGACCAATTGTACTCATAAAATTTCTCAAAAAAATCTGCATTTTTCATGGCTACATTTCACAAAATGAAGAGGAAAGGAAATTGAGTCTCTGTTGAAAGGAGGAAACAGAAAGAAGGCACTCAGATGGTTGACATCATATCAGGTCTTCAACTATGTTAAAATACACATGCAGAAGACATTGGAGTAAATCTATCATATCATCACTCATTGTAATCTTTAAACTCTCTCCTAAAAACTCCCTTTTTTCAGTTTTGCTATCCTGTCTTGTGACTTTTCTGGCATTAAACTGACAATAAATCAATATTTATGTTATCAAATTGTTATGAATATACATGCCTATATCTAATCATTCTAAAAGCTGTATAATTTAGATTTCTAACATTAGTTATTTATTTTAGTAATTTTTCTAATTCTAAGAGATAATCTCTAAAATATAGTTTCACAGAATCTATGCTGCAATTATTTATGCCAAAATTATTATCTTTTTATTCCAAGTAGTCTTCAGGTATTTTATTTTACAATACATATTGAATTTCAACAAAATATACATTACACACAATATTAAAAAACATGAGTCATAGTAACTGGGAAACTGTTCCCTATGAATCAGGTATATAATAACTTCAGCATGTCGCAAGATGTCCTTAGCTATACTTCCTGCTTGGTAGCTACTTGCTCCATAAGAGCCACCACTATCTTGAATTTTTTATTAATCATTCCCTTGTTTTCCTTTGTGTATTCATCTCTAAATATATTCTTCATATACACTTTGAAAAGAGGTAATAATAAACTAAATACTTCATCTCTTATTACTCATTTATTTTGCCTCTAGAATAATGATAACGGTGTGTTTTTTATTTCTGCATAATGCTGTCTCATAAACAAACATAAACGGCACTTCCCCATGTCTTTGTCACAATGCATTTTTAAGTTGTGGAAAAAAACTTAACAGGACATCTAACCTTGTAACACATTTTTATGTACACAATACAGTACTGATAAGTATAAATCTCTATGTAACATTTTACATATGCCGCATGGTAGATCTCTAGTACTTTGTCTTTTATAGCTAAAACTATATTCTGGGATTCAATATTCTACTCTCTGCTTCTGTTTATTAGATGCCTCAAAATAAGTGGAATTATGCTATACTTTTCCTTCAGTAATGATATAATTTATTTAGAACAGAGACAGTCAACATGTAATTGAAAAGATGCTCCACATTACTAGTCATAAGGAAAATGAGAATCAAAGCCACAATAAGATACCCCCTCACACTTATTAAATAACCAGTTCTAGTGAGGATTGCATTGCCGCTAAGAGAACTAATATGAAGGTTTCTCAAAAAATTAATTTTTTTCATTGAATTACCTTGGCATTCTGTATAAAATCAATTGTGTGTGTTTATGTGTTGGGGGATACTTCTCAACTCCCTATTCTTACCCACAGATACGTGAACCTATTCTTTTGCCAAAACTATACTGTCTTGATTAGGAAAACTTTATAATAATTTCTTAAGTTAGGTAGTTTGAGTTCTTTAAGATGCAATTTCATAACATTTTTACAATAAATTATTAATTCAATAAAATGCTAACATTTTACAATTTTACAATAAAATATTAAAGGGCATATGAAATGTGAAACAATTTTACAGGGCATATTATGGAAAGACATTTGCAACTCAATGACAATATCCATATGATTCTGTGACTCTGAATTTCTTGTGGAAATACTCCATTAGCAACACAGACTCTTATCCAGACTTTGATCAACTCATATAAAAATGAGAGTTTTTGTCTTAATGCTGGCATAGCATTATAAACAAGGACTAAAATAGGAATCTTGAAAATTTTGCTTTATCAAGGACCAAAAAATTTTTTTATGTTTGGGCTTTGCTAAAAATAAAAACAAAAGTCCAACATAGAAAGGACATACACTGAAGAAGTAGTCACTGATTGAAGGTTAACTACATGAACCATATGTGTGTTATGTGTGCACACACAGACATGTACCTTCGCCCTTTTAAGTGTAGACATCACCGCTGCTGTTTGGCAATTAACCTACTAGAGAATGTAAATTTTGATAAAAAAGGACATAGTTTTATCATATTGTAATTCATAAAATGCTGAAAATAATATAAAACTGATAAGAAAAACTTGTTTCTAAAGTTTATGTATCACTTCATATGAGTGAATCTTTGGAAGGTAAAATTTTCTATGTTTAATATCCTTTCTATCAATTACAACATACAAATAGAGGATATAAATAAAGTGGATCTGTCAACTAATGAAATGTTTTATGTTAGTTTTAAGTAAGAGAAATTGGAAGAATCTGTGCATGTATGTCTGTGTGTAGTACCTGTAATGTAAAACATTGACATGAATATCCATTCTGCAAAATTATATATCCAAAGTTGTTCACAAATATTTTTCTAAATTGTATCCTTTCATACACCTTTTATACTAGCTGCTTTCCATAAAAACCAAAAATTTCTTACTTCGTCCTAAAGTTTATTGTGCTATTTTCCCTTGGAAATAGATCTGGTAACACTAGGGATGCTTCCTGTGGAAGTGTTCTGGAATATACAAGTATACCAAGAGGGAAGAATCACAGATGTAATTACAGGAGACAAATCAGAAATTGCTGATGGTTATAACCTGCTGCAACATCTGCACATCACTTTAACAAATGGCCCAAAAGATTATACTTTTAGATTTTTTGCATTAGTGTGGAGAAAAATTAGGTCACAGATGGCATTATACATTTTATGTATCACTAGTGAGCTTTAATATATCATATTACAGTGGAAAGGTTTAGACATGTAAGCTTCCTAAATTATAAAATTGATTATGTAATTCTTTGGATATATTATCAGAGGACATAACATGAAGGTCAAGTATTAACCTTGAAACATAGGGACAACAAAAGGGCAAAGAAAAAAAAGTGACAGTTTTCTTCAAGAGACTTGATAGCCTTAACTTTCATTTATTTTCCTAAAAAATAGCAATGTTTAGCCGGGCGCGGTGGCTCAAGCCTGTAATCCCAGCACTTAGGGAGGCTGAGACAGAAGAATCGTGAGTTCAAAGCCAGCCTCAGCAAGGGCAAGGCGCTGAGCAACTCAGTGAGACCCTGTCTCTACATAAACCACAAAATAAGGCTGGGGATGTGGCTCAGTGGTCGAGTGCCCCTGAGTTCAATCTCCAGTACCAAAAAAAAAAAAAAAAAAAAGCAATGTTTATGCTCTTCAATTATTTTTAATTAAAATAAATTTAAATATAGTTGATATATAATCAGAAAGATACATTCTTGCTTTCAGCAAAGATGTCATTTTTCATAGATTTCATATTATGTAATTAATAAATAACTTTAAGCATATACAAGAAAATGTGAAAACAAAAATTTTATTAATCTAGGTTGTTAATAAGAATGGATTAAAAATAAGAAATAACATAATAGTAAAATGAAGAGCAGAAAATATAAAGAAATTAATGAAATATATTTATAGATATATGACTTCTTTGAAAAGATTAATAAAATTAAATTCATAGACTCTAAAATAAAAGAAATTTAGAAAATAATTTTTACCATTAAACATGTAAATTAAACCTTCCACATGTCTAGTGCTAATACTAAAAACTAGAGACATTATGAAGCTCCTTCTTGAAATAAATTTGTTAATAAAATGAACATTTTTTCTGAATACAATGCTCCAAACTTAGTGGAAAAGAAAATTGAAAATCTGCATATTTCACTATTAAAGCAGTTGAATCCATCTTTCAAAGTTTAGATATGAAAAAAATTCCCAACAAGGAAAATTCACTATTGGATTAATCAATAATTAAAGAAATTATCATCACTGTATACTGGCCAAAGGTGAGGCATAGCATCATCATAAAATGGTGTAGCTGAAGAGTGCTACTCTGCTTGCTGAGGCCAAGGAACAGAGAGAAACAGAAAGGGCATAGGGAAGATGAACTCTTCTAGGGCACAACCCCAGTATCACTCACTTTCTCCAACCATGCTCACTAAACCTAGAATTAATCCCCAGTCAATCTACTTAAACTAGCATGTAATGTATAGGTTATAGCTCTTGTAATCTAATCATTCACCTCTGAATATTCCTGCATTAAAATAGGAACTTTGGGGTGACATACCCAAACCATAACTTTCTACCCCCGGTCACCAAAACCTCACGTTTATCTCAATGCAAAAAGTATTTAGTCCATATCTAAGAGTCTTCCAGCATTTTCCTAAAGTCCATACCCAAACTTATAAGTCTTAGATAACTAAGACTTAAGGCAAACTATTGTCTATGAGTTCCTTAAGGATTAAAGAACAAGTTGCATATATTCAATATTCAATGGCACATAATAAATATTTCCATTCCAAAAGGGAGATATATGGTATAGAAAGAAACAAAGCTGAAATCCAGCTGGGAAAACAAGGCCTGTTTCTCCATGTCCAGCATCTGGAGCACATGGTGGTGATATGATTGCCAAAGGATTTGGGCAGTTGTACCCCTTTAACCTTTCTGGTTGCAACGTCGTGACCTCTCTTTTAGCTTGACTCCCTCCACAGCTAGAAATTTTTCTTGACAGTCTGTGTTTTTGTCATCTCTTAATTGCTGAGATTTCCATTCCAGCTTCAGTATTATCACCCCATATTCATGCATCACCCTCTAAGGTGTAGAGGGATTCTGATTCTACTACATTTTTTCTGACCTCCTAAGTTTTCCTTTGAAATCTTAGTAGAATCCTCCATGAAAGCCCAACTCCAGTATCCTGTAATTCTACAGAATCATGATGTCAAAGTCTTTCACAAGCACTAGGAGTATCTAGTGCCTGGAACCATGGCCACAGTGGCCTTTTAGTGTCTGTGTGACTAGGCACAGTGAAACAACATTCTAAGGACTCTCATGTGAACAGTTTCCCCAGGTTCTTTTCTCAATTTTTTTTTTTAAACCATTGAGCCTTAGATGGTGTGGTCTTACCAGTTCCTGAGATGATCTTAAGGCTTCTTTCCTACTGCCTGTGTAAAACACTTAGCATCCCTTTAGTGACTATAATCTCTTCAACAACTACACCTTCCTTGGCTCCAGTTTTACAAGCACTCTATTGGCCCAAATGGCAAGTTTATAAAATCCTTCTGCTCCATCTTCCACTCCTGATTTTCACAGCAAATCTGTGAGTAATATCCATACCGTTGTCTGAATGCTGTGGTGCCTTAAAATTTCCTTCACCACTTTAATTAGTGCATCATCTTTAAATTTGGCATCACAGAAAGTCTCTGGACCTGGGCATAATGTGGATAATATCTTTGCTAGAATATAACACAAATTCCCAAAAGAGTCCAGTTCCCAAGAGAGCTTTCATTCCAATTTGAATATTCATGAGCACAGTCTTTATACATTTCTATCGGCATACTGGTTCTGAGCTCCCACCAGCATCACCTATTAGGCTCCACCTACAACATTCAAAAGCTATTTTAGCTGCATCTCTAAATTTTTCAACTCTTCCCTGAAGCCAGTTTCAAAGGCTTCTGAACCATATGGTTGGTTTAGTTATTACAGCTGCAGCCCCACTCCCAGTACCAATTCCATGTTAGTCACGTTTACATCACTGTAACCAAAATACCCAGCAAAGACCAACTTAGAAGACGAAACATTTATTTTGGGCCATGGTTTCCAGAGATTCAATTCATAGTTGGCAAACTCCATTGCCCTGGGCTCAAAGTGAGGTAGAACACTATAGTTGAAGAGTGTGACAAAGGACTGTTCCTCTACTTCTGATGCCAGAGAACAGAGTGGTGAGGAAGAGAGCTAAGAGAAGATGAACCCTTTCAGAGTATAATCTCAGTTCTCACCTCCTCCAGCCACTCCCAACTTGTCTAGAGTTACCACCCAATTAGTCTATCAAACTAGGATGGAATGATTAGATTACAGCTCTCATAATCTAATCATTTCACCTTTGAATATTCCTGCATCAACACAAGAAATTTATGGGGATACTTCATATCCAAACTATAACACCAATCTTACCAAACTTTCTAGGTAATAAAATTTAAGAAATAATCCAAGGTGTTTAATGAATCCAGCATAACATCAAAATCAAATTGTCATGTCTATGTATAGCATTGAAAAATTGGAAACCAAAAATTTTGAAGCACTATTAGAAATAGGTCAAAAATAAAAATGGTTGGATATAAGTCTAAAATATGTGTAAGAAACTGTGTACTAAAAACAGGAATCAAGATCCAAATAAAGAATTAGACTATACATATGTAAAGGAAGACTTGATACAGTAAGAAGTCAGTTCTACCCAACCTGACCTGTGAACAAAATAAAATCACAATAAAAGTCAACTAAAATCTTGTTGTTTATTTTATTGGGATACAAATGCCAAATAGTTTATGAAAGTTGAAAGAATCAAAATCAAAAAGTTTTTGAGGTTTGAAATTATTCAACAAATTTTATTAACCAACTTCAAATAAATGATAATGCTACCATAATCAAGGCAATGTGATGTCAGCAAAACAGACAAAAAGATGAATGAAAGAACACTGAAACAGACACACAAATGTGGTGAGTTCATTTTGACAACAGTGCAAAAGCATAACAATATAAAATGGCTGTATTTTCAACAATGGTACTGATTGTACTTTTAAACTCTAGAAATTTCAAACTATTATACAGTACCAGAAAACAGATCAATGGTTGTCTTGGATTTGGGAGACAGAGAAGGTTGTAATTTTGGTGGTTGATAGAAATGTTTGATATTTTTATTTTGGTAATTATTTACTGGGGCATACACCACAGCTTACAAAAGCATTAAGCATGTGTAGTTTATTTTATATCAATTATACTTCAATAAAACTATAAAAATAAAAAACTGCAAAATACTCCATATTGTTATTTCATCATATTTTCCCACTAATCATTTAAACAGACGTTTTAGCATAAGTGATAAAAAGAACATATTTAATCAATATCTGGCAGGTAGTGTACTCAGGCTTATGCCCCTTAATACTTACTTTTGAGACAGTAACTTCACCTTAGAGTCAGAAGTTCAGAGAATTAGGTAACTTACTACTTTCAAACAATGTCAGTGGAAAGTTTATGAAAAATGCTGAAATTGTCTAATAAAAATTTTATCTTCCTAAATGCAGTTGGTATATCTGGATATGACATCAAATTTGCAATTTGAAAATATCACTTAAAATGTAATGTGGAAGCAGATTGAAAGGAGGAGGTGGGAACAATTGTTTGTAGGAAGACCAGATAGGAGGCTAATTCAGTATTCCATACAGCAGATGATGGCAGTCTGGTCTAGAATACCGGAAATGAAGAGAAACGGACATATCCAAAATATGCTCATAAGAAAACTCATACAATGTCCTAGTGACTCCAGATGAATATGAGGAAGTGTATTCCATTTTCAAAAATGTATGAAATGCAAAATTATTTAGCTTATTTGGGTTTATTTGACTATATTAAGGACACTAAGTATACAGGATCTAAATATTGCTTATTCTCAACTTTCTCATATGATAACTAACTTACATTTGTTAAGATACTACATTGTTCCTATTACCTAGCTTAGAAAATACAGTTAAAGCTATGTTTATTGCATATGTAATCCTAATGGACACTGAATCCAAGAACATTAGTATTTGTGTGAATTTCAATGATATATTTTCTATTCATACCATTTGTTTTCATAAACTAAAGCCCCCAAACCTCTTTCTGTATGAATCCTGTATGAATCCTGCATAGAGCATGCGAATGGCAGATATTGGTGAGATATTTCTGATGTGGAAGAAAAAAAAGGAGAGCATTAATCTCCAGAGGCAGTCGTAGACCTAGGGGATGTTCAAAGCAGCTCTAGGCTAGCTCCTAGGAAGCATTTGCTTTAGTTCTGTAGCTGCTGAGATTGCTGGGAGGGGAGTCCTCTGAATCATTGGTTCCTGTGATAATGGAGGAGTTCCCAGTAGGTTTTTAATATTCAGAACTGCTGCTATGGAAGATCTCTTGTAAAATCACTTGATTTGCTGCAGCTGAGTGAGTCCTTTAACAATGGCTTCTGGTTTCTTTGACCGTTGTTCTTCTACCTAACTCTTAGAACAGGTGAGTGAACTTCTAATTACCTGTATGCAACCTGTATGATTGAATATTAGTAATTGATTTTGTTGGTTCTGCTTGAACCCTAGTAGAATATCTAATTTTGGAAATCAGATTACATAAAAACCATTCAGATGTATTATTACACATTGATTTTGCTTTTCCTCCCACTTAACACTGGTATAAAACTGCCTATTGGGGTTCGATAGGCTTTTTTTAAACTCTATGGAGTTCCTTTTTAGTAGTTTTTATTCCTATTTTTGAATCCTGAAAATTTTAACGCTGGATCTACAATCCCTGGTACTACCATGCCTCTGCCTGTCACCAGCAAATACTCTATTAAATAATTACCAAAATGTTTATAGTCCTAATTCAACATATTTTTACCCAAGGATCAAATATTATGCAAAGTATATTTTTAAAAGAATAAAAAGATGTTATGACATTAACCAAGTAGACTGGGGAAACATAGATGTGTTTCATGTAAAATTTTATATTATCTTCCCTTGTATATGGTAAAGGAACCTTGAAAAGAAATATTGGAGAATTAATGGTGTGCAGCCATAGTTTTATTATTTTTAACAGGTCTAAAGTTGACTAACCCATAATAGTTCTTGATAACTTAAAAAAGCAGGAAACTTATCTCATTCACTTAAAAGAGAAATGTGAAATAAAATCCATGAAGAAAAAATTACCCAGGAGATATTCTGAATTTTGCAGTATAAAAGGCTTGCCCATTTTCCTTGTATTAGCTTTGTAGACAGAATTGCAAAATTAACAAACCATGAAATTCAACACTACACCAAACAGTAACAGATGCCTGACTCTGCAATTGCTAGAGCAAAAACCAACGAATATATTTCAAGAATTGGAAGAGAGATCATTTTGTTTCCTTTGAAAATTTTTACATTTGCATGCATTATACATACTCTCTTAGAGGATATTCATTTTAAATGCATACCATAGATCATTGTGCCATATAGGAAACATTTTAAAACTCTTGGAGTATTGCCATCATACGTCATATTTGCAATTATTCTTTGTAGACAAAGTGATAATCACACATACCTTACTCTATAAATGTTAAATATCACATCATTGTTTCCCTGCAAATCTAACCATAAGGACTTTCTCTTTCTGATAAGATATTAAAATTATAAGCAAAATTGGGTCTATAATTAAGATAATATGGTAATGATTTATGTACTTTTATATATTCATGGGATTACCAGTAATAGTTTTTGTTGAATTATGTTGCTGTATGTTTTAATAATATTTTAGAATGCTTAAACTTTGTGTAAAGTAACTTAGAAATTATTGAGAAAATGTAGCCAATTTAGAAAACAATTACTACCTTGAAAATAAGTCCCATAGTCTTTGATCAGGTATTTGATTATTGGGATCTTATCCTAAGGACTAGAATAGAGAAATATAAGAAAATCTGTGTGCCAATATTTTCAATGAAATTTGGAAATAAGTTACCTATTAACTGATAATAAAATAATGATACAATTTATCTATATAATATGCCATTAGTATCTGTATTTTAGAATGAAACTCTAAGCAACATGGTGAGAAATGTTTATATGATGAATCAGATAATAATTTTTAAAAGTTATGAAGTATGACCTCCCATTCATATGAAATGCAAATTTTAAAAAGTACAAACTCAAAATCCATGACTGATATTTATAATGCAAAATGCTAACAATAAATGTTTCTGTGAAATGGAAATATGTGTAATAGGTCTTTCTCTCTCTCTTTGTACATTTCTGCCTTCTACATTTTGCTATCATGAACAAAAAAAATTACTCTTTTTATAAACCTCAATAACTGGACATAGTTTGACTTATCACTGATTTATGTAATATGCAAGAAATGTAATGTCTGAGTTTAGATTTCTATGCATTGTGTACATGATATTATGAGGCCAAGAGATCTGTAAAGCCTTGAGTCAGAAATGAAGAGATAGCATCATTATTTCCTATCATGAGGTGGCATAAACTTTCAAAGGACTGAAATATTCTCAAATTCATTATAATCATGAAAATAACAGTTTCTACATAACATGCTAACTGTAGAAATTCAGTGATTATACACACACATACATACACACTCCATGTTATATGCATGGAACTATAGTTAAAGTGAAATACATTTTTGTTCTATTTTGCTTTGTTGCTTTTGAGCCAGAGTCTTGCTATATTGACTATGCTGATCTTAAACACCAAGGTTCAAGTGATCTTTTGAACATCAATATCAGGAGTAGTTGGAGTCCCTGTCATGCACCACTATGCCCAGCTTAGTTCAATTTAAAAATATGTTAAAAAGTTTCCAATTACTCAAAATATTATCAGTCTCAGGTACAAGGACACTCAAAGTGTACCTACTCATGCATGGGACGGAGTCTATTTTATGGAGTGTTCTCAGAGAAAGAAGTACTTAAACTGAGAAATACAAGATGGATCAAATAGATAGAAATAAGAGTAAGGAAGTGTCAGGAAAATAGCTTCAGTCAAAGATGCAAAACTTAAATTGCGATCATTTAAGAACCCATACAATCCCTGCATTAGAATGGAGATGACTTTCTCAAAGTAACATAGGAATTTGGATGGGCAGGTTGGACAGGTAGCTGGGTACTATTTGGTCTTATGCACCAACTGAAGCACACTCCTCATTCTAGTTATATTTATTAGCAGAAAAATAACATCACATTTTCAAAAGATGTTATTATGTCTGTATTGTGGAGAATGGACCAAAGGAAGGAGGATAAATATATATTGAAAGATTACCCAAATAAGAGTAATGATGGTAACCAGGTTTGTGGCAATATATATAGACTGACAGTACACTTATGCAAGTTTAGTCTCATTCCATAAGGTCTAAATATCAAATAACTAAGAAGCTTCAAGCTTGAGAAACTGAGTAGACAACGATGTCATTTTTAAAAATTGAATTTAATGTGGAAAGCCTTAAAAGAAACTAAATTCCAGTTGACTTATTCAAATTGAGGTGTCTTATTTGTAGGAGGAGATTTTGAGTAGTGATTTGATATTTATGGAAATAGCTCAGAAAAAGTCTTTGAATTTGCAAATATGATTGGAGGTGTTCAAATTTCTCTATTGCAACTTGACATTCAAATAAAGTTTACTTGTCTATGTGAAATATGTAAGATTGATAAAATATGTATATTAAACTACAAAAATGTGTCTTCCCAAATATTTATTCATTTTAAATAATGCTACAAATAAAATAATAGTATGAGGATTGTGGTATAAAGTTTGTCACTTTTGTACTAATGATTTTTAATGTTTCTTTAGTCATCTCCAAGTTCTGTGACAGTGTGCTTTAGTTTCACTATTCTTTGATTTGAATCTTAATGTTTTATTTTGCATTCCATAGCCCTCAAATAAACTTGTATTGTCTTTCTTTCCACTTTTTATTTTACTGAGAAAATACAAAATATTTATTGTGAAAAAACTTTATTTTTGGCAAACCTGATTGTTCATCTATCTTTTGTATAATTTATATTACTCTGTTCTTGTCGTGTTTCCTTGTGACTGTTATTTTTTGCTTGTTTGTTTTAAATAAGAGAATTAGGATGTTTTACATTGATTCAGTTTCATCACCCAGACATATCACTGATGGGTTTTTGATCTTCTTGCCTTTACTATCATATACATTATTTGTATAATTATTTGAAAACTTCAAACTCTGAAATGATGGTCTTACCCTGTGTTTTATTTCTATATGAGACTGGGTCAGATGATGGGGAACCACATATACTTATTCCAGTCTTCTCTCATCAGTAGAGAACCTTTTTGTTTTGCATTATTTTCAATAATGGAAACAATGACAATCTTTTGCTCTTAAATTGGATAATCAGTTTCTCGTCAAATTCTCCTTCGTTTTTATCTTCAGCTTTTCCATTTTTGCAGCTAGAATAAAGAGAAATAGACAAAACTAAGGAATAGTTTTATTTAGGCTTCCTATTTATCTACTTGATTTTTATTTCTGTAGTGCAAAAGCACCAGCTTGCTCCAAGTTACTCTATTGGTGAGAAAAACTACTTATCTGATTAAATAAAAGTGTCAGGTATTCGGAGATCAGGAGGAGGCAGAGAATGAGTGATATGGAGAGGTCTAAGTTGGAATAATACCCAGTGACCTGTCTATGAAAGATTTGCAAATTGCAAAATATTTGAACAGGTTTTAGTAGGTAAGTCTCATGATGTCATGATTAGATCTACATTTAAAACAACAAACAAAAAAAGATATGCCTTGCTATAACATAGGTACTGATTGCAAATGTTATGTTTGTATAGGCATCAGGCCTAAGGCAATGATTACTTTTAATTGATACTAATGAAAATTGACAGACTGATATGGGTTTTTGATTTAGTTTTCAAGATGTTGGGATATACAGAAACTTGGTTAGGAGATATAAATTTGATAAATAGACATGTAGAATAATTCAAGCCATGAGTATGAATGCCCCTAGGAATATAATATTGATTGAGGAAACCTTGGGGTTTAGACATGAGTCTTGGTAATATTCCAGTACACAAGAGATGATAAAAAGAAAATGATGAGGAAAGACTACAAAATATGGTTAGAAAGTGAGAATATGTCAACAATTTCCCTTAGTATGGATTGTTTTCCTTACATAATATCTTTTTTACAGAGGGTATTAAAGTACTTGGTCTGGTGTCAAAGCCTGGCCCTACTGACTACCAGTGTGTAAACTTCTGCAATTTGTAAACTCTGACTCAATTTACCCTAAGTATAACAACTTCTTTTCATGTAATAGAGTTAGGAAAGCTAAAATATGTGTCTGATACATAGTACTGCTGACAAATGACAGCAGCAATAACTACAACATCTGCCATAACTGAACTCTAATGCTGACATCCAAATCTCTCATTCTCCATCAGGAAGGAGCTAAAATAG
>CM053406.1:51902414-51979046 GCA_028644305.1 Xerus rutilus
AAAAAAAAAAAAGTTTTTTGAGTTCTTTGTATATCCTGGAGATTAGTGCTCTATCTGATGTGCATGTGATGAAGTTTTTCTCCCACTCTGTAGGCTCTCTCTTCACATTTTTTTATTGTTTCCTTGATGAGCAATTTCCTTTGATTAGCAATTTATGAGTACCTCATTTCAATCTTATAATATTTTATTATTATATATAAACTATAAAATCTAGACTCACAAAATATATAGATTTACATAACATGACTAATATTATACAGTTCTGAAGTGATGAATATGGGGTTACAACACCGATTCATCTGACATTAAAGCCAATTATTGCATCACTAATATATATTGCTTTTCAGAGCAATGAATTTTTACCATTTTAGTTGAGGGTAGCTTCAAAAATGATTCAAATTCTAGTTGAGGCTTTAAAAGAGAAGAATCCATCAGAAAAAATTAATAATGAACATCAAAATTAGAAATAAGTGGTCTAAATTTTGTCACATTGTTTATTGGCATTGTGATAGTTGACCAATTAATTACAAGGCACATATATCAAAATCAGGAGCTTAGCACTATGTAGGTATAGTTTTATATTAGTGATTAAATAAAATTATGTATATAAAGAATCTAGCCCAATGCTCATAAACACAAGGTACTTAAAAATAGAATCAAATGCACCTTCTTAGTAAACAATAGTAAAATTTTTTCAAATTAACTTTTGAAATACCACTGAGCAAATGATTATGTAAATTAAGTTTCTGCCTATAGGAAGTCAGATTTTACTGCAATAATCCACAGAAAGTATTTTCTTATTCTAATGTCATGAGCAATGTACTACAAATATGGTTCACTTACTGATACTACAATTACCATGGCTCATTCTATGGGAAGTAATAATTTACCATATTCTTCATTGTTATGTATTCCTCCAAAAATATGCTGAAGTCTTAATCCTCAGTAATTTAAAATATGATCTTATATAAAAATAAGATAATTGAATATGTTAATAAAAATGGGGTAACACTGAAGTAAAATGGCCCAGAATTCAATGTGTCCTGTGTCTTTAAAGAAGATCATTTAAGGAGAAGGACCCAGATAGAGAATATTGTGTGATAACAATTGCAGAGAGAGGAGTTATGGAGCTGCAGACCAAGAAATGTGAAAGATTGACAGGTCACTAGAACCTAGGAGGCAATGAAGGATATCCATTCAGAATTCAGAGAAAGTATAACCCTGTGCAAACCTTGATTTCAGATTTCTTTCCTCCAGAACTGTGAAACAATATGTCTGTCTTAAGCCACTCAATTGGTGATACTTCGTTACATCAACCCAAGAAAATTCATACATTAGGGAAATTGTGGTGTATGAGGAGAACTTCCACAATGAGGAATAGTTAATTTTCACAAAGGCAGTCGATAACCTATGAGAAGTGTTTGATTAATGAGGCAATGAAAAATAGTATGTAAAATAAATTAGGGTAATACATTTCTCTGAAAATGCCAAAGGATTGTTTCCTTTACTAAAAGGAGCAAACATTGGACTTAAAAAGGAGATACAGGCTTGTGGGACCATGGAGAATCATACATTAGCTGAGATTATAACTGAGAAAAAACTGAATAAAGTTACATCACAGAAAAAGAAATATACATGGAGAGGAGAGAGATAACATCACATGCTAGCCAAAGAACGAGCAGCAAGTCCAAAGAAGAGAGAGAGTTCAAGAGAATAGCTGAATCACATTAGAAGCATCATTGCTTCAATGAAGATTGACAGACTCGAGTGGGGCCCAGAATTGCTTCAGGTACTAGAATGCCTCTTCAGTCTCAGACTTTGTGGGTAAGCTGAATTAGTCTGAGATTGCTTCAGTTATTGCCCCATATAGATCCTTATGATGATCATTATCTTCCTGACTGAAATAGTCAGGTGATCTTCATGTCTTACATAATAAAACATGACTACCAAACATAATTTTTGTAGTAAATATCTGGGTATTGACAAAATGGATCAGTCTTTAAGTTTTTATATTTATGTCTTATCCACTTTTCTTCTTTCTTCTTTAAATCTTTTTCTCCTTCATAAGACCAAAGGGATGCAAGAGACTAGAAAAAGCTTTAAAATGAGCTAATGAGTAAAAGAAAGCGGAGAAAGAGAAAAAGAGAGAATGGTGAGGAGAAGGAGGATCATCATTATGATCATAGAGACTGTGGACAATGGAAATAACAAAAATAAGGGACTGGGAAAGTTGGAATCATAGGAGTTTACAATCAGAAAAATGAGACATTGATGAAGACGGAAAAATTGCTATGTAAAAGTCATAAAAGTATAACCTAAGTCTGAAGTTTATATTGTTAAAAATTTTGAATTTATCTTCCCATATTACTCTGTGGATATTTACCATGTCTACTACATGAATGTAGATATGAAGTATGTATCATATATGTGTATGATGTACATGAATTTATATGTGAGTGCTATGGCTTGGATGTAGTTTGCGTGTGTTAGGCCAAGGGTTCATGTGTCGGGAGCTTGGTCCTCAGTGTGCTGGTATTGGGAGATGGTAGGGAACCTTTGAGAGGTGGGGAATTAATGAAAGAAATTAATGGACTGTGGTTAGTACCCATGAAATGATTGTTATAAAACAGCAAAATTAACCCCTGGATCTGTCTCTGGATTTTCACATGCTCTGTAGTTGTCACATGCACTCCTACCGTCATACTACTATCTGCCATGGTGTGATGCATCTGGTGGGAACAGGCTGCTATTCAGAAGCTGGTGAGTGCCATAGTTCTTATATTGGGTTTTAGATTATTTTCTCAACTCACTGTCTGTTGGCAGAATTAATTTCCTTGAAATCTTGGAATACTGTCGCTGGATTTTCACTGGCTATCACATGGGGTAGAGGAGCACTCTCAGCCTTCAGACTGTTCACAGGTCCTTTGGCTTCCTCTGTCTTCAAAGCCAGATAGAAAGACACCATTTTGAATCGATCACTTCTCACACTTCAAATCTGTCTTGACAGGTAAAGCTGTATGCAGTTTCCAGTTCAGGTCAAGTCTGCCAAGGATACCCCTTATCATAAAATCAATTAATTTGAGTTGTCAATTACATCTGCAAAAGTCCTTAGCCATGTAAGAGAGCATAATCATATTCATAGGTACTGTGCACATGGAGTGGGTGTAACAACAGAGAGTGACACTCATTAGGATTGAGCTTAGAAATCTGCCAACTAAAACTGAGTAGATGGCAAAATATTGTTACCTAATAAGAACACCAGGAAGTTCTGGAAAAGTCCCACTTGAAGCACAGTTGCCCAGGAACTGCCTAAAGGGAGATTGGAGCAGGAGACACAACAAATTCATCATACTTTTGCAGAAGCCTAGTCCAAATAATAAGCAGCAGAAATGTACCATGGGGAACAGATAAAAGAATGAGAGATTCCCCTTCTCTGTGGCAAGCATGCAGAGTTTGAGAGAAGTTGAGAATAAATTAGGAATACTGATAGAAAAACTCTCAAATCCTATGTCTGAAAACAGTCATAAGGTCACAACTTATACCACTGGAGGAATCAGATGTGATTCACTGACAATTGTTAGAGTAACAGCAAAACCTCAAGTCTGTTCAAGTACTAATTATTTTGGATAATTATCCTGTAATAATAGCATGACAGAGAAGAGGTATATGCATTTCTAGGTGTAAATGTTATTTAACTCAGTCTATATAGTTATTTTACACATAGCTTTTGAGGCATGACAGAAAAGATCAATGAATGCAAACAAATATATACAGACAAGATAACCATGCTATCAGATACAGATGTCCAGATACTAGAAATACAAAATAGAAACTTTTAAAAAAGCAGAAATAATATTTTAAGAGTCTAGTGAAAAAGGTGGACAATATTCATGAAAATATAAGAAGTATCAAGACACAAATGAAAATCACTATACAGTGATTTAGAAATACTAGTAACAATATACCAGAGATAAACAAGTCATTCTGTGGTCTTATCAGAACACTGAAATCATTAGAGTAAAGAATCAGTAAAAGACTATCTTGACTTTATGAATATCAATATCCTGGTTGTAGAATTTTATTATAGTTTTACAAATTAACATTTGGAGAACATGGGAAAATGGTAGGTGGCATCTCTCTGTGTTACTAGTTACATATGCATACACATCTAAAGTTATCTAATAATTAAAACAACAAACATAACCCATTTAATTTAGCTTTTAAAAACACATTTATATTTTTCTCTGCTTAGCACTTGAGAGACATTTGTGAAGATAACAGTTCATAGACACAGGCTCATCAAAAGATGGAGATTTGATCCTAAGATTACAGAATAATTCTTCTTACCTCCACCTTATCAACATAATATAAAACTACCAGAATAATATTATTGGGTTGCACCTGTCAGAGCTGTGGAATACAAATGGTCTTTGAGAAGGAATATTTAAGGAAATTTAAAGTCTGTAAGTGAGACAAAACAAGAATACCAGGAGACAGTGATGTCTCTGGGACCAACAGCTAGGTAAAATATTATACATAGCACTACTCGCAGGCACAGTAACATAGCTCATCATTTATAAATCCAATCTACCGCAGTATAGCTGTTGACCAAATTGATAAGGCACATCAAAAGGCAACAAAAATCACAGTCTAAGAGATAGATAGTAACCGAATTCATATATGACACAGATGTTCGAGTTAATGGAATTTTAAATATCTTTGGTTAAATGCTAAGGTTTATGTGATGGTTTCTTTTAAGTGTCAGTTTGACGGGTTAAAGGATACCCTGGTAGCTGGTCAAAAATTTCTGGCTGTAGTTGTAGGATGTTTTGAAAAAGACTAGCATTTGGATTTGTAGTCTGAGTAAAGAAAATCCACCCTCACCTATATAAGTGGGCATTGTTCAATCCATTCAGGATGAAGATATAAGAAAATGGCAGAGGATGGTTAAATTCACTTTTTACCCTAGTAATAGGATATCCACATTCTGCAGAGACTTTTAGGGCAAGAGATTACTCATGTGGATGCCTACATGGACCCTGGACCTCTGAAAAATGCCTTGACCATGCCCCTAGGGCATTTGCCTCCATCTTCACCCCAAGTTCTGGGTTCCCCATTCTCTTGGCTTATCTCCTTTAAGACTGGGATTATCCATACCCACAGCCCTTAGGAGTTAAGGTCATGGGATTTGGTTGAACACTCCTTCCCCTTAGGTGCCTGTTATTAGAGAGGTAAAGCTCTAGGCTCCTTGTCCCTCTGCCACTTATCCCAGCTCCAAGTTTTAAAAAATAATACTATTAAAAATTCAATTTTTTAAGTGAATTCCTGACTCAGGCATTGGAGTGACTCTGTTATTGGGCCTTAGACTCTCAGACTTCCATTGATAGCACAACTCCACCCCTCCCTGGTTCTCAAGGTTGTAGCCTAAGACTGAGAGTTACATCATTGGTTTCCTTAATTTTCAATTTTTCAGAGGCAGATTAAATATACCACTGATTTTCCTAGTTTACCAGCTTTACAGGACGTGTGAAATTACAAACTTACAATAATGTAAGCCAATTCACATAATAAATGAACGCTTAGGTATGTATGTACATCTATATATGTATCTATATCTACCTACTCCTATGTCTTTGTTTATGTCTATATCTAAATATATATCTATATATACCTCCTGTTGATTCTGTGTCTATGGAGAAACTTTGCACTCTGCAATGGAAACAAAATACAATAAGGCAAGGACAGATGAGAATGTAAACAGATAAATGGAATCACTAAGAAAAGGAACTGCTACAAGTGAAAACACAAAATTCATTCTTCATAGACAAGGGAAATGATGTAGTCAGAACATCAGAACTGCATAGAGAAAGACAAAACATGAAGGAAGAAATAAAAAGGTCAAATAAAATACTGTTTTAAAAGTCATCCACATATCTAAAAGATAACTTAGTTTTAGGTAGCAATGGTGTAATAATTCATTGGGTAGTTATGGAGTATGGCCAAGTTAAATAAATCACAGTAAAGGAGTTAAGGAGTCCTCAAAATATGCCAAGTTAGTGTATTGACTATTTCAAGATGAAACTACTTGAACAACTATAACTTCAGAAAGGGTCAACTGTCCTATCTTTTTCCACAAGGAACAAGCCAAGGAGCAAGCCCTAAAATGATCTTGGGAAGGAAATCCTTCTTATATTTAAGGCACAAGAACCGCCTTGACCACCAGAGACTGGTAACTGAGTCTGAAATGAACCAGAATAAATAAAATTTGTAAAGTAACACCATCTTCCACTGGTTCCTACATCTCTTAGTGACATCCACAGAATCTACCACTTTGTCACATATGCCAATCTTCTCTCTCATTCTTTCATAAATTTAGAATCATTATCAAAAAATTTTAAAAGCATCATTCTCTTATGTCCTCAGGTTTCACTCTCTTGTGAAGATCACCAGGTACATATAAACTTAATAAAACTTATTTTTTCTCATTACTCAGCTCTTGTATTCATTAATTTTCTAAATCCAGACAAAGATCACTCATAAGAACTAAGTGAAGGTGTGTATAGAAATAATCTCTCTCTCTTCCTCAACAGTTTTGACCTAAGGAATGACAGGGAGGAATTGAAAAGTCCCTTTCAAAAGATACCTGCCTTTACATAAAGTACTCTACTCTTAATTGAAAATGCATTTAAGTTAGTTTAAAGGACATATTGAAACTTTATGGAAACCAATTAAATAGTTTAAAAAGTACTACAGATATGCTAAATGCAAAAACATGATGACATCATATCAAAATACAATTAATATAAGGCAAAAGAAAGAACTAAAGAAAAAAATAGTTAACAGAAAACAGTTTAAACCATGTTACATGTTAAACCAAATATATAAATAATCATCCTCCGTTCTGCATAATGTTTGTTGCAAACAGGAAATTTTAAGTTTTGTATTGTAATAACTCTACACTGACTAGCCTTGCTTTGTGTTATTTGCTTATTTACTGTTTTAATGACTTGGCTGGACTCTTTCACTAAAGTCCCTTTTCTATGCCTTTTGAAAGCTAAAGGCACAATCTTGGCCATTTGCACAGTTTTCTTGCCTCTCACTTCCACCTCCATGGATGACTGTGATTTTATCTGAATTCTCTTTGAGTGCCTCTTTCCCAGATTCTTCTAAGTGTTCTGGACGGTTTGGCTTGATTGGTCTAAGACTCAGAGGTTAGCCTGCCCTAATTGGTAGCTGGTAGTTGATTGCTACATCTTGGGCATAAATTGCTTCACAATTTGATATGATTTAAAATAAAACCCTTTACACAGGTAGTTTTGATGTCAATCTTTGAAACACATTGTAGTCCTAGAAGGGTCCTTGTTAGATGTGTTGCACTTTTGTTCTGTGTGTTAAACTTTTTAGACTGTTACCATTTCACTTATTGCTATCACAGAGTGAGCAGCTTTCTTTTAATCCTCACTAACAAGATCTTTGTGGTTTTGAGTTGAACTTATTAAAACTTAGCTCCAAATAAATTCATTTTCCTAAGGAAGAACTATATCACACTGTTCTAACAGATTTTCTTTCTTCCTGGGCCAAAGTCTTGAACTACTGGAGTACTTACCAGAGCTGGAGTGAGGACAGTGACCTGTTTCTCTCCAAGTGACATTTCTGCACTATTCATCAATCATTGGGTCATGCTGGTTGCCCTTGACTTCTCAGTTTGACTCTCTTGGCATGGAATTCCCATCCTAAAGCCAGATGGAATAAGAGCTATCAAAATGCAGAGTCCTTGGCCTGCCATGCCTAAGGTAGAGCTTATGTACTACAAATGGAAGCCTTCTGCTAGAAAAGACTCCCATACATCTCAGCTGTATATTCCTAAAAGAAAGAAAGAAAAAGTATTTTTCACATGGAGGTAAGAGAGATAAGAAATGCTGATCACTGGCCCCTCCCATAAGAATCATCCTTCCAGTCTGGAAAACCATAAGTAGTGGGGGCCTCATCTTGATCATATCTGCCTAGGTAATACACACTGAGGTAAGGACAATTTAAATCAAATGAGAGGCACACTTTAACACAGGAACAATAGAAAATATTTTTACACATGGAAAAATATCAGTATGTCTGAAACTATGGTAACAAGAAAATGAGCTCAAACAAATTGAGGTGTGGTAGTTCAGAGGAACTTGGTTGAACAAAATGTTTATGACTACATAAAACTTTACTTTTCTACCCAGAAATTTCTCAGTAATGGTCAAACTAAATGACTATTAGAGTAATAGGAGAATTGTAGTTTGCTTATAGCAGGTAGTAAATTGAGTAAAAGAGACTTTTGGCCACACTAAAATAGAAGTACAGAAACAATTTCTCATTTCACAATATTTTTCTAGTTTTTTTCCTCCACATATATGTGTGTGTGGAGGGGTAAGCAAATATATTACCAGCCCTGTGTTTAGCAGAGAAAACTCAGAAAAAGCTACAGTTGAATTTTGAATCAGCTGATCCAAATGGGAATAATATTGAGAACTAATTTTGTCAAGTGGACACTATGTAGATTTATATACTTTGTCATGTCTTGCCTCAGCTTTTGATGACAGAGATACATGGTTATCGCTACTGCCATTACCTGTCCATCCTACTTAGTGTCCTTCTTCAGAGAATTATTTCTCTATACTTGTTTGATAGTTAAATCCCTTATTTACTTTCTAATATGATATTCATTTCACTCACATATGCAAATATTACATAGGGCAAAAGTATCTTATATTTAGATTTCAGCCTAGATTAAAAAAATATAAAAAATACATTCAGAAAAATTTCATAATGATCCAATTTTAAGAGGATTTCCTCGGTACAACTATGTACCTGAAAACAGTAAATACTTTCTGTGACATTCAGGCACAGAAAAAAGGTGAATTAACTTGTGGTACTTCGTGGTAACAAAAATGGACATAATTAGGCACCTTATATTTGCATTTTTATCATGTCTTTTTCACCTCAATATCATCTTGAAATAAATTAAGCATGTCACACATGTGCAAGTGTTAAGAATTATAATAAAGGTGATATAGGACATCTAGTTCCCTTTGTAAGTTGGAGTTGGTAAATGTAGACCTTCAGTTGTTATGGCAACCTTCAGTTAATGAAAGTATCATCAAAGTCATCTCTATACAATAGTTAATAAGTTATTTCCATTAAATATGATGGAATGCTCTTTCTGAATTCAATGACATAGCTGAAGTTAAAAGACATATTAGATAAAATGAAAATAGATATATCCTCTATAGTTTAATGGAGAAAAATCTATCAAAAATTTCTTTTAAGATTAAATTTTTTGTAAAGACAGCTGCAGCTATGTTACTAATAAAATATTAATAGCTTCTATATAGTTCACCTTTCAAGTAGATTTATGAATTCTTATAGATTTTCCGTTAGGATAGGGGGAACAGAGATGATGATGGTGATGGTGATGGTGATGACTGCTGAAAATTTAAACCAACATTACAAGTATTATTTGACAAATAAATAATAACACATACGTTTATTTTTATCAATATGATGATTTCCAAACTTTCTCAACAATTTATTGATATAAAAATTGAAAAGCCAAAGATTATATCAATTGATGTACTTTGAGAAACAAAAGGTGAATTTATAATAGCTACTATATAAAGGACAGCTGTTCCCTTATATTATTTCTAATCCTCTACACATGTAAGGTAAATTTTTATTAGTCTATTTTATAGACTAGAAAAATTAGATGCCAAGAGCTAAAATTCAAGTAAATTTTAAAAATCACAGAATGAGCCAAGCATGATGGCACATGCCTGTAATCCCAGCTACTCAAGCGATTGAGGCAATATTTCAAGTTTGAAGTCAGCCTGGGCAACTTAGTGAGTCTCTGTCTCAAAATAGAAAAAAGTTTGGAGATATAGCTCAGTGTTAGAGTGTTTGCCAAGCATGCATGTGCAAAGCACTGGGTTAATCCCCTGTGTTGAAAGGGAAAAATAATAACCATCATGTAATGAACATGTAGAAGAGTAAGGATTTGGGTCAAATCTGCTATGCCAAAACTGTCCTCTTTTCATCAGGTCATGCTCTCCCCTTAGATTTATTTTGTGTTTACAACCTAAAAATAATATTGTAACATTTACAAGTCTACAAACCATTTTCATAAAATTCAGGTGTCCTTATTTTAATAACTCACATTATGATAAAATGAATATCTGAGTTTATTAGCTATAAGTTGATTGTGCTTCAAGTTTAATGCTCAATTCCTAAAATCTCCTCAGAGCACAACTCTGGATATGTGAAAAGTAACTAGAGCATGATTGTTAAGGAAAACATTCTGTGATTCAGTGATCAGCAATGTGAACCCTGGGAAGGAAGCTAAAAGCTGCAACTTGGAATAATAAAATTGTTTAGTGACACAAATGTTAATAGAGTTTAAGAGCAAAGTGTCTTAGATAAGTGAGCCCTTTTTATTTTCACTTTATGTGCCTGGGAAACTAACCTAAAATAAAAGTGAGACAATATGTTTTTGTGGCCATAGCCAGGAAGGCTGAATCTATTTCAATCTGTATGTATACTGTGAAGATATTGAACACTCAATAAATGTTCTTCATTTTAGCAGCAAGAGTGAATGCATTGGAAACAGAGATCTGAGTTGAAACTGTAGTTTCTCCAAACACAGTACTAGTTAAATTCCTTAAATAATAATAATGTTAGTATTATACAACTAACAATTATACAATTCAAAATTATGTTCCCATGGTAATGAAAAATAATGTTAGTATTTAAAAATCATTCACTACATGCCAGACACACTGACTATGTATGCTTTATATGTATTTTCCAGAAGGAAAAAAAAATACCTCATAGAGTTAATCTCCTCAGCCTGTTTGTTTCCTACTGAAATGGAAGCATCGTACCTATCTCAATTTTATGCTAAGTATTTGATAGAAGCTATGTAGATATGCTTAAGAGCATAGAAACATAATCAGATAATTCTGAATTTGAACTCCAATTTTTCTACTCTATATTGCTATGAGGTTGGACAAAGTATTCCAAGTCTTGTTTATTTTACCTGTATATTGGGAAAAATTAATTATTGTTTCATATGATTGTTTAGAGATTTAAATGCAGGCAACCATCTTAAAATATGGTGCCTGACATACAATGAGTGCTCATTAGGTCTTAGATGTTATCATGAACAATTGTGTTAAAAACATGTGCAGCTCATCTGGCATATAGAAGTTGCTCACTAGGCAGTAAATGCCTTCATTCTTCATTCTTCATGCATGTTTTACTGCTATAGACTATATGCCAACCAATTAACATGAATGAATGATTGGCATTGTGATATATTCAATTTTTCAACCATTTATTGCATGCTTCTACATTCTCATCCTTTTCTTTAAAGAGCAATATTCATTGAGTTTTCTATATGTACTAAATTTTTAACCCACTCAAAGATTACTTAATATAGACACTACTATTATCCTCACTGTTGTATGAAGAAACCAAGGCAAAAATACATTGAAAAAATTACCATAAATAAAACCAAACACTTTGTTCTAATATATTGGAGTAAAGTATATAAGTAAGTAAAAGTAATATTCAAGGAATTATTGGTAAGAAAAACATTACATGACTTTTAGAAACTTACATTCTAGTGATAAATATGTATATATGAAAGTAATGATCATACAATGCAATAATAAATGCTGTGTAAAAGTCATACAAGGAACAGATTGGTTCAGTCTTAATTTTTATTAAAATAACCTCAAGTTTAAAAAAAATTAAAATTAAATAAAAGTTCAAATAAAAGTTTGCTTTAAATATATATGAAAGAAATTTATTTTGAATTTTCATGTTTTAATGTATTTTTAAATTTTTACTCTGTAGAAGCAAACATAATTAAAATATTCAATATTATCCTGAAACAATTTAATATTAATAATAGCATCTAGCTTTGCATGGATATTAAGTGCAAGGATTATGTCAAGTGCTTCTCATTTATGAACAGATTTAATTCTCACAACAATCCTATGGGCCAGATACTTTTGCTTCCATTCTATAAATCAAAATTTTGAGGCAAAAAAAAAAGGTTAAGAAACTGTCAGTAAAGAGTGATAGATTCTAGAGTTGAACCTCAGTCTGATTCAAGAGAAGGATCCCTTAATCATCATGTTTAACAATTGAGACCAATGCCCATAGACAAGAATATTATTCTGGAAAAAGATAAAATATTTCAGATTAACTTAATAAAATGGAATATATTACATGAGCAAATTCAATGAAGTTATTTAAAGAAACTAGCAAGTAAAGAAGTGAATATACAATTCAAAATTATGTTCCCACGGTAACAATTTAAAACAAGTAATGAGTTGTCAACTACATGATATAGAAAGCAAATATATAGTTTCCCTTTGAATGATTTATATGACTCTTCTCTTGTTTACAATATTTTGTTGAGAAAAAACAAGTGCAAATGAGTGAAATGATAACATGAAGTGGAAAACTACATGGACTAGATAGGTTCTCCTATGAAAAATTATAGGAGGAGTTTTATTCAAATGTTTTGTTCAATGAACAATGTAATCACAACAGGTTTAATTTGATTTGGAAGTCAATGGAATTGTTATGAAAAAAGAAATTCTAGACATTCTTGGGTCCCAGGGTCCTGCACTATCTAAGGAAAAATTGATTGATGTTATAAATGAACAAATTCCTCAAGAATCCAAGTTACTCCATATATTCTCCATAGTGCTTACTGCTGTATGGAAATTATTGGAAGATGTAGAATGGCAGAGATAATCAGGATGGTGAATTGGAAGTATTATCTTAGTTTGCAGATGACTACTGTGTCTTATTCCTAAATTTGTTTCATTCTTCTTTTGTTTAACAAGAAGACTGATGTTCACTAGATTAAACATGATTATTTATTTTTATATATATATTTATTTATTTTAATTAGGTACATATGACTGCAGAATGCATTTTGATTCATTGTACACAAATTGAGCACAACTTTTCATTTCTCTGGTATACACGATATAGAGTTGTACCATATGTACAGCCATATATCTACCTAGGGTAATAATGTCCATTTCATTCCACCATATTTCCTGCCCCAATGCCCCCTCGCCCCTCCCTCCCCTTTGCCCAATCAAATTTCTCCACTTTTTCTACCCCCTCATTACGGATCACCATCCACTTATCAGAGAGAACATTCAGCCTTTGGTTTTCTGGGATTGGCTTACTTTGCTTAGCATAATATTCTCCAACTCCATCCATTTACCTGCAAATGCCATGATTCTATTCTCTTTTAATGCTGAGTAATATTCCATCATGTATATATACCACAGTTTATCCATTCATCTATTCAAGGGTGCCTAGTTGGTTCCACAGTTTAGCTATCGTGAATTGAGCTGCCATAAATACTGATGTGGCCACATCACTATAGTATGCTGATTTTACATCCTTTGGATAAAGATGGAGGAGTGCGATAGCTGGGTCAAATGGTGGCTCCATTTTGTAAGGAATCTCCATACTGCTTTCCAGAGTGATTGCACCAATTTGCTTTGCCACCAGCAATGTATGAGTGTGCCTTTTTCCCCACATCCTCATCAACACTTATTACTGCTTGTATTCTTGATAGTTGCCTTTCTGACAAGAATGAGATGAAATCTTAGTTTTGATCTTTATTTCTCTAATCACCAGAGAAGTTGAACCTTTTTTCATATATTTGTTGATCAATTATATATCTTCTGAGAAGTGTCTGTTCAGTTCCTTAGTCCATTTATTGATTGGGTTATTTTATTTTGGGGGGTTTTTGAGTTCTTTATATATCCTGGAGATTAGTGCTCTATCAGATGTGTGTATAGTAAAGATGTTTTTCCACTCTGTAGACTTTCTTCACCTTATTGATTGTTTCTGTTGCTGAGAAGAAGCTTTTTAGTTTGAATCCATCCCATTTATTAATTCTTGATTTTATTTCTTGCACTATAGGAGTCTGGGTAAGGAAGTCAGGGTCTCTGGTCTAATTCCTAGGTCCTTGATCCACTTTGAGTTGAGTTTTGTGCATAGTGATAGATAGGGGCTTAATTTCGTTTTGCTACATACATATTCCCATTTTTCCCAGCACAATTTGTTGAAGAGGTGATCTTTTTACCAATGTATGTTGTTTGCACCTTTGTCTAGTATGAGATAACTGTATTTCTGTGGGTTCATCTCTGTGTCTTCTATTCTGTATCATTGATCTACATGTCCATTTGGGTGCCAATACCATGCTGTTTTTGCTACTATTGCTTTGTAGTATAGGATTAAACATAATTATAAGGGCTAATGTGCAAAATCCCAAAAATATCTAAAATTAACTTTAGTAACAATAAAAGTTATCCACCAATCAAAATTTTCCTCCAATAAGAGCATAAGTTTAAAAAGAAAAATATGCTTTTGCACAAGAGAACTTTATACTTCAAAATTTATATCAGACCACTATCTAAATTCTGAAAAAAAAGACAATAAAATTTCAATAAGTGTAGAAAAATCAAATATTAACTATAACTTAAAAATTAGAGATGCTAAGAGATTGAATCAGGAGTATAGAAAGAAGTACAAAATATAGGGGAGGTAGAAAACTGATAATAGGACATCACATTTATTATCCTTAAGCATAAAGAGACATTAATGAGAAATAAATTTTTTTTTTTTTTTTTGGTACTGGGGATTGAACTCAGGGGCACTTGACCACTGAGCCACATCCTCAGCCCTATTTTGTGTTTTATGTAGAGACAGGGTCTCACTGAGTTGCTTGCTTAGCGCCTCGCCATTGCTGAGGCTGGCTTTGAACTTGGGATTCTCCTGCCTCAGCTTCCCTAAGTGCTGTGATTACAGGCTTGAGCCACCGCACCCCGCTGAGAAATAAAATATTTTGAAGAAAATATTTTGAAACAACGTATTCACCTTCAAAGAGTAGTATACCCAACAGAAAGCTATAAATGAAAAAGAACGTAAACATAATATAAAAAATTGTGTTGGAAATTTCATTAGAAGCTGGGCGCAGTGGCGCAAGCCTGTAATCTCAGCACTTATGGAGTCTGAGACAGGAAGAATCACGAGTTCAAAGTCAGCTTCAGCAATGGCAAGGCACTAAGCAACTCAGTGAGACCCTGTCTCTACATAAAACACAAAATACGGCTGGGAATGTGGCTCAGTGGTCAAGTAAGAGCCCCTGAATTCAATCTCCACTACCAAAAAAAAAAAAAAGAAAGAAATTTTATTAAAAAGTTTTCTGTAAAGCTCTCAGATAAACAGGCTTTAAAACAATCATAACACCTTATTTGCAAAATTCTAATAATCATAGTAGTAAGTGCAATACAATCATAGTACAATTAGTACCATTAATAAGTTGAGGTAATTATAGAACCTAATATTAATCTTTATTTTTCTCTTAGGAAAGAGTTGATATATAATTTTTAAATATATCTAATCTATAGTACCTGAGATAAATTATACTTTCAGTGTTCTCTATGTTAATCTTTCTTTTCCCACAAAGTTTATCACCCTTGAAATGGTTTGGAGATCAAGGTTTTCTTTAGTCTTTATCTGTATTCTAAAAACATTAGTCTCAATAGCCTATAGAATTAAAGATGAATGTTCCTATTGTGAACTTATATTTTTCTGTTAGTCAATATTCATTAGTACTGTGGAAGGTAAAAGAAAAAAATAAAGACATTCTAACAATGAGGCATAAGCATAAGAAAATGCCTTCCCTAGGAATTATATTGCCTATCTCACTAGAATGTATGGTTGGAATGGGGGGAAATTAAGGAGTATGAAATAGTGGAAAAGAAAAACATTTGCTAAATGAATATTTATGTGTTTATTTCTTTATACAAAGACTCTGAAAGAATAAAAAAATGTAATGCAGTTCAAAAATATTCATATTGCTGAAAAAATAATCACAATGCTCAAAACACTGGTTTGTGCAAAACTATGAAACATATTGGTACGTTTGAGGCTTTTGTCGTGTTGTTACCAGAATACAAATAAATAGTCTCCCTCCTTAGAGAATTGACAGAAGAGTATAGTAAAAATATGTATATTACCCTTCCAAAACTAAAAAGCAATACCAATTTTGTTGATGTTATGATATAAACCTAAGTAATCTGATGTAATCTGATTAGGACTAGGTGGTTTCTACTTTTGTTTAGGATCAAATTTGAGAACAAGAATTATAGAGGATTTTCAACAGATACAGAAGGCTGGAATGAGTTTCCTTCCAGTTCCTTACTCCTTGATCATGGAGGTAAACCTTACGGTAAGGAGAGCTCCTGTGATACATGAGATGCCTAGCACCAGCACAGAGGAGGCCATAAAGAACCCTCACAGCCTTTTGTACCAGTGGCTAAGGAGGATGTCACCTCAGTACTCCAGGTTGATCTCCTAGCAAAGAAAAAAACCTTTGCTTCATTCTGGTTATCCACTGTGTTGTGCCACTTATTCCTATGTCTTTAGGCCCAAAGCAGGCATGGCCATGACCCACAACGGTTAACCTTAAGTCAGGAGAGAAGCATTACAACTTTACTGATGGATAAGTAGAACTTCAGAGAGTTACTGATAGTTAACTTGAAACTTGAAAATGTGCTACAGTTGAGACTTTAGACTCTCAAGTGCTACAGTTTCCTGTTCCGCATAAATAAGACAAGAAGTCTGTAGGAGAAAATTTTGTAAGAAAGGCCCTTCATATAGGAAGAAAAACACAAGCAAGTTTTTCCAAGAGATGTAGTATTTCTATTTCACAGAAATTATTCTACTTCATTGGCTTGTAAAAGCTACAAAAGTAACTGTCTGAGATCCTCCTAAGTAAACCTGCTGGGGTTCTTACAACCCACATAACTGGGAGAACACTGTAGGATTGTGACCCCCAGGGCTTTCTTACTCTTACCCTGCCTGCAGCAAGTCATCACTGTTAGCATTCAAATATTCCTAGCAGTTTATGGACTGAGCAGTTTCTCATTCAATTTGGTAGCTCAGAGCTATGACCATCCAGATTTGACTGTGTCTCTAGATTTCTAAGTGGTGGTTTGCCCTGATCTGATGGGTTGAAGAAAAGTCATTGATTTTACTTTCTTCAGTTTTTCTTTTGAAAAGGATATGATTTACAACTTCCAAATTTTATGTGATATCTATAATCAGAAGTGACTCTTTTTTTCTTTTTTGAATATACAAAGATACTACCAAATAGATTATGTTAGATTATGGTTATGATTGAACAATCCTGAATATCCAAAAAAAATTGCTGATTTAAATGGGTGAATGTATGTCATGTAAATTATATCTTATTAAATGTGTTTTTAAAATAGGTCTATTCAGAACATGTCCATGATATAACTAGTTGCATGTGATTTCATTAATGATTCTGACACCAAGCTGAAGAGTAATGTCAAATTGTGTCTACTATTTATCAAACTTGGCTTAGGGAAATTAATCTTTTCTAGACTTCATATTTTAGAATTTGTTCACTTTGAAATCACATTATGTACCTCTCCCATGATTCTTTAGGTATTATTTTTATTTTATTTTCTAAACATATTTTCAAATTTTTAGAGATATAATACAATGTTTATTTAATATCTAATTTGAAGCTATTATATATTCATTTGAGAGGAAAATACATTTTAATTTTTTAAAACAATGTGAAAATATAATATTTTCTAGATTTTTTTACTGTTTGGAGTTATCTTTTACTTAATTTTAGTTCTTACACAGGAAGCATAAAGAAACATATCAAACTGAAAAGTTTTCAAAGTATTATAAACACTCAATGTAGGTTATAGCGTCATCACTACCCTTGGTGCATGTATGAAGACACAATTGGTATGACTTTATCTGGTTTGCAACCAGAGAAATGGAAAAACTGAGCTCTATATATGTGCTATGACTTGAAATGCAATTAAATAAACTAATTAAAAAAAGAAAAATAATAATAAGGACACATGTTCTGCAGAGTACTCACTGAAACTAAGAACATAAAAATATCATTGACAAAACATTTGATTTTATTCACAGTTAATTGAGAAGTGGCCCAAAGACAGAGTTCTTAATCCTATGGTCTAATATGTATGGCACTCTTCTATGATTTATTTTATTTCTTCCCACTTATTGTTTTCATAGTGTCATTTAACTCAGAACCACACATTCTAGATTCCTACAATGAATTCCTCTCAGTTTCTTTCTAGAACTCTGATGACATTCTTTTATTTGCTTCTTCAGCCCATTGCCATTTCTTCACTAATTAAAGAAAAAAAAATATTTTCTCCTTGAGATCCACGGATCCAGAATATGCATTGATGTTAAATCCTTTTTAAAAAGTTTTTTCAATAAAAACAGCAAGAATCTATTTAAAATACTTTTCAAAGTGCATTAAGCAACATTTATTTTTAATTTTTTAAAGTGCTTAGCATAAAATTCTGAGGACATTTATCCTGGTGAAAGTTCTATTTTTTAAATCACATGCTAATATATTCAACTTTATAATGGAACATTTTCACTATAATTTATTGTATTAGCCTGGTTGGTTCATCTTTACATAAAATTCTATATAATGGGTAGCTTACAAAGTAGAAATTTGTTACAGATTGAAAGTATAGGATGCTCAATATCAAGATGCCAGCCAGCACGTAATATTGCATTCCGAGATAAGTCTCTTGCCTGGTTTAAGAAACTGTTTTCTCAGTGTATTCAAGGGGCCTCTTTCTGCGGGGCTGAAAGGCTATCTCTCATTTTGTACTATCATTTTCAGTACAAAATTATTATCTCTCAGTAGTTTCTGAGTGATTTTTCTAAGAATACTTCATGTGTTCTTCCTGGGAACATTCTAAAGTGATATTCATTTTCACTTTCATTATAGAAATTTCAAATATGCTCTGCAACTTCAAGTTTTGCTTGGATCAACAATATAATTAAAAATGTCAAAGATCTAAAACAATGTAAGTTAAATACTGGATTTTGAAATGAACTTTATTATTATATCTTGATGCTAACAGTTTACATATGTAAATTTCAAATGATTTAATGATAGTAATAGATATGATATTGAATTATTCACAATTTTTCTCTAAATTTTTGCAACTCTAAATATAATCTGAAATTTTAGCACATGGTCTTATTAAAAGAGATTTATTGCTAGTATAAGGAAGTAAAAATAAAATAGAAATAAAAGCAAGCAATAAAAAGAACATAGTAGAGAAATAGTGGAAAACAAGGAGCATCAAAATTTGGGGATAAACACATCTCAAATACAAAATACATTCTGCTGTCATGTATAACTAATTAGAACAAATAAAAATATTGAGGATAAATAAATCTCAAATACTCCTAAGATAATAACTCTGACTTTTATCAATTATAATTAGCAAGCATTATTTTTCACTGAAGAGTAACTATATTGCTTAGATAGTTAGATATTAAATACTTGCAACTGAAATATTTACAATCTATATTTGAGATTGGAATTATTGAGATTGTTTTCCTTAACTAAATTTGTAACTTCAATTAGAAAATTATTATTATTTTTTTTGGTACCAAGGATTTAACTCAGGAGTACTCAACCACTGAGTCACATCCCAAGTCCTATTTTGTGTTTTGTTTAGAGACAGGGTCTCACTAAGTTGCTTAAACCTCGCCATTTCTGAGGTTGACTTTGAACTCCTGATTCTCCTGTCTCAGCCTCCCAAAGTGCACCCGGCTACAAAATTACCATTTTTAAGTGTGTTAAATCTTGAGTTCAAATATTTTTAAGGAATTAATTAATGTTACCTAAGATAATAACAGCTGTTTACTTTTTTTTCCATTTAATTTTATCAAAATAATTTAGGTTAATACAATTTATTCTTTTAATTTTACTTTGCTGTTGAAGGTGCAACTATGCCCTTTATGGCAACATATCAAAATAAATACTTTGAAGTTAAAAGCAACATAGTTTTTATGTGAACTAATGTTTGAAAAGGTTTTTCACACATTTTGATTTGTAATGTTCTTGACTTGCTTTTATTATTATATTTTTTTCCTAATTTGGTTCATAAATACTTCAAGCAAAAATAAAATGATCTGTTTTGAATCAGAATATTCAAGAAACATCTTGTTTTCTTTAACTAAATTAAGGAAAGGTGCTTTAATTTATTCTAAATCATATATCTACCAATATTCCTTTCATTTTCAAAGGGCATCACTTCTCTGTTCTGACCTTGAGGTCAGATAAAATGGGAACAGGGGATAAAATGGGAACAACTTACTTCATACTCCCGTGTTGTACTTCCTATGTAATTATAGGAGTACCATAAAGTTTAGATTGAACTAGACCGTTATCACTGGATCTTAATATAAATTGCTGTCAGTTATCCCAGAAAAAAAGCAAAATATAAGGAGCAAAACTATTTCACATGGGGAAAATTATTTAAAGGGTTAATTCTCATAACTCTCCATATAAAAAGGAGGCAGAAATCTTCCAAAGAATAGAGTTTTAAAGAAAAGAATAGAGTTTTAAAATAGATAATTATTTAAAATTTAAAAATTCCAGCTAGCTATTTTGTGGATATCACCATATGAATTCAAAGTTTATATGAAAAGGTAAAAGATCTAGATTGGAAAACATGACAATGAGGAAAAACAAAGAGGACTAACACTATCTGATATTCAATATCTAAAAATGTCATCCTGTATTGACAAAGCTTGGAGTAGTATAAGAATAGGTGCATACAATAAGAGTCAACTAAAGAAAAAGGGGTAATTGTGATTACTTGATCCTTGGCAGAGGTGCAAAGGCTCTTCAGAGGAGAAAGAATAATTTTTCAATAAATGATGTTTAAACAATTCATATTCAAAAAAGAAAATGACCTTAAAAATAACCCATAACTTACCACTTCACACAGAAAAAGTTAACTCAAAATAAATAATAGATATTTCTTCTTATGAAATGCAGAGTGAAAAATACAGAGTGAAAAAAATACCTTATAATCCTCCTCCAATCCTCTTTCTGGGTATATATCTAATTGAAATACAATCAGAATCTTGACAAAGAATATTTACACTCCTATCTTCATTGCTGTGTTATTCACAATAGCCAAAATAGAAGAAAACCTAATACAAAATAAGTAAAGTAATATCGAGTCATATAATGCAATATGCACAAGAATAAGCATAAATCCACAAGTACATGGTTGAATAAATAAATTAATGGAGGAGAGTAAAGTTATTGAATAAGATAGGATAGATAATAAAATGGTCAGACAGGGTAATGGGCCTCAATTAAGGCTCTTTTCAAATGTAAAGGCCACTCCACAAAAAATAATCAGAAATATTCCCTCCAAATAGTCCCTCCAACATTCTCTCCAGATTCTGGTGAGGAGGAAAAAGAGAGGAGAGACACACACACAATTCCAATAGCTTGGAATGTTTCCAATGCCTGATTAGCATAGATATAGTCAAGCCCCTACGCAGTAGCTCTATAAACAAGCCCCTAGACCAGTACACTTACGTGGTAACCACTATCAGGACCCCTCTCACCTACCAGGAGCTCCATCTCTTTTCTGCTCACTTGAATAAATGCCACTCTTTTATGCTCACTCTTCCTTATCCATGAAGTTTATTCTTTGAATTCATGAGACAAGAACCAGGAAAGAAGGCACTGGAAAGCAGCTGGTGTCTACTGCAACATTACAGCAGCAGCAGAGGCTAAAAACCTGGTTTCAATATCTCCCATTTAGAACAATTCCAAATAATTTATGTAGATCCTATGGAAATAAAATTAGTCATTAATTAACTGTGGGATGTACATTATAACATCCTTCCAAACAAAAATGTACAGAAAGGGTTTGTGTATATGTCATGTTGACAATGTGTACTCTTCCTGCAATATGTATTAAACTTTATCTCTGTGGTAATCCTGTTCAAAACTGTTCACCTAATACTAATCATTAAAAAAACATACAAAATTAAAATGAGCAACATTCTACAAAATATTCTGTTACAATTTCCCAAAACTGTTAAGGTAATCAAAAATAAATAAGACAGGAAAAAGTCACATTTAAGATAATTCTGATACATGATTATTCATTGTAATGGAATATACTAAAGGAGATGCCAGTACATAAAACATATTTAATAAAAACTGAGGAACTCTGAAAATGTGTGGACTGTAGTGGAAAATAATATAGCATTAGCTCATTAGTCAAGACAAATGCTTACAATAGGGAAAATTTGGGTGAGAGGCATATGGGAATTATGGATGATATAATTTTCCTGAAAATCTGAAACTATTCTAAAAAGAATTCTAAAAATAATATAATAATATTAAATATATAAATAACATAATAATAAATATTCTAAAAATAATTTATTAAAAACTAATATAATAGTCTTTTGGGTATAGACCAAGCAGTGGGATAGCTGGGTCAAATGGTGGTTCCATTCCAAGTTTTCTAAGGAATCTCCATACTGCTTTCCAGATTGGTTGTACCAATTGCTGTCCCACACCAATGTATGAACGTGCCTTTTCCCCCACAACCTCGCCAACACTTATTGTTGTTTGTATTTTTCATAATTGCCATTCTGACTGGCATGAGATGAAATCTTAGAGTAATTTTGATTTGCATTTCTCTAATTGCTAGAGAGGTTGAACATTTTTTTATATATGTGATTTTACATCACATACAACCAGAGAAATGAAAAGTTGTGCTACATCTGTGTACAATGAATCAAAATGCATTCTGCTATCATGTATACCTAAGTAGAATAAATAAATAAATAAATAAAACTAATGTAATAAATGCATAAAATGAAAAATCAGGAAATTATAACCGATCTAACATAAAGATATGAAATTTAATGTAGCCCCTGCTGCACTCTATAATTTTTCATATTAGATTCAATACCACAAATCTCTCACTCTAAAATTGAAAACCAGTAAAAATTCCACAGATATTTTGTGAGTCTATGAGAACACACAAAGATAAAACATCATATATTGTCCTTCAGCAGAAGTCATTATGCTCAGGGAGTGATCAATGAGTAAACCCCAAGATGACACAGATTCATTTAAAGTGGCAACACAGCTACGGCTGAAAGTCAATCACTACTCAAAAGCAGCAACATGCCATCAATTGCATCTGAATTGGAAAACAATGGTCCACTCACAAAAGGCAGTATTTTCTCTAAGAAATTAGTGACTTTAGAAATCTTAATACTTCATAATATGTATATTTAAACATATATTTCTTGAAACTCTTTAGTTTTCCTTTTTCTTTTGCTTCCTGTGGTCAGTGTACTTGCAAGACAGGCACAAATAACCCAATGAATGTGTTTCCTAAGGTTCTGATGACAGGCTCATCAAAAGCGTGCTCTGTGGGTGTTAGAGCGGGTATAGAATTGCTCTTGGATAAATATAAAGAGTTGTTACATAAATTTAACCAAATTTTCTATTTGATATCTTCATATTAACATTGATTAGAAGATAACATCAATGAGTACAGGATTTAGGATTTGATATATTCAATTCAAATTTAGAAAGCCATCCAGGACCTTTAAATTGATTACTGATCAGTTATACAATTAAAGCTAATTTATATTTGCCTACAAATGTGCAGAAACAAATGATTCAAGTGAGAAATATCTGTAGCATGATATAGCTGATAGAAATTATACAGTGTTATTTATGAAGTATATATTATTATTTATTAAGGACATCCAATTTTTCTTTTTTTACATGTCCTTCCCACATATTTTTTTGTTGTTTGTGATTTCTATAAACTACTTTTAATTTAAATCTCAAATAAAATTTATTGATTTTGTTTTATGAAGGCTACTGAAAAATTTTAGTATTTGTCTTTATGAATTTTTTTGAGTCTAATTATTCAGAAATTCAAACCTCCTTGTGACCACAAGAAAAACTTAGTTAATTTTAATTTCCATTGAATAAATTCACCAATAAATTCAGATTATTATTGACTGAAAGTATTTTCTTTGACTTTAAGGTTTTACTTTAAGTTTTTGTCAGATGTTGCATTTTAATACACATCACAAGATTAGCAAAATGATTTTTTGTCATATTTTTGTATTCACATTTTTTGTTTTACAATTTGAAAAAGAAGAGAAGTTATTCTCCTCTCTTCCTCCTTTATTCTTTTCTTTCTGTTTCTTTGATGTCTTCTTTGTATTCAGTTATTTTTTGCAAACTGCCTCATTTTATTTTCTTGTTTAATTCTGTCCTTAGTACATGAAATAATGAATTTCTCTGAATAAAAACAATAGCATTAGATGCAACCTAAGAGTCTGCTAGTGAATACATAGTTTACTTCAACAACCTCATCTATAGATATCTTATGTCTATTTTTATTTCCTTCATTTGCCTGTCCTTTTTCTTTCATAATTTATGCTTCTCTGTCTTCTTTTGAAGATATTAAACACAATTCTAAATTTTTATTTCAAAGTACTGCTGAAATTAATGCTTATGTTACATGTCTTTCATTATTTTATTTTTCTTGTTCAGGAATATTTTTCTCACTACAGATAAGTTTGATATTTGCCAGTTATCACTTTGTCCAATTAAGCGTCCATAATTTTGGATATTGAAAACTTCTTTAGGTATGCAATACTATTTTTTGTATGCTTCTTAAAAGCATGTTTTCCTAGTATTCTTCTCAAGAGTTTTATATTTTCTCCAAGCATTCACTTATTGGCTTTATATAGCCTACCTTAATATACTTCTATGTAGAAAATCTAAATACTATCATGAAGCCCTAAGATGATACTGCCAATAATAACCTTTATTTATGAACAATACAATTCTAAAAATTATTTTTGAGAGCCAATTCCATTTCAATTTTTAAAAATTATTTTCTAAAACTTCATTAACTCAAAAAATACATCATGATGATAAGAAGTGGTAGATGAGCAATATTAGCAGGAAAATATTCTGGAAATCCTTGGATAATTTCAATTTCTTTACTTTTTATCATTCTTTAAATAATTACAAATGATGTTTGATATACATTTTTCTTTCTTTTTTTCTTTCTTTCTTTTCTTTCTCTTTCTTTTGTTCTCTTTCTTTCTTTCTTTCTTAAGAAAGAAGGGAACATATGGTCCAGTTAAGTATTTCCATTTATCAAATTATATACTCTTGTATTTTCAGGATAAAGAACATTGTCATGTGATGAAGATTTGAACTTTGGTACTAGGAGATATGTGTTAATTTCTAGATCAGGCTCAGATATGAGTGTTTTATATAGATAACTATAAACAATATGCTCACAAGCCCACATGAAGGTAGCAGACAGGTACAGGATAATCACAAACCCCCTCTAATGTGGGAAAGATATAAGACACTTCTTTAATTCCCCTGCTGTAAAAATACTGTGAAAACCACTCCACTGCAAGAACAGTCCTGATTCCACTCTTTACACTATTTTTCCATGATTCCTCTGGAAGAGTTCCTTTTTTCTATTAAATTTATCATACTCAAGCTTAAGTAGACATTAGAAATATGTAGCCCTGAGTGGCTTACTTGGTTTTAGACCTTCTGTCAGAAAGAGCAGGGAGACTCAAAGTTCAGAGTCTTTAAGAGTCATAACCTTAACTAGCCTGTGGTGTCTTGGAAGTACAACTCTCAGGAAAACATAGAACAAATAGTATCTGTTTTATTACTGACATCTTCACTTGTCAGGATCACACCAATAGTTCTTTCAAGTCTTGGTTCTTCAATATGTAGTATTCTCTTTGCTTTCTTCATATAATTTTATTCTTATTCAGTTGCAACAGGACTATTTGCAAGCTGTTGAAATTTCATAAGAAAGCCTAAACCAAGTGTTTCCGTTGAGATAATTTTTCAATTAAAAAAAACTTAAAATATGTCATGCTTAGTCTAATGTTAACTTTGGGTTAACTCTGGGTCAACATTATCTAGTGATAATTTTACTATACATTGTTTTGTCTCTCAAATATTCTTTTCATCATTTTCCCCCTTGAAGGAGTAGCTTAGCAGTCTCCAATCAGTGGACTTTTTAAACTTTGAAAAGTTCTTGGTTTCTGCAATAGAGAAATTCCATTTAATTTCTTTTCAATCCTACAATTTCTTTCATTAATTTATATTTATTTCTATAATGCCTTTGCAAACATGGCCAATAATAATAAAACTGCTTATATTCTTTCTTGTGAATCCTTTTCCTACAGTTACTTCCTCAAAAAGCAACATGTCTGATTTCAAATGTTTTTCCAATAATAGTATTGCAAAACATTTGTCCACTACGTTATTTGGATTTCCATTTCTCCAGTTTTCTGTTTTCTCATCACCTATTTTTCAAAAACATAATATTCTGGATGATGATCTTCATTCTGTAAGAAGAGTTGATATTTAAATGATTTGAATTTTCCTTTTTTCTTTTATTGGTGCATATTAGTTGTATAGAATAGTGGGTTTCATTAAGGGATATTTGTACATGCATGCAACATAATTTGATCAATTCCACTTCCCAGTATCTCTGCTTGCTCTTCCTTCCTCCTTCTCCCTGGTCACTTTCCTCTATTGTAATGTTGTCCCTTCTATCTTCGTGAATTCCCCCCCCCTTTTTTTTGTTTTCCATTATCATTCACATATGAATTAAAAAAAAACATGTGACACTTATCTTTCTGAGTCTGGCTTATTTCTCTTAACATAATATTCTTCAGTTCCACCCATTTTTCTGCAAATGACATAATTTTATACTTCTTCATAGTTTAATAGAACTCTGCTGTGTGTATATAGCACATTATTTATTCATTCATTTGTAGATGAACACATTTTCTTTTTAAGAAGACAATGTGTAGTGCATGTTTAAAATATTAATAATTGCAATTATAATAAAATTTGATGATTTAACACAGACCATTATTTACTACATTTTATTAACACAAAATGATCCCTGCCATATGACTTCTGATATTATATTTTTACCTTGATTTTTCATGTTAAGCTAAATCAAGTAAGTTTCTATGATTATTCATTCACACACAAAAAGTTTAGAGATTATTAAAGAAAAGTCTGACCAATGGAGTTACTCAGATTGAAGGAAGATTAATGAGGAAAATTCCCTAATGAATTTTAATCTTTATAGGTATGTGCATGACACCCTACTGGGGATATTAAAGTAAGAACTTGTATCGTTCACAGCACAGTTAGTGGTCACTTACAGAAATTGAGCTTAAGAGGAAAGCTTTATCCTTGGAAAAAATATGCAGGGCAAGAGCTGCATAATGTCAGGCAGAGATTAAGGCCAAGGTGTCAGGTAAATAGGAATCACATAAGGCCCTAATTAATGGAGATGAATTTTCATTAAGTATACTTGTTATAAACCTGTAGAGCAGTTACTAAATCAATGTAAGAAGGAATATTAAGAATAATTCAGATTTGAACTATTGATAAAATATCTTAAAATTATCATTATCTACAAAAGTGGCATCAAAATCTGGGATTCATCAGGACTTCAGATGGTTGTTAAATGGTCAAAACTAAAAGAAAAAAATCTGTAAGATATAGAGATAATAATATAAATGTGTTATGTTAGTCACTAGGAAATACCATATTTGATTTGTAGTATATATAATTTTAAAATATTTTTGCACCAATAAATTTTTAATTATTCCTATAAATCAGAACTTAACCCAACTTATCCATCAGTTTCCCTGATTATTTATGAGTAAAAATGAAATTTATGAAACTTTAAATATTATGAAGCAAAAAGAAGGTGAAGAAATCTGCAGCCTAAGTATTAGGAGACCAGCTGGGTGCTTTACTCATTCTGTGGCATATAATCTCAAAAATGATTTACTGCTATTATTCTATAATATTTTATAACTATATCCAACCATAACTTAATAAAGTGTTAACACACCTGGGAAAATTATAACTAGTCAAGTTACAAAATCAAATCACAAACATACACACATACAGTAGACTATTTGAGGCCTCTATTGTGAACTTATAAACTATTTCCAACTGGTAAGAAATCGTAGTCTGATATTATCAAAAATTAATATATTAAATAATGATACCTTTCGTATGTGTTCTGCTGGCACAATAAGCTGTTCTTATATAAGCAGCCCCTCCAGTTTTATTGTAAAGCCGGGAGCTATTTTACTATTGCAAAACACACAGCATAGAACATTTATTGCTATTATGCCAAATAAATGAAGTGAAACAACAAAGAAGCCTTTAAATGAACTGTATTTTATGGCTAAAGCACACAGAAGATTAAATGAAAAACCAACTTGGAATTCATTCAGCCATTTTACTTATTCATTTATGGGTGTGAGAAAGAGCATAATCCATTCACAACAGAAGCAGCCGGAGGATCCAGGGATTCATTATTATGGCACAGTTATGAAAGAGTCACACCATAGGTAAAGAAAATGGTATATAGTATTTGAAATATGTAACTTAAAATACAGAGACTAAAAGCAATAAAGACATTATTTTCTAACTCCATTATAGATAAAATAAAATCAAAGGAGTTTACATTTCATTGGGAAACTTTGCCCATGTTTAAATATATATCACAAACACAAATAATGTAGTTTATTAATTTGTGTTTTCATATCTTGATAAATGTCTTCTGTCCTATATCCTTAATTCAAATCTTATCTTTCTGCATTATTCGTATTAATCTAAAGGATGTTATGTTCCCATAAAATAAATTTGTTGTTATGGGAATATTTATTTTTGTGGACCTATATCAATGTATATAAGCTCTATAAAAGGTAGCATATACTCTCAAAAGCTCCTACAGAAAATCAATTGTCATACATATTTAAATCAGTTTAATATTGGGATGGGCTATAATGATATGTTATTGATCTTTCTTTAAAATATTGCAACAGTCATAAATTAATTTTCCAAGATCATAGTATTATCTATATTTGAGGAAAATGCATTGCTCATCGAATATCTCTGTTGATTTTTCTCTGATCCATCTCTTTCACACTAGTAAAATTAAAAGCAGAAATTTGCTACCTTCAAGGCATTGAACGATATTTGTCTCTCTCACTGCTTCTGGGTTTTGTTCTGTCCTTTTCTGTGTTTTATCTCACTCCCATGGAGCTGCCAGCCTTTAACAGGCACAAGAACGTAAAGACAGAAGAATGAAGAAATTTAGCTAATCCTATTGCCTACTGTAGTTACTGGTAGAATCTGAGTTTTTTTTTCTTTTCTCATGAATACTTTTGAAAACAAATTTATTTCAAATGCTTCATACTTCTCTCTTCCAGTTCTCTCCTTAGTCTCCCTATATGTATGCCTAGGCAATTGACCATTCTCCTCCCCCTCCATGGAAATTATCATTACTTTGGCTTTTGGCACTTATATTTTTATAGTTCTTTACTACACTCATAATAGGTGCTCCTGTTTCACTCAAGGTTTCATGCTATCCTCCTGACCTCACTCCAACAATACTGGGTTATCTGAGGATGATCGGCCAAGGTGGCTGGCCAAATTCATTCTTATCATGTCTGTATCTCCTGTATAAATAGCACACAGGTTTAAACATTTTCTCTGTCATGTTTTCCTACATTCTATTCCACTAATAACTTTTAAAATGAGCAATCTACTACTGGTGATATTTCTGGAATTTTTTGATTGGTAGTTTGGGTAAAATAGCATAAAGATTATATATTTTGGTTGTAGAATGTAGAATTCATTTAAAGTTTTATAGAGGTACCTTATCTGTCAAATGACCTAAGAAATGTAAGCAGGAACTTTCAAAAAATAATTTGGTATTATGTGTACCAAAGGTCTACTCTAATAGGAATGCTATGTTGACATTGTCCACATCAGAGCTCTGCATGAACCTGAATCAATCAAAAGAATATCAACCAGTTTTTAATGAAATGCTGCCTGATTTCCAGGGATTCCCAACCATTGAAGAATGAGAGTGGTGAAGATCTGAAGCAATAAAAAGGAGGTAGCTTAAGTGAAAAGAAGTAATGTTGCTGAGTGTTTCATGACAAAATTATCTTGCCCTAGCTCTCTGGCCTAGCTTGACTCCTTACAGACTACACAAAATAACCTAATTAAATTGTACTTCTAAGATTTCTTCTCAAACGAGATTGCCCAACCAAAGCTTTAGTCACACTAAACCATGATGAGATTCCCTTTATTCAATTTCACTAAACAAGGATTAAAATTCGTATAGCTTTGATTTCTACCTTATATCAGTCAATAATCAATACAAATGAGCAAAACAAAATTTGTGATCTAAACCAATAATCTTACCTCCAGCCCTGTTTTTATAGATTGTTCCTAACATGAATTGAGAAACGTGTAGTATATACTGTAGAAGAGAAAGGGGATGGAAAGGGGAAACTAAAGAGAATTTCCCTCTATGTAGGTTGTTTGAAAATAGATTATTTTAGAGGTCTTTAAAATGACTTGTGAGTGGAGTTCTGTCAGCTGTACATAATACCTGTAATATTATATAAAGAATTCAGAAAAAAAAATTTAGGTGTGTTTCTGTTCATGTATGTGTGCATGTGGTCACACACCTATACACATGCACAGGTACATCTCTGGAAGGAGAGACTAAAATAGAGACTAAAAACTAAACAGAACTAGGCCATCACCATGGTGCAGACGTGTAATCCCAGGGGCTTGGGAAACTGAGGCAGGAGGATTCAGAGTTTAAATCCATCCTCAGCAACAGCGAGGCACTAGCAATTCAGTGAGATCCTAACCCTAAATAAAATACAAAAATGTAGCTCAGTGTTCAAGTGTTCCTGAATTTAATCCTCAGTACAAAAAACAAAAAACAAAAAAAAACCTAAAGGGAGCCAAAAGAAAACAATGTGTGAATCAGGGAAAGAGCATATTGAAGCTGCTTATACTATTATACTGTTTATATTATTCTTGAATATAATATAACAATAAACATTTGTGAAAAGAAAAATTTTAAATCTAGAAGGAGAATATTGAACAAGACTGACAGGTGCCCAAGATGAATAAGAGAACTAGATAGAAACAGAATAATCTGGAACTTTTAGGTTATACCCTTGGTTTGGATTGACTCCACCTGCTATTAAAGGTCATGAATCAATTTCTTACAAATTCTAACTTGATAGAGGAGTTTCAGTCATTGGGCCACAACCTGGAGAGTGTTTTCTGTCTGGTTCTCTCATTTTTTTGATGTGTGATTGTTTTGTTTTGTTTTGTTTTTTCTCCCCTAATAACAGCTGTCAGTTGTATTATGTCAACTTGTTTTACAGTGCAAAGCAAATGTATTAATTGACATCAATCTAATTAACATCCTTACAGTCAAGTGCTTTTAATTGTGTAATTATGCAATTTTTCCCTATCCTGAAGGGCAGTATGAAGTCATGTCTCCCAAACTATGAAGAGGGCCAAAGGTCTTTTATACCTTAAAACCTCCTTCTCTCTCTCTCTCTCACTCTCTCTCTGTGATTCTCACTTCCAGGCTCTGAGGAAACTGAGGAACAAATGCACTTCCTTGTTTGCAGCATTTGATGAGTTGACTATTTTCTTTTTATTCCTCCAACCAATGCCACTCTGAATGAGAGCAGCAATTAGTCCAAAGTAGTGAATGAGCTGACCCGTTCGTGCCACCTCTGATTACTTACCTTTATTTTTAGCATGTTGCTAAGAATTTGAATTTAATTAATTTCTTTTTTGTATTTTTAAAGGCCAGCCTATATATCCCCTTCCCAGTTATTTTAATCATATTTATTATTTTTAACTAAAAGTTTTAGCATGTGTTATAATTAAAATAGCTCTTTTCATTATTTTAAAGTAAAAGTTCATATATTTACCATTTTATAAAATAACAAAAACTCAATCAGCTGATATGAATCACAAAATTTATTATATGATGCATAAAAACATGGTTATGACTAAAACATTTCTATCATGTAAAATTAGAAATATCATTGATAAATAAGAATTAAATACAAAAACTATGTTGAATTTTTATTATGAATAACATATGGAGATGATTGATATTTTTATTTGTGCCCTAGAATATTTCATTAAAATAAAATGCCATATGAAACAACATAAAATAAATGAAATCTACTATAATTTAGTGAGTGCATCATGGCAGTCCTTACAACACACCTCTTTAGTGTTTCCTAGTTTCTATTTCCTGCCTTTAGACAATCATCATTTTATTGGAATTTTAAAAGCTGAGAAAGAAAAATCTTTAGCTTTTGGGGAGTTAATTTAGCTTTCCAAATTAATTTTCATTTAGCACCCATTATAATTTTTTAGAATTCATAATGTAGTACTAGCAATTTTTATATCAGTATCTATTTTAGAGGTGATAACCAAAAGTTGAGAATGAAGTGTTTGGCGGTGCACAGTGATGCATGCCTGTAGTCCCAGGGCAGTGGCTCTGGAAGCTGAGGCAGAAGGATTGCGAGTTCAAAGGCAGACTCAGCAAAAGGGAGGCATTAAAAGCAACTCAGTCAGACCCTGTCTCTAAATAAAATACAAAGAAGGGCTGGATGTGGCTCAGTGGTCCTGTGCCCCTGAGTTCAATCCCAGCCCAACCACACACACACCAGAAAAAAAAAAATGAGGTGTTTGGCAGAGATTACAACCTGGTTACAGTTTAAAGAACTAGATCAATGATTTTAACCTAGTGTTCACAGCCTGTGAGCCAATGCTTAGTATCCTGCCCTATTATTTTCAAAATATCTGAGTACGAGATATTTATTGGAAAGCACACTAAAAGGCTTATTTTATAAAAATAAATCATTGAAATTTATTAAAAAATCTATTAAATTTATCATAGGCTTTAGAAATCATTGCAAGTTGGTATACTAATTTTCTATTTCAGATACTAATTATAAGCAAATACCTTTCCTTCAAGATAAGTAAGAAATAGGAGGTGAGGAAACATACACAAAAAATGTCTTTGATTCAAATATGAATTTTTGCTTGGTTTACTTTATTCACAATATTTCTTTCTGCCTATTTTTCTCAAATTCCTAAAGAATATCCAAGAGAGTGAAATGGGTACTATATTTTGTTTCTTTTTTCACATGTGAATTTTTGTAAATGCTTGATTACCTAGATACCATCATATTCTAAGGAAATTTTGCTTATAACAACTATCTCTTTAAAGAAGGAAAATCTCCTTGTGTTTATGAAAGATTCTATGGCCTGTACTCCCCTCCAACTGTCCCCATTTATATTCAGGTTTGTTAAAATAGTATTATCTCAACAATGTCTTTCATCTTTCAAAGAAATAATTTTGAAAAATTATTTATATAAAGGTAGAAAATATTGTAAAAGAAAATTGACTCAATTTATTTAAAAATTAGCTCACTCAATAATTAAATTATATATAATTTGGCAGAGCCATTGTTGTGATAACTTTAAATCTGTGTTATGATCTTAAATTAGGTTAGGTTAAGTTTCTATAACAAATCGACTTAAAAAATGTGTATTGAAACCCAAGCATAGAAGCGAGTGCCTGTAGTCCCAGTACTAGAAAGACTGAGGTGAAAGCATCACTTAAGCCTAGGAATTCAAAATCAGCCTGGGACACATGGTAAGATTCTGTTTCAAAGAAAAATGTATTGTCATAAACATAATTTTTTTTAATTTCTAACTGTTTAATTTAGGTGGCATTGACTAGTAGGTGGATCTGTTCCATATGTTTGTTTAATGATCCAGATTCCTTTCTTTGTGTTTCCTTTTACACAGCATGTTCTTCTTATTATTTGCATGCAGCTATGAGGAAGAGACTCCCTATCCCTTTAAAGTCTTGGTCTGGAAAAGCACTCAATTTTCAATCATCTTTCATTGAGAACTACTTACATAAGAAAATGCTGGTGAAGAAAAACCAGAGCTCATGTGTGTAGCTAACAGCTGAACAGACACTTCTTAGTTGCATTGTATAATATGAAAGGAAAAAATGAATATTGATAAATAATTAAATATCTGTGATAAAAATGGTATACTCAAAAATGGATAAATGACTGAGGAAAACCAGTTTGGAAGCACCTACTTTATACTGGTTATGATGTGTTTATATTCTGCAAAGTTCAATAGGCATTTGTTTCATATTATCCTGCAGTAGCACCTACAATTCATGTATATGTGAATTATGGCATATGTGTACTAAAATAGAAGTTATAAAGTGTTATTTTGAGTTGTGGTTGGATATACCTATATGTGATCTTTCCAATCTCATCTGCTTCCACAATGAACAGCCACAATGTCTCCTGATAGGCAAAGTACTTTCTCACACATGGGCACAGTGGTATAAGGTTTCATTTTTTTTTTTTAATTTGACAAACTTCAAGTTCTTCTAAAGTGCCCACTTAGCTGGACATACTCCACAAAATATTACTCAGTATCGTTAGACAAAATTAAAATATTTTCACAGTGTTCCCTCACAAGACAAAGCACAATAACCAATGGCAAGATCTAAAATAAATAAAATTTTAAAAACAAATTCCTCTGAAAAGTACCACTTAATGTTACATATTATGGAAGAATAAATGGCAATAGAAGTATTTTAGTTTCCTGATTTTCCAGTAATGAGTCAGAATCTGTCCTAGATCCTTCATTTGAATCTGGACAAAATTGCCTCAAGGGGCTGGAGTTGTGGCTTGATAGTAGAGCACTTGCCTAGCATGTGCAAGGCCCTGGGCTCAATTCTCAGCACCACATATAAATAAATGAATAAAATAAAGGTTTATCAATATCTAAAAAATATTACAAAACAAACAAACAAACAAAACGGTGCCTCGAGGAATATGTAGAAATGATTCTGTATTACTTCCAAGTCTAGTTCACATATAGGTATATCCAACCACAACTCAAAATATTACTCAGTATTATTAGAGTGATATGACCTCTCTCTCGCCCTTCTTCTGCTTCTCTGTCTCTTCCTCTCTCCCACCTCCTTCCTTCTTTCCCAGGACACTTAGAAACCACCCACCACTGGAAACCACTCATGATGTTATGAGAAAATACAAATTTGCACTAAGTAAAAACACATGAAGAGAACAGAACTTCTATCATGAAGTGAAGTGAAGAAGCCACCAGCACAATACAGCTTTCAGGCTTCAATGCTTCCATTTGCGCTCCAGGACACTGTGGGATACAGACCAGTAAACCTCATTAGATTGTCTGAATTCCCAACATAAAATTTGAAGGCATGTGAAATGATTGCTTTAGCCTTCTAATTTTGGAATAATTTGTGAATAGTCAGAGTTATGGAAATAACCATTGTGGATACTAAAAGCAAGCTAGGTTGACACTTTTTAGATATTAGTAATAACGATGGCAAAGATATGTGGAGATGTTAAAAAGCCAATAAAAAGTGTTCTTGAGAATGAATAAAAGATAAAATAGCAGCATGAATCATAACACAGTTTATAATGCAGACATAAAAATAAAGATACTAACTAAAGCATATCAACCAATGCTTTCATGTTCTAAAATATTTCATAATTAACTTCTCAATTAGGTATTACAAAAATTCTTAATTAAGTTTAGCAAAGAAAAATTCTACTTGAGTAACATTCAGACCTTTTCTAAGTTTTAGTCCTTCACTTTCTTCTGTTCCTTGATGATTCCTTGCAACAGGCAAATACAGAGTGAGGTATCCTTTTGTATATCAACTGTATTTTCAGTCTTTAATAAACACTCTCAAAATACCCTACAAATACAGTTTCATTCAATGAAAGTGTAATCAGGTTGACTGCCTCCAATGTGATCATGAAACAGCTGGCCACTTACCATCAGTTAGCTCTAGAGTGGCTTTCCTTTATATCTTTGCGACCCTGCAGCTTTTGATCTTAGTTCTGTGCCCTGGGTTAAGATACTGTGCCTTGCCAATGCTGTGGTGATGGTAGGGATTAATTCCCCTTCTGTTCAGCAATAGAAGTACCTTCCTGTGTTATAAGCTGATGATTGACTTTCCCAATTGGACAGTACATATATGCCCTGTCACTATCTCTGTGAAATTGTAAATAGCCTCCCGGGCTGAGGAGCTCAGAAGCTTTCTCTTTTACACCATCACCTTTGCAATACAGACTATGAAACTGAATTATTCTTTTGCCTTTTTGTTATCTGCCTCACTAGAATCTCAGCTCCAAAAAAGGAGAAAATCATTTTCATTTTCACAATGGTATGGGCAATTTCTCATTGATAGCAGATGCTCAATAAACATATTTGAGTGCATCTTTTATTTGGAAATCTTAAGACTATAACTATTACCTAAAAATAATACTGTTCTTTGAATTCTTTCAATTCCTCCCTTCTCTTTTCAACCAATATAACCTATCATGCATTATTTTCTTATAATCTTTTCATTGAGATAATCAACTACTTATGGTAAAAATAAATCCCATTACTTACTGTTTTTATATTTTATCACAAGACTACACTTTGCCTTTTCATTTTTATTTTACTTCAATATTTTTTCCTCCCTTTATTACAGTAGCACCATTCTGGTTTCCCAGCTTCTTTTCCAGCCACTTCTAAATTTAGTTAATAAGTTTCTCTTTCTCTTCTTACACATGCAATACTTGTTCTTCTTGTAACATCCTATTTTTCCTCTCTTAGCTCTTTACCATTTTCTAGATAATATCTCTATCTTATTTTATTATCTGTGTTTTAAATATCCATTCCAGAACTATCTCATAAACTTCAGGTACACACATCCAACTACCTAAATTCTACACCTGAATTTTCCACAGGCATCTCAACTTTTATTCCCTGAATTTATCCCCTAACCCTATGTCTTTAAATTAGGGAACTAACAGAACTTCCCTTGGCTTTTCTATTTCTAATCCAGGCTCATTTATAGGAAATTTTGGTAAAATTTACAGAATGTATCTGCCACATATGTGCCAAAAATCAGGGCACATAGTCTTTCTGCTCTAAAAAGTTGCTGATCCTGGGCCAACATTGAATTTGAAAGATCTTTTACATCCTTCAGTCCTTACTTCTCAATTCTCAAAGAGTAATTCCTTAATTCCTTTACTACACACAGGGGATATCTATCATAACTTCAGCATCATTTGAAAACTCAGAGTCTCCCAGAAGTTTCATTTTTCAGTCTTACCAAAGAAACAGAGGTAGATAAAAATGAATCTAGGGGAAGAAAAACCAGGAAGGAAAGATATAGGATGAACAAACAAAATTCAATTTAATAATTTGATAAATTATCCTGTCATATTTATTTAAACTTAAACAACATTTCAATGAAAGTATTTTAAGTTGACTTGGGAAGCCTACTATAATGTCGTTTTCTGTTTCAAAGAGTCTTCTAATCACTCATAATTAAGTAACATAAACATCAGCTAGATTCTATTTCTCTCCTATAAAATGACTTTAGAGAAGAACTATATACCATCAAAAACTCACTCTATACATTAAAGATCTATGACATGAGTCCAACTTCAGCTACAAATACTTACAACTCTCAATTACATGAGTATATGAAATGTTGTTGTAAGCTCTCTATTCAAAGTTGCTCTTGAGTGAGCATAGCCTTCTATCATCTAGGTTCATTGTTCATCTTCTTCCAGAGACTGGTGCATTCACCAAGATTTTCAAACTCAGTATCCTAGGACACAACATTCCTCTTTTTTGATCAATATTATGTTATCTTTCCAATAAAATTCTAATAAAATTTCCAATAAAATTTTCACTATCATTCTATTTGTGTTCAAATACATCAACAATGGATGTATTTGAGCATTCTCCTTTTTGGTCATAGACTTTAGCCATAAGTATGCTTTACAGAATCCAGAACACAATCATTTTGGACTTCACCAAAATATTGTTGACTACAGATTATTTATCCTTGACTTTCACCCTACATAGTGGCAGAGATGGCTTTAATGCTCCAGTCAGCTTGATGAAACTTAAGATAAGTTTATTTCCAATATTAGACACCAGAACTTCTTTTTCTTAGAGCATTTACTTCAGAAAACTTGTTTTTCTAAAGTTTTCCACTATCCTTTGAAGGTGTAAATATTCATTTAGACTCTTACCAGTTTTACAACACAGGTGTACTTTTCCATAGAATACAAGAGTTGTCTTTCAAAACTTAATCTTCAAGAGAAAAAGAATGCACAACCTGAACAGACCAATAACAAGCAATGCAATTAATCAATAATTAATAATCTTCCATTAAAATTAATTTCAGAACTCAAAGGCTTCACTACTTACTTCTAATTTAGGGATACTTAGTTCTTCTTCAAACGTGTTCTCCTTAATAATTCCTCTTGAATGGAAGAGTAAAAACTTTTTCTAAACACATTTTATGAGTAAGCAATACACTGAAATCAAAGCCAGAAAACACACACACACACACACACACACACACACACACACACACACGAGAGAGAGAGAGAGAGAGAGGGAAGAGAAGAAAGAAAAATGAAAGGAAGAAAACTAGAGATCAATAACCATGATGAAGATAGATTCAAACATTCCCTAGAAAATACTAGAAAAGCAATTCTAACACATTTGAAAGCTTATTCACCACGATCAAGTAGAATTCATCCCCTGGATGCAAAGATGGTTTGACATATGTAAATCAGTAAATGTAACATAGTATATCAATAGAAAGAAGGAAAAATTATAACCATCTCAGTAGATGCAGAAAAGGCACCTTCCCAATAAAAAATGCTAAGGAAATAAGGCATATATTACATAACATAATAAAGCCAATTTATAACAATCCAAAAGCTGAGATTATATGGAATGGGGAAACAATGAGAGATTTCTAAGATCTGAAACAAAATAAAGATGCCCATTTTCAATGCCTTCATTCAACACGGCACTGGGAACCTACCCAGAGGAAATAGACAAGAGAAAGAAATGAAAGTCATCCAATTTGAAAAAGAAGTCAGATAGAAACTATTTGCAAATGACATGATCTCGCAAATGTACTCCCTAAAAGCTCCATAAAAAGTAGCAGAACTAGTGAATGAATTCTGCAAAGTTCCAGGATACAAAGTTCTAGATTCAAATAGCTACATGTCAATGGCAAACTATCTGAAATAGAATTCAAAAAAGCAATCCAATTTACAGTAGTTACAAAAATAAAATTAAATATATAGAATTAAATTTAACCAAAGAGGTAAAAGTTCTCTGCAATGAAAATTATTAAAAATTTGATTAAAGAAATTAAATAGCATACAAAGAAATAAAAACGTGCTCTGTAGTTCTGGTTTAGTGGTCATGAATTATTTTAATTTCTGTATATCTTGGAAAGTTTTTTCATCTTCTGTTCTGAGGGATAGATTTGCTGAATATAGCAAACATGGTTAGCAATCAGTATCTTTAAGGGCTTGACATATATTATTCTAAGCCCTCTTGGCTTTTAGAGACTAGGCTGATAGATTAGCCAAAAGTCTAATTGACTTACCTCTAAATGTGACCTGTCATTTTTCTCTTGTGGCTTTTAAAATTCTATCGTTGTTCTGTATATTAGTCATCTTAATTAAAATGTGTCTTGGAGAAGATCTTTTTTGATCTTGTCTATTTGAAGTTCTAAATGCTTTCCAATTTGTATTTCCATTTCATTCTCAAGGTCTGGAAAATTTTTCTTTGCCAACATTATTCTTCATACCCAAAGTCTTCATAAACTATTTATTCTCAAAGTGTTGAGCTTTACCAATGTTCTTATTAAATTTAAAAACATGCATTATCAATTAACTTAAAAAAATCAAACACTTACCACAAAATTATTTTGCTTTGTTAATATGTGAAACTATTACCCTGATTTATATAACCATGAGTTTTTCTAAGATATCATTATTTCTTACCTAATTCTTTAAATTGGTCATATCCATTGTTTTTCCCCATCGATCTAGTCCTCATAAAATCCAAATTTTGTTTTTCTCACAATGTAAATCAGGATGTATTCCCTGCCTTCTTAAAATGGTAATGTTTTCCCCATTGATCTTAGAATAAGAATTCAAATTTTTAGAGTTTCACAAGGCCTCAAGCTATCTACTCTATTTTGCCAACCTAATTTTTCCACTATGCTTATATTTTGCTGCTGTATTTTCATCACATTATTATTTTTTCACTTTTATCCAAGCTATCAATACAATTATTTCCTTAGGAAATTTTTAAATATAGTTTAACCACTAAGAAAAGTTTACTGCACAAGAGTTTGCCTTTATCTTAATTTTTATTCTTCCTTCATATATTAGCTTAGTTTTTCAGCAGAAGCAGATATAACAAGTTTTAATCACTAAATGCATAATGAAAACTATAGAAATGTGATAATAAATAAAAAATGGTAGGCCACAGATGCACCATCACTGAAAATAAAAATATATTTTGTCAAACATTTTATTCCCTGGAAGCATAATCATAAGTTTTATGTAAGGTATAAAGTAGGAAGAATAAAAAATACTAAAATAAAGAACTTAAAGGGATATTAGATTTTGCACATGAAAGTAAGGTATGACAAGAGATCTTGAAGAAGGAGAATGGAAGCAGAATTGATATAGTGTCAGAGGTAAATACAAGTTCATGCTCTGTATGTAGAGTATGGATTTGTTTGTATGAATCTACAATGCATTTCTCAAACCACATGGAAAAAGATACATTTTGGATTTCAGATTTTCAGAAATTACTTTTTAATATTATTTCTTAATAACCCTGAATATTATTTCTTAACAAACTTGAAAAAGTCTGACATGATATTATACAGTAATGTGCATTACTGTACACATGTGAAATATGTGAAACTTCACATTAACTGGGATAATGTAAAAAGACAAATAATCTCATGTAAGTTGAGGTCACATTTGTTATATAAATGCAATTACAGTAAGACAAAGGAAAATGCATAATATTTATCATTTTAGTGCATTTTAGTTATGCATAGTCATAGTGTTCATTTTGACTTCTTCATAAATGCATATAACGCAATTGGCTCCATTTCAATCCTCAGTACTACCCACTTTGCTCCCTTCCTCCTTCTTCTGATCTCCTCTCTCTTCTCAATTGGTCTTTCTTCTATTAACTTTTTTTGAAATTGTTGCATTATAATTTTGCACAAAATTGGAATTAATTGTAATATATTCTTATGTGCAAATGGCATAGTTTGGTCAATTTTATTCCATAGTTCCTCCCCTTTGCTGTCCTTCCTCCCTCCCCCTCAATTCCCTGCCACTAATTCAATGTTTCCCCCCTCTATTTTCATGATATTCCCTTTTTAAAAATTTTTGTATTTCTAACTTCTACATATGAGAGAAAACATTAGATCCCTGACTTTCTGTGTCTGATTTATTTCACCTAGCATGATGTAATCCTGTTTTAATCATTTGTCAGCAAATGACATAATTTCATTCTTCTTTATGGTTGAGTAAAACTCATTGTGTATATTACCACATTTTCTTTATCCATTTATCTACTGAGGGACACCTAAAATAGTTCCATAACTTGGCTTTTTTGAATTGTGCAGCTATCAACATTGCTATGCATATACCACCATAGCATGTTGACTTTAGTTCTTCTGGATAAATACCAAGGAGTGAGATAGCTGTGTTATATGGTGTGTTAGTTTCCAGTTTTTTGAGGAATCTGCACATTGCTTTTCAGAGTAATTGTACTAATTTGCAGTCCCACAAATCACAACCTCACCAGCATTTGTTGTTATTTGTATTCTTGATGATTTCCATTCTAACTGGAGTGCAACAGAAACTCAGTATAATTTTAATATGCATTTCCTTGATTTCTAAGAATGTTCAACATTTTTTTCATACTTATTGATTATTTAAATTTCTTCTTTTGAGAAATATCCAGTTAGTTAATTTGTCCATTCATTGATGGGGTAATTTGTTTAATTCTATGGATGTAGGATTATTTCAACATACACAAATGAGTAAACATAATTTGGCACAAATAGAACTAAGGAAATACTTTATATAATCATCTCAATAGATGGAGAAAAAGCCTTTGACAAAATTCAGTACCACCCATGATAAAAACTGAAGAATCTAGAAATAGAAAGAACTTACCTGAACACCATGTTATATTTTTTAAATTGTATATCACAGCAAAAACTAAATTAATATTAATAAATTGATTATTTCTCTTGAGTATTGCAGTGCAGTGAACACAAATGGAATTAAAGATCAGCATGATGACATATTATTGGAGGGGATGTAATGCCTGAACTGTGTCCACTTGTTAAATCAAACTAGAAATAAATACCTTGTTGGAATTTATTTTTAAGGTCAAGAGAAAATATAACAAGGCAAAATGAAAGGAAACAATGTATTGCTAGAGTACAGTTGTTAAAAACTCAGGGCTTTAAATCATGCAAAGACATCTTGGTTTAGACAAAATAATCAACCATTTAATGTTTTGAATGCCTAAATACTAAAATGGAATATTAGTCCTGATATTTCTGAATTCTAGGAATAATTATCTGATCTCAAAATGTGTATAATGTCACTTGAAGGCCATGGACTGAAAACAATAAACCTTATGAACATCATAAATATTTAAATGATATAATTTTCTTTACTTATTTGGAAGAAATTAATGTTTATAATAAAAATAACTAAGAGCTTCCATTTCCCATGGGTAATTAATAATTTTTCTTAAAAATAATATTAAATGTTCTGAAATAAATATTACAGATTTTTAAATATTTCAGTTTGCAAAAGTTACAATAATCTACCAAGTATGAAATGTTAATGAACATGACTACCTTATTTAATGGTATTAACTTAATTGTATATAGGAGAACTTGATTTAAAATGTCCAATTGATTCACTTATAACAGAGCATACAAAGCTTAATGGAATTTTTCCTTTTTGTTTCCTAGGTAAAATTAATTCTGCATCTTGCTAGTTTGTGATATAATTGAATACTAGTTTAATTTTTATTCAAAATTTGCTATCTTTTTACATTTTCTGCCATAACCTTCACAAGTTCTCTTTAAAGTATTAGAGACACACTTCTATACATATTATTACTTCAAAATAATCCTGAAATGTTTTCATCTCTCCATTCAATTATCCATGAGGTAACACACAATATCTCCTGCCACCTGGTTTGTGACCATTTCCTTTTGCTACATTTAATTTTTAGAGCCTTCTGTACATGCCAAATAATAATTATAAAAATGTGTATTCCCAGCACTTAGGGAAGCTGAGACAGGAGAATTGCGAGCCTCAGCAATGGCGAGGCGCTAAGCAACTCAGTGAGACCCTGTCTCTACATAAAACACAAAATAGGGCTGGGGATGTGGCTCAGTGGTCGAGTGTCCCTGAGTTCAATCTCCACTACCAAAAAAAAAAAATTGAACAAATTTATTTTGCTTCAACAAAAGAATAATATTATTTATAAATTAACTGATGAAAAATTGACAAATTTCAATAAAATTAATCAGAAGTATTGCAAATTCATTCATCTGATCTTTTGAACACAAGTCCAATTGTAAAAGAAAGATTCATCTTCACAAAAGAAACTACGGTTTCTAAGACTTTAATAAGGCAACATTAGGAATACATTAATTGCAGTAATTTTTTTTCATATTTAATTTATTTATTTGTTCTATTTAGGCTGACATGATAACAGAGTGCAATTTGATTCATTGTACATAGATAGAGGATAACATATCAATTCTCTAGTTGTAAGTTGTATAGAATCACAACATATATGCAGTCATACATAAAGTTAGGGCTATGATGACCATCATATTCCACCACCTTTACTGTCCCCATGCCCCCTCCCCCCCTTATGCCCCTGTGAACATTATCAAAAAATAATCAACAGAATTATATTTAGCATGTTGAAATTTACATGAAATTCAAATTTTAGCCAGGCACCATGATGTATGCCTGTAATTCCAGCAACTCGTGAGGCTGAGGCAGGAGGATTGTGAGTTCAAAGCCAGACTTAGCAACTTAATGAGATCCTAAGCAACTCAGTGAGAACCTGTCTCTAATAAAAGACAAAAGAGGGCTGGGGATGTGGCTCAGTGGTTGAGTGCCCCTGGGTTCAATCCTCTGTACCAAATAATAATAATAATAATAATAATAATAATAATAATGGAAAGGAAATTCAAATTTTAGTGTTTCTAAATGTTTCATTACAGCCATACAAATTTATTTATATTTATATATTTAATATATCAGTTCTTAAGATACAAGTTTAGAGTTGAATAGATATTTGTGCAAACCTTATACAGTACTCTCATTATATGGAACTAATCTCCTTATATGGTGGTGAAATATCTGTCAATTTGAAGACTTAATAAGGATTTAGAACACTTACTGAATTCTTTTTTGTTTGTTTGTTTGTTTGATACCAAGGATTGAACTCAAAGGCACTCAACTACTAAGCCACATACCCATCCCTTTTCTGTCTTTTATTTAGAGACAGGGTCTCACTGAGTTGCTTAGCACCTCTCTGTTGCTCTGTTGCTGAGGCTGGCTTTGAACTCACAATTTTCCTGCCTCAGCCTCCCAAACCACTGGGCTTACAGGCATGCACCACCATGCCTGACTCAAATTCTTATTATCAGAAAATAATTTAATTCTTATTGTCAACCTGAATCAGCAGACTTTTCATAAAAATCACTATTATCATTATTATTTTTATATTGATTTTGTATCTGATATATCTGATTAGCAATTTTGAAGTTGAATTTTGGCCTACAAAGCCTAAAACATTTAACATTTGTTCTTTTAAAGAGAAAAATATGTCAAATTTTGGCTATGGTATGTAGATATGTTACTTGAAATATGCATATTACCAATAAAATGAAAGAACAAATAAAAATCTAAGTATTCTTATGTTAAGTTGAATTTATAATTTACAGCCTTTCTAAAGATAAAGTATGATGATCCTCACTGATAAAAATCACATCAATCATTTAAGAAAAAATAATAATTGTACACAAACTCACAGAAAAATTAGATGAATCAGTCCCAGCACATATCACCAATATCACCTTGACGAGACAAAAAAAGTCATAAGCAAACCACATCAGAATAATTTTCATGAATTTTAACTAAGAAAGAAATATATTAGTAAATCAAATTCAGCCATTTATAAAATTAATAATACAACATGAGTAAGTGAAATTTGTTCAAGGAAAGCAATTTTGATTTTACATTAAAATCCAATGTAATTCATCATATTAAAAAAAAAGAAAAAGAAATTTATGTCAATAGATGAATGAAAATTAATACCCATTTGTGAGAAAAACTAAGCAAAATAATAATGTAAAGGAACTTTCTGAATCTCATGTAGAATGACAATAAATAAACAAACAAACAAACAATAGAAAGAAAGCTCAAAGCTACCATCACATTTAATGGTTAAAGATAAAATGGTTTCCCCTTGAGATAGAAAATAAACTAGAGAAATCTGCTTATGTTTCTAATCTGTCCCAAAGGTCTGTGTGATTCCCCTTGTATAAATACCACACTGCTTCAATCATTATAGTTATGATTCTTCAAAATCAGTTATGATTCTTCAAAAATTGTTATTTAATGAGAGGTTGGTTTTTCTTTTGTTTCTGTATGTTTTGATGGTTTTGAATTACTGACTTTTCTTTATAAATTTTAGAATGAAGTGGTCAATTTCTAAAATAAACAGACTTTCAGAAATTTTTATTATGTTAAATATGTAGATATTTATGGGGGAGAACTGGCATCATAATATTATGGAGGTTGAAGAGCCATAAGGGTAGTAACCCTCTCCATGTATTTATTTACTCTTTTTATCATTTTATACAGATATGCTAAAATAGTTTTTAGTGTGTAGGTCTGGTACATATTTGTTAAATTTTCTCTAAATATATCATATTCCGAGAATTTTGATGGTATGTTTCACGTACTATTTGCCAATATTTCTAACACTGGTACAAAGAAATTGAGGTTTTTGAAGAATGAATAACCTTGTATTTTGCAATCTTGGAAAACATATTTGTTATTCATAATGGCTTTTTAAATGATTCTTTTAAGATTTTCAAAATGAAGAGTCATATACTCTGTGAATAAATCAGTTTATTTATTCTTTCTTAATTCGATTTATTTAATTTCATCTGATGGTCTACTAAGCCAGCTTGGACATCGTGTGCTACATAAAAATGCTACATTCTACTTATTTCTGCCATTTTTGTGATTCTTATAACATGTAAAATATATATTTTTAAATTACTAATCTCTAATTTGATCCTAAATAGTTTTTTCATTATTTAATGGTTTCTGTTTCTATTTTTATGGCAATCTATATAAGTAAAAAAAACTCTCAACTTTCAAATTTTATAGTGGTGCTTATCACAAACTCTCTTCACTCATGAATCAATATCTACTCTTCATTTTACTTCCCACAGTAACTATATCAGTGATCTTATAATTTGCCAGGCATCTTCTCCATTGTGGGTATTTAACTTTTGCCTTTCTCCCTGTGTGGAATATACTCACCCAGTTAGTTACATAAGTTATTCTCTGCCTTCTATCAAACTTATCTGCCTTCTATCAAACTTCTGCTCCTGACTCCTTACCAAAGAAATCAACCTGGACTACCTTAAAAACATGATTCTAAAAACATATCAGGCCACATGGATTCCTGAAATTCTTTTATTTCCCCAGTGACAATTATTAACATTTAGCAAATACTATTTAATTCACACAGAGAATTTAAACATTGAAAGAATAGGGGAGTTTTTGCATTGCTCAGTGTGGTATCACTCTAAATTATGATAGTATCTGAAAAATTATGGATATTCAATAAATGTTTCATGGATGAAGGAAGGAAGGATGAATGTATCTGTCATTCCAATGAGAACTCAAAATATTTCAAGTGCATTCAATAAAGGTATTAATTATGGTCAATATAAATGGCAAAGTGATTTGAAGATTTATAAGGGTATTTTAAAAATATAATGCTTGGATAAACATTCAACATGCATGAAAAAATATCCAAATGAATGGTGGCATTGGATGTGTACTTGAAATGGGGAATGCTTATGTGCTGCATGAGTGTAGAAGAATAAAGATGACAAAAGAAATAACTATTTCTTGAGCCTTTCCTGAAATGAAAAACTGTTGTTTAAGTTTTAAGTGAAATGAGAGATTTTGACCTACAAAACATCATATTCCACATATTCTTATATTACAGAAAGATCTCTTATCACTCATTTTCAAACCAAAAGAAAGGAAAGGCTCACTTAAGGATTTGGATAAATGCATATAATACACATGCCTCCATTTTTATAATTCAGACTTACTTACACAACATAATATGGCTAGAATCTCTAAACTATTGAAGATTCACATGTGTACCATTATTAGAGTGATTATGTGGTCTTCAGCAGTAGTGGAATAATGATAGAGGATAAAAATATATTGTCAGGAGATGACCTGCTGCATGGAAATGGATCCACCTGGCAAGATATAAGCAAAATATTTCCCTATCATAGATAGACTTTCCTAGTCTATCATAGATAGACTTTCCTAGCTCCTGGAAGGTTTACATAGAGTTATACAACTGTTCATGATATTTCCTAGGCACGATTAATTTCCTCTAAGCTCTAGGAAAGACGATTTCTTGTTATGTCATTTAATCAGCCTTCAGGAAGAACTAACATTAACAATCCACATATTACTTTTTAAATTAAATGTTAATAATCATCAATGTTGTTATGGTTAGCATTTATTATTAGTAAAGACACATATTTTTCTCTGGGCATGAGAAGGAAAGTTTTGAGGAACAGAGATTACATACATGCATCCCTAAATAGATTCTTTAACTTCTCTTAATATTTTGATAAAATCCACTTCCCACAGACAGCATTTAAATTTACAAGAAGACAGACTCTGTAAAGTATCATGCTGTAAAGACTTTACTCTGTAAAGTCTACATATCATGTGTTTGCTTAGGTAAATATTAAAATGTTAAATATTGAAATCATAAAATATAAGATTTTTATTTACACTTCAACACAGAATAAACCATATTAAAATAAATAAACAAAAAGGCAATGAAATTTTTGCTATAACTATACTATATCTGGCTCCCATTTATTGTTCCACCACAAATATATTATGTATGTGAACTATCTATCAGATATTTATGAGAGATGTATACACACATGTGTCCAATATAAATGAGCTAAAAGCATATTACAAGATAAAAATTAATTTTCTCCCCAAATTCAAGTGCTGTTTAGCAAGCTGTAGTGTTCACTTACCACTTTCAAATAATCATGTTTGTGAATCAGGTTCATGTGCTGCTATTCAGTGTTGCCTACACTAACATTATTCCACACTTGTTTGTGATAATTCCAGGATAATTACGTAATTCTTTATTATAGAGTTTTCTAAAATGGAGGACTCACTTATTTAACTCTCTTTTGTCTCATCTTCAATAATTCTTTTCATTAAGAAGCTGTAGTCAATCCTTGTTCGAAACTGAGTAAAATAATCCACTAAAATTAAAAAATAGAAGTTAAATGTCACTGTGGTTAGTGTCTGATTTCCAGAAAATGAATAATTTCATGTGATCTTCAGAAAACATATATATTCTGAGAACTACCAAATAATATTATCTAGGATTAAAACACACTATTAATAGAGATTTATATAAATATTTGATTTTATCTTTATAATGAAATATCAGGCCTTTGACATAATTATCATATTCTTATGATACCAATGGTATTTTCTAATTAATAACATGTGAACTATTTTATGAAAATTAGAGAATTTGAAAAAAGATAATTATCAATGAAAAATTTAATAAACACAGAAGTAGAAATATAAAGGTCAACATTAGCATTCCTCAACAGATATATTAAGACCTTTTATTCTTTTATTCAGAGTATTTAAATATTTTTATGTTAAAAAGTCAAGGTGGTACATATTAAAGTTTTATAGGGTAATTTGTTTTTCACATGCACGGACTAACAAATCAACTGTAGAGAGCAATCAGGGTTAACAATATAAAATTAGATTTTGTGAATAACCTATGACATGATACATCTTTTACTCTGTGGACTTAAATTTCAAAGAAGAACCTCATATATCTGCTATAGTAGACAGAATAACTTCCCAAACATGTCCAGGTTTTCCTAACCTGGAAACCTTGACTATGTTACCTCACATGGTGAAGAAAGATGAAGGCAGCAGATGGAATTAAGTTTGAGCATCAGCTGCTTTTAATATCCAGAGATTATGCTGGATTTTCTGGGTGGGTCCAATGTAATCACAAGGGTTTAGAATGTGAGAGAGGAAGACCAAAGTTTCCTAATAAGAGTGACACAATGTGAGAAAGATTCCACTAGATACTGTTGGCTTTGAAGACGGGGAAGAATCGGAAGTCCCTGGAATGCAGGCAAAGTCTAAAAGCTGGGAAAGGTGAGGAATCAGACGCAGGCTTGCTGACGTCTTTGACTCAGTGAGACAGACTCACGTAGCATTTTTGATCTACAAAACAGAAAGTTAGAAAAAAAATTTATTTGTAAACATGAAGATCGTTTATAGCAGTAAAGAAATTAATCTATCTAGTCATCAAGTTGTTTTTGAATGTATTTTTATATTTATGCATGTTTTAAGACTTACTCCCTGTATGAGAGCTTTCCTGAAAAACTCCAAAAAGCCTAGTCTTTTACATTTTATAGATGGCATAGAATAGTTCAAAATGTTTTCCAAAGTATAATACATAATACATACATAATCAATTTCAGAAATCTTAAGAAATGGTCCAATGAATATTTGAATTTTGAGTCATATAGAATGTTAACTGATTTTAGAATTTCTATTAGATCAAGAATATTACTGGGAATCTCAAGTATCTTTCTTTCCAACATAATATTTCTGCCAAAAGTAACTAATATTTTGAACTATAGTAACTTAATCTGTTTTGACAGTTTTGAAACTCATTTGTGTAAATGGAATCATATAATACACAATTTTGCTTAATTTTTTATTTAGATTAATTATGAATTTTGTTATTTCATGTAGTAGCCCTTTCTAATTGCTGTATGCTACTGGTATGTATACCACAAGGTTGCTAATTAGTTCATATTATATAAGGAGATTTTCTTTAATTATTCAGATGGAGTTATCATAAAATTTCTTAAATTTGGAAGATAAGATACACACACACACACCTATTAAAATTACTGTTAATACATCAACTCATTGGAGAATTGACATACTTAAAACATAAGGATCTTCCTAATGCTTGTCTTTCAGTATATGAAACTAATAACCTCTAATTGTTTAACTTTTACCTCAATATTCTTTATATGTTTCTCTGTGACTAGTGTTGATTTAAAACATAAAACAATAAAGATAAAAAAATTATAATGGGGTCAATTCACCTTGTATATATAGAAACATTTTTGTTATAGAAAATATTCTGGGCTGGGGGGAAGTACTAGGAAATTATATTGGACAAATTATATTGTTATAAGGTGTGCATGTACAAATATGTAATAACTAATCCCAACATTATGTACAACTATAATGCACCAGCAAAAAATGAGAGTAAAAATATTCTGTGAAACAGGTTTTTGTGAGGAAAATAAGGAATTCAGAAAATGATAACCAAATAAAGAATTTTGATGTCTGTCATATCAACTTTGATGATAAAATAGATCATCTATTTTCAACTCATTGTAAGGATAAACACTAAATTTAGCAATATATATGTGTACACACACACACACACACACATAAAAAGTGGAGAGTATTTTTTAACAACCTGCTACACTTGTAAAGGAAAAGAATTCTGCTATTGTTAGTTGCATTTCACCCCTTAGACTGTCTCATCTGCAATATAACCTTTAACTTCTATGCTTGAATTAATTGCTTGGCAAACATTGTCAGTGTATGAAATATTTTTGAGCAAAATTATATGATACAAAGTTAAACAATATATGTCTTTTTTCTTTTTGCTTACCCATTTCCATTTTCTAATTAACTAAATCTATACACATGAATATATATTCATGCACACTTTTATACAAAAATTGGTGACAGTATTAATCTTATTCATTTCTGAACTGATGCCCCCATTTTCAACAATCTGGTTTTTTCTTTTCTTTAGAGTTAATATTTTTTTTCCTTTCATTTGCTTTATTTTCTGCAGGAAGCAGCCCTTGAAATATGCGTGGACAAGATCAGCATTGAAGCCACTGAGTAGGAACTCAAAGCGACATTCGTGCTGGTGAGATGGCCTAATACACTGGACTCCCACACAGCTCTGCCAAAAGTTCCGGAGCAACATCGGAGATGGGCGGCGTGACCAGTTGAGAAACAAACAGCCTGCCTACCTCCACCTACATCCTGATTTTTATGAAGAAGCAAGCATGAGACAAGACTCCTCCCACATTAAAACATTATACCTACCAGTTCCCTTTGATCTGTACAGCTATAAATGAAGCAAGCAAGGGCTCCATCTTTGTTAGAAGCTGCACCTGTCTGGTAAGCTTGGCCTGTCTCCTCATGGCTCTGAAACTACATTTCTGTGTCCTGTGGCTATTTCGTATTGTTATTTTATTAGCTTTTATTTCTCAGCCATCCCATCCTTTGGAGAGGAACCCTTTCCCTTGCCCACATGGGACGTGTGCGAGAATTTTCTATCAATTACTATTTTTTCATTAACTGCTCTATCAGCTTCTCAAATATACAATATTTTATGTTTTAAAAAACAAACAAACTTATCAGATGATCTGTCCATTTTAGAGTCCACAGACATCCCTTTATAATGTAGAACTTAGATTTCCAAACCTAGTTCTGGGCATTCCATCTATGATTCTTCTCTATTGGATGCTTGTCTCTTTTTAAATACAGTGTCATGTTTTATTCTGGGTTTCATCTGTTTTTATGAATTAAATATTTCAGTTGATTCACAGAAAATTCTGCATAAGATATACAGTTTGGGGACTTCCACACCTTAGACTATTTTTATTCTACTCTAATTATTCATTAATTTTTACCTGTCATTAGTCCTTGAAAAATATTTTCATTATATTCATATACATACAAAATACAAAGAATGTGTGTTTTTACTTACTGTTTTTGTTCTTTTAGGTTTTTGTGTTTTTTTGAGGGGAGGGATACTATTCTTACATCTTTGTTTCTTTGCTTTTTTATCTTTGAATGGTCATAGCAATTTTATTGGTAAATTTTAGTCATGTTCTCTTTCTTTTGCTTAAAGGCTTTATCAGCACTGTGCTCTTGTTTAGGGGAGTCAAACGATCTTACTTCTAAGTCCTTAAGTTCTTCACATTCCCTGCATCATTCCTCTTCCTTCTGAATGTTGCTTCTCCATTTAATTAGATTTTCATGTTTTTTCAAGATGAGGGACTACTTAATGACTAAAGACTGATCTCAAGCTATCCTCATTACATAAAAGTGAAGCACTGGAAAGGTAGTTGGGAGCACTGTGTATGTGGAAAAACTAGTGAAGTATATGCCAACTAGTGATTTCCCATGGTTTTTAAGTGCGATTCATCCTTCCTTACAGATTCATCCTTCCTTACAGATTCACATGTCCCAGATGTCATCTTTCCTCTAAGTACATACGTTTCTGCAAGTTTGAGGGATAGAGGAAAAGGGTTATATGCTTTTCTGTTTTATTAGAAAAGTAATGTAAGAAAAAGGATACTATTATGTCTCCACTTCATTTTATAGAATAGCATTAACTATACCCTTAATCTGAATGTCACATGCCTAACACAAGTTTGGTGATCTATGACATCTGGAGTCTTCAGGTTCCATTTATCCTGGGATTAAACCTTTATCTTCTATGGAGTACATGGAGGCATGGGTATCCAGTTTCTCAGTAGGTGATATTCTGTTTTCTTCAAATTCTAAATGTTTCCAGTTTCTATAGGTGAACTGATTCCTGTCTTCCCATATTAATTCTTAAATTTTAAGTTTAGTTCCCATGAGTCAGTTTACATTGTTTCTTCTTATATTTTCCAAAAACATTTTAAATGTCTTGCTGACTTTATTTTGTCACCAGTTATTTTTGTCTTTGTAAAAAATATAAGTTATATGATTCTCATACTGATCTATTAAAATTTAGGCCAAAGAAAGTATAAAATATCTAATGCACTTTATTAGAAAATCATCTATTCCTCTACTTCCTACAGAGAAATCACAACCATTATTATTGGCTTTAAAAATGCCAGATCAAACCAGGTGTGGTGGCTCAAGCCTGTAATCCCAGCACTTAGGGAGGCTGAGACAGGAGAATTGCGAGTTCAAAGCCAGCCTCAGCAATGGCGAGGCGCTAAGCAACTGAGTGAGACCCTGTCTCTACATAAAACACAAAATAGGGCTGAGGATGTGGCTCAGTGGTCGAGTACCCCTGAGTTCAATCCCTAGTACCAAAAAAAATAAAATGCCAGATCAGTTTCAATTATACCAATAGCTTCATGCCAGTTGTGACATCACTACCATCTCTTGTGTACTTGATATCTTGATGAATTGCCATCTATTGACATCCATCTATTACCACTTTCAATGCTTCATTCTTTAACGTAAGTTTTTAAATTTGTCAACTTCCCACTTTTAAACATATTTCTTCTATTAATTAATAATATCACTTCTTCCCATTATCTATATAAATTCATCCTGTATCTTTTATTCTTATCGCATAGCAATCACTATTTTATCTTTCATTTTTTCTTTGTAGTCTCAATTTCATGACCTAATTTCTGAAATTTCCCATTGCCTGCTTCCTAATTATTTAACCATTATTTAACCTGAATTATAGGACCCTTGTCTCTACATTGAAAGAGGTGAAAACAAAAGAAATAAATATTAATTGTCACAGCAGACACTGGTATGTATGCTTTATGCACACAATCTAATTTAATATTTACCATGTCCTTGTGAAATGTTTCTTCTTTACGCATTGTAATTTTTAACATATGAAAAGTATACAATAAATTTAATTTAATTTTAAGAATTAATTAATTAATTTCCTAACTCAATGAATACTTAACATATGTCCATATGCAGGGAAGTTCACTACTGCCCTTTTATAGTCAATTGTGACTCCCAACCACAATATGAAATCATTATTCTCACTACTTCACTTTTGTGTATGTACATCAAAGAAATGGATGCTTGGATTCTAGAGATTGCACCCCAAAAGTAAATACAAGAAAACCAGGAGGACATTTCAAGGCTTGTGATGACCTAATCTGTAAGTCTCATAACTTCACATCTGTCTCATTCAGTGGCTCCAGCCAGTAACAAAGGACAAAACTTACAGAGAATTAATACAAGGGTTTGAATACCCAGAGTCACCATTTATTTGGAGATCATCTTTAAAGACTAGCTACCAAACACATATTTATCTTTTGCAAACAACCAGTTTCTCAAAACAGTGGCAGCAATATATGAATGTTTCAGTTCCTCTAACTTTAATACTTTAAATTTTTACTACTTTCAAGTTTAGACATTCAGATGGACGTGTATAGGCAAATTTTTTTTTTCAGTACCAGGAACTAAACTCAGGAGTACTCAACCTCTGAGCCACATCCCTAGTCCTATTTTGTATTTTATTTAGAGACAGGGTCTCACTGAGTTGCTTAGCACCTCGCCATTGCTGGGGTAGCTTTGAACTTGCGCTTCTCCTGTCTCAGCCTCCCAAAGTGCTGGAATTACAAGTTTGCGCCACCGCACCAGGCCATATTTTTATTTATTTATTTTTTCAGGGGGAGATACTGGGGATTTAACCAAGGTACACTCTATCAAATCCCCAGCCTATTATTATTATTATTATTATTATTATTATTATTATCATTAATTTTGAGATAGGTTCTCACTAAGTTGCTTAGGGCCTTGTACGTTGCTGAGTCTGGCTTTGAATTTGCAATCTTTTTGTCTCTGTCTCTGGAGCCACTGGGATTACAGGTGTGCACCACCACACCTGGCTATAGGCATATTTCTGATCATTTAATTTGCAATTGTTAAATACATGTGTTGCTGAAGAATTCTTAACTCTTACTGTTCACTTGAAAATCCTTATATGTGTAGTATCTATGTAAATTTGTTCCTAGTTTATGTCTTATATGTTTTCTTATTATTTGTCAGAATTATTTGTATAAAGTACATATTTTATCTCAGGTATATTTATTATTTATACCATTTCCTATTAAATGGCTTTTGTGTTCTCACACTGGTATACTTCTTATGAAAGAAATGTGGTTCATTACAAGTTCATGAATTCTTTCACAAGTACTTTGTGTATATTCAATGAATTTTGTCTACTTCAAGAAATATCTCAAAGGCATTTTAAAATGTAAAATCCTAGAAGGATTGCATTTTTCATTAAGGTCTATAATCTATTCCAAAATTTTTAAAAAGTTTTAGTATCAATTTCTCTTCCATACAGATCTTTAAGTGTTTCATGACCGTTTACTAAAAGAGATATTATTTCTCCTTCAAATTTCAGTGAAACATTTTTTTTCTATATCATGATCATATACCTGCAGGTCATCTTCTTTAGTTTCCATTTCATCTTCTACAGTTTCTGTTCCTGTCTTCCTTGTCTTCCTATATATTTAGCATATGTTTTGTTATATTGTAGTTGTTCATAGGTGTACTGGTAGTGTTTTATCCTCTAAAAAAATTAAAACTGATAAAATCTAAATAATCTGAACAAAACTAAAAGCTGGAAAATGAAAAATCAAGGCTTTATGTCCCATTCTCTGTGTTATATAACTTTTATTAATACTTCATAATACAAATTTTTATGTAAATGTTATTTTTCATATAGGATGGTTATATGGGTGAAATAGAACAATTAATATGAATTACCTTTATTAGTCCTAAATTCCTAAAAGTACAAAATAAAAAGTTATTAAGAGGCAGATTTGGTATTTTACTGTATTGGATGGCATCAGTTTTGAATCCATACTGTCCCTAGTAGCTGTATCTCATTGAATATGGTCCTTACTATTTCTATGTTATGGAATAGTTGGCTTCAAATTTATTTCTTTATTCCAAACAGTTAGACTATATGTTTCTCGCATCCTTTGTATTCAGTTATAGGTATGTAGAAATATAGACAGTAGTAATACAGTTCTATCCAGTAGTTATTTCCCATGAATTGTGATCACTACCTCTCTTTCCAAAACTCTGGTTAAATATTATCACCAAGAGTTAATTTAAAAGCTTCATACTCAAAAAAAGGCAGAGCTCTCATCAGCTGGCATACTGGGAAGTCTATATAAATCAGAAAACACCCTCTCATACCCTGTCAAACTGATTTGGAAACACCATGACCAAGAAATGTCCATTAAATTATCACTTTAAGACTCAAGGACTTATCTGTGTTAGCAGTTAAAATCGCCTCAACTAATGCACTTATATTTTAGTTTTTCCACATGTAAATTGAGATCATGTTAACAACACACGTAAGGCTCTTGTGAAAAATTTTAAGTCATAAAAAATTTATAACACAAAAAATTATAATTATTCCTGTTACTGAAATCTCAAAAGTTTAAATCCTGTTTTTTTAATGGACTGAACATGTCAAAACTTGGGATTATCGCAACAAATAATTTCATTACTTTCAGTAACTGACATAATGCTTATACATAACAGATTATTTTATTACCTAATTTTATGGGAATAAAAAAATATATCAATCTAGAGGTTGACATTCTAGCTTCTAAACCAATCACAGTTTTATATTATCAATATATTTGTAATATAATCTATATACAAATTTTCATTAATAGTGTACTCATAAAGAACTTATTTTTGAATATTTAATATTTTCAGAATTTAATCTTTCTTTGTAAATTTATCTTTTGTTATATGTTTTACAATATATTTAAATAATGGATCACCCGAAAACACACGCAAAGCCTTGACACTATTTTTGAATTACAAAGAAGAAAAAAATAGATTAATGAAGTAACTATAAATTTCAGGTAAAATATTCATTGAAAAATGCTACCTCATCTCTAAATCTATTGCCTTTTATTATACACTATAAAACCTGAAATTAATTATAAATGCTCATATAATAAACAATAAAGTCCCTCAAATATAAGCACTTGCTTCAATCCCAATTCAGGTACACTAAAATGAAATTTTATCATATAGTTTAAACTTGAAAATAACTCCTCTAGAACACTTCTGTTGCAGCTTTATATTGGGGCTTTCTGGAACAAAAATACATACAGTTTAGAAAAGCATACATGTGTGAAAAATAGAGGTTCAGGAAATAGTCTGTAAACTTAAGCAAGCATAAAAATTTTCATTTTAAAATATCTGATACCATTTTTTCTACTTTATGGAATGGTTAAAATCACCAAGAATTTTAAAAGAATAAAGGAGTTAGCATATTATTTCTTGATTTATTTGAACCATTTTTTTATCTTTCTATCAGTATGAGTCGTAAAGAATAAAAAGTAATAGAAGTAGTTGTGTAGATATTACATGTACCTCTTCAGGAGCATAATTGACAGTGGTGCTAGAATCCTAGCAGTTGCCTGGGGCTCTGTAAAAGATTAATCTGTTGATGGATAAACTGTCTTTAATACATTGCTCCTTCATAATCACTTAGGTTTCTGTGATATTACATTATATTACAACTCCTACTTCAAAAAGCTCAGGGTGCTTCACAGATGTTATATATTAATTCTCAAACTCTCTCCAAGGTCATATCTATAAAAAATTATTTCCTCTTTTTTTGTGTGTAATGAGATTACTCTAAACATGTGTCAGTCATAATCGGGCAGGCAGACTACATAACTCTTAATTTCTAGCCACAATTAAATATGTGACTATATGCAAACGTGGGGGAATATGCAAAAGTAAAAATAAACATAAGAACTGAAAATTTAATTATGCGAATTCGCCAAATTAAATTTAAAAATCACTAACATTAACATAATAAAAACAGCAAAACTATTTTGAACAAGAATTAATTTTAAAGGATGTACATATCTAAATAATGAGAAGTTTATGAAGTTGTCATAGAACATATGACTACTTCAAATTAATTCTTATCAAAATAGTATTCCCATTTAGATATTATGTTGTCTTAGGAAATACTTTTAATGTATTTTGAATTAAGTCACTTTCCTCTAACTAGCTGTCTTGTCTTCAGTGACGAAAACAAGGGTTTGACCAATATAAATGATAATTTAAATTAACTCAAACAGAAACATTAAAATTAAAAATAAGAAATAATTACATATACAAGAATACATTTTATTTTTAAATTGCAAGAAAACAAAGCTAATATATGAACTCTACTATTGAAAGCAACAGTCATGCAAGCAAAATAAGATATATAAACTCTACTCAATTAAAAAAAAGTAATATTTTGCAGATAGGGATATTGGGAATCAAGCAGACTAAGTTAATTCTCTTTATTTAGTAAGTGAATTAGTTCAAATGTAAGCCAAAGTTTGTCAATATTTAAACTTCCTGTATTACTTTCATGATTTCTGTTATCTAGTGTTTTAAGTTTGGTGAAGAAATCCAGATATATACATAAATATGCCTTCAAAATCTAGGGACTTGTATGCTGAAATTCTTCTATTCTGCACCAGCAATTGTGCCCAATAGTAGTAGCCCAGAGGGCTTGAGCTTGAACAGATGATCACACTCCTGAGACACAATGAGCATCCCTGAGCACCAGAATTATGTAATTTAATAAAACATAGAGGACAGTAGAACAACTCAATATTGGATGTCTCATGAGTTTTAGTGAGGTTTATGGATATTCTCATTACTCAGCACTGAGACACACATCATTGAGGGAGATGTTGCCAAGTGCAAAAGGGAGTTCTCAACTTATGAAATGACAATCTCTGCCACCATTTCTGACTTCATACTTTCTTGTCACAGTTCATCAGAAGTGCATGACCAGCCTCACACTTTTCAGCATCCTATAAATTATTGGTTACTTATCAGTTCCAGGTTGTTAAAAAAAATATGTCTGAAAATCTAAATACTTACATGGCAACTTCAGTAAGACTGTCATTTATTTTGACCCTAACATTTGTATACATTTCTAGAGTGAGTTTTGGAAGAACACTGGAAACTAAGTGTCAAATCCTCAGATATTCTTGATGTAAGAGTAAAAACTGTAACTATTTCTTTGTAGATTTTATTGAATTTATGCGCTTGACCTAGTTAACAATAGATAAATACAATTCCTTTCTGTCAAAGACTCTCATAGATATTGCTTCTAATTTTGTTTAGAGATGTTAGATATTTTATCTTTATATGAACTGTTTATGTACACAATTATCCATCTCTTTTTAGAGTATAAAATGTTCTTGAAAAAATAATTTTACCTCCTCATCTTTCTATTCCCAATATCACTTAGTTTAATACAAAGGAAAAAAAACAAAGATAGGAGATAAGAGACCTATGTTTTAATATCTCTAACTAAATTTAGGACATTAAAAAAATAAGGCACAATCTAACTCTGATATTTAATCTGTCAAACAAATGGGATTGATTAGTGGATATTAAGGCTAGCTTTAAATCAAATATATTATTTATCTCAGTCTAGCAAAACAATATATAGAGTATAATAGTTGAAGATTTGTAATGCATTATTTGTAGGAATATATATTTTCCCTTTCAATGGGAGGAAAACAAATATTTGGGAACAAGAAAAGTAACTGAATAGACTTGTATTCTCTATTATTTAAACATGAGTCAGCAAAAGATGAGTACACATCACCATGTCAGTGGGAGGAGCACAGTAATCATTTTTATTATCAAACTTGGCCATGTGAAATTGGGGAAAGAAAATCTAAGTGGAAGTAGCATATGACAGTTCTAAGGAAGTCTCTAAGTCATTTCATGTTTCACTAGCTTACCTGAATCTTTAGGTTGTCTGTTAAGACAAAAAGGCCCCACAGAGTTGATCCTATTGAATATATATAGTGCAGAGGCACCAAACTTACAACCTATATGTGACAAGAGAGAAAAATTTATTTTTGTTTTGAAAGTCACTGACACTAGTATTGTCATCATTTATAGGTTATTCATCAATTCTAGATTTTTCAATAAATAATCTCAAAAGTTCAGTATTATGAATTTCAAAGGAGATTCAGACATATGTTTAATTTTAGGGAAATTTATAATATTGTATCTTTTAACTTCTCAAAATATGTGCATGTATCTGTATAATGACTTGAAAGTAATTCAGATTAAAATAAAATGTAACAACTAATATTCATATTGGATATCTTAATTCATGGGATGACAGTAAGAATTAATCAGTGAATTGGAGTTAAATGAATATTACTGCCCTATTCATATTTAGCAATAATCAAAATACTACATACTAGAATTTTTAAATTAGAAGGCAGAAATAGAAAAACTCATTTTACAACTTTCTCATTTCACTATCTCTCTATTTTCATTCACCAAAATTTTATGAACTTTGTTATTAATGATTTATTATAAGAATTCATTAGTAATGATGTATTGAATGCATAATAAATCTTAGGATTTTTTTTCTTTTTACTCTAAAACTTATTCAGATAAAACATTAAGTAAATCCAAACAAGAATGTTAAGATGGCATATATTGCCTTTGGATATATTATCCAGGTTGGTTAAATATATATGTTATTAGTATTCTTATAAAGATAATTATAAAATAAGTATTAAAATATTGCTAATCTTAAAAAAATTGTAAGTGGGGTTTCACCACCCTCTTTTCATCAATTGATATGTTATTCTCATCCCTCAAAAAATCAACTATGAAGCATCAAGGCTAAACTATAATAAAGAGAAAATAAACTTAACTTACATTTATAGAACAGAACAATTCACCCAATAGCTGCAGAATATACATTTTACTCTAGCAAGCAAAATTTAGAAGCACATAAAAAAATCATTCACCGTAATCAGGTTGATTTCATACCAGGAATACAACATGGCTCAACATATACACAAATCAATAAATATAATACACACAGTGACATAATCCAGGATAAAATTATATGAACATTTTAATAGATGCAAGAAAAGCATTTGGAAATATATATTTATGATGAAAAACTCTGAAGTAATTAGGTATAGAGGGATCATACCACAGAATAAAATAGGCTCTACCAACATCATACTGAACAGGGAAAGGCTAAAAACATTTTCTCTATGATCAAGAATAAGACATAGGTATGATCTCTCTCCACTCTCATTTAATATAGTGATAGACATTTTAGCCATAAAATGATTAGTTTTAATTGACTAATTAGTCAAGGGAAAGAAAGGAAAGTCATGCTGGAAAAAAAAAGGAAGTTAAATTATCTCTTTATAGATTCTAAGTTTATGTACATTAAAAAATAAAGGACTCCACCAAAAGATTAGAACTGATGAATTAACTCAGAAAGTAAAGTAGCAGAATACAAAATCAACATAGAAAACTTAAGTAACTTTTCTAAACACACATAAAAAATTTGATAAGAAAGAAATCATGACATTGGGCCCATTCACAATAGAAAATTAGAAATACCTTCCATGTTGATGGAATGAAAGAATTAATATTGTTAACATTTCCATACTACTCAAAGTGATCTACTCATTCAGTGAAATCCCCCATAAAAATACCAGTGACATTCTTCAGAGAATTGGAAAACACAATCCTAAAATTTGTATCGAAGCACAAAAGTCCCAAATACCAAAGCAATCTTGACAAAATAAAAGAACAAGTTTGGAGGCATTACAATACCTGATTTAAAGTCACTCCACAGAGCTGTAGTAACTGAAGCAGTATGGCATTCACATCAAAACAGATACATAGACCAATGTAAGAGAATAAATATCACAGAAATAAACCCACACATTTGCAGTCAACTGATTCTCAGAAAAGGATGCCAAAACCATGTATTGCATAAAGGATAGCCTCTTCACCAAAAGGTGTGTGGAAAATTTGATATTCACCTGCAGAAGTTTGAAACTTAAGCTCCATGGCAGTTGCGAAAATCAACTCAAAATGAACCGAAAACCTAATTTAGATATGAAAGTCTTAAAGTCCTAGAAAAAAAAATGAAAGGAAAATACTTGACATTGGTACAAATACTGATTTTCTAAGTAGGTGTTCCAAAGCATAGAAACAAATGGAATATTCATCGGGAACTGGAATACATCAAACTACACCTTCTGCACTGAAAAGGAAACAATCAACAAAGTAAAGAGTCAAGAGAAAAGTGTTTGTTAATCATTTCACAAAGGATTAGTACTAGAATATATAAAGAATACACACACACACACACACGCACACACAAAAAGAAAACCCAACAACAAAAACAAAATCCAATTCATTAAAAGTATACAAATGATTTGAAGACAGACTTTTCAAACAAAGAAACACAAATGAGCAAATATATTTAAAAACATTCAGTGCCAGCAGTTGGGGAAATAAGTGCAAATCAGTCCCACAATGAGATGGCATCTCATCTCAGTAAGAGTGAGCATTACTAAAAAAGAAACAAACCAACAAACAAATCTGAGGATATGGAGATAAAAGAACTTCTAAATACTGTTGATGGGAATGTAAATTAGCACACTCATTATGGAAAACAGTAAGGAGTTTCCACAAAAAGCTGAAATTACATCCACCATATGACCCAGCTATCTCATTTCTGAATATAAGTCCAAAGGTAATGAAATCAGCATGCTAAAGAGATACCTGTATGTCCATGTTTATTATTGCACCTTTCACAGTAGCTGAGATATTAAATAAACATGGGTACCCCATCAAGTGATTAATAAAGAAAGAAAATTTGTTATATTTACATAATTGAAAATTATTGTCATAAAAAAATAATGAATTCTACATTTGCAAGAAAATGGATGGATCTGGAGACATTATGTTAAATGAAATAAGCCAGACACAGAAAAGCAAATACATGTTCTTTCTTATATGTTGAAGTTAAAAATTTCAGTGTAAGCCAGGCACGGTGGCACACACCTATAATCCTAGCACTTAGGGAGGCTGAGACAGGAGAATCGTGAGTTCAAAGCCACCTTCAGCAACAGCAAGGCGCTAAGCAACTCAATGAGACCCTGTCTGTACATAAAACACAAAATAGGGCTGGGGATGTGGCTCAGTAGTGAGTACCCCTGACTTCAATCCCCAGTACCAAAACAAAACAAAACAAAAAAATTCAACCTGAATGTAAATGATAATTACTAAATGTAGAATAATAATTATTAAGTTTGGGAGGTTAGAGGAAGGCAGTAGATAAGGGAAAGTTGGATAATAAGTATCAAAACACAGTTGGATAGAAGGAATAAATTAAGGTTTTCCTCATAAAAGGGGGATGATTGTAGTACACAATGTTCTCAGTTTTTTATAAAGATCAAGACGGGAGCTCAGAGTGTCCAAACCTAAGAAAAAGAGTACTAATTGCCCTGAGTTAACAGAGAAGAGTACTGATTGCACTGACTTAATCAGTGCATGCTATATGTATGCGGTGAAATATCACATTTAACCTTGTTAATATGTACAATTAGTACATGTTGCTAAAACTTCAATCTATATAATAATATAATATAATATAATTGAAAATATCATATCATCAAATGCAGTTTAAAACCACAATGAGATATTACTTCACACCTGTTGGAATAACTGTTACCAAAATATCAAATGAAACAAGTGTGGCTGAGACTGAGTAGAAAAGAGAAACTTTGAAAGCTCTTTATGGAAATATAAATTGGTACAGCTAGTATGTTATTTTCTCAAAAAATTAAAAATACAACCAGCATCAGATTCAACAATCTGACTTCTCAGTATATATCCAAAGAAAGTAAAATCACTGTCTTGAAGAGATATTTATGTTTATTGCAGCATTATTCATAATAGTGAAAATGTGGAAACAAATATCTGTGTATGAATAAGAAAGAAAATTTAATTATAATGGAGTAGTAGTCACTCTTTAAAAAGGAGAAAATTCTGCCATCTAACATGGATGAACATGGAAGACTTTATGCTAAGTGACATAAGACAGCTACAGAATGATAAATACTTTTTGATCTCACTCATACATGAAATATAATAAAAGCCAAACTTATAATAACAGTATGATAGTGATTTCCAGATCCTGGAGGTTAGGGAAATGACATAACATTCAAGGGTAAATGTTTTCAGTTATGTGATATATAAATTCTAGAATCCTACTAAACAACATAATGACTCTTACCAATAATGTATTGTATGCTTGAAGTCTACTAAGAGAGTAGATCTCAAGTCTTCTCACCAGACATGAACAAGAAAAGAACTCTGAGAGGTGATAAGTGTGCTAATTAGTATCACTGTGATGATCATCTTACCATGAATATGTACCTCAAAACCACACATTGTTCATCTTAAATGTATAGAATACTTGTCAATCATACCTCAACAGTGCTAAAAGAGAAGAAACAAATATAGGTTTTTGAATTTGAAACTAACATAATTAAAAATCAATGAAAATGCCAACTTAACTTTTGAAAGAAAATTGTTTTTTATTTGAATTTTGAGCCTTCTAAATTAACTATTTTTCATCTTATGGCTTCCAATCAACTTTTTCCTCTGCATTCATTTTACTGCTCAATCTTTAAGATCTGTGACTGCTAAGGCTCTTCCATTGTGACTTCATCTCTACATACTCATGATTTCCAAGTTGGCATTTTTATCTCACAATTTCTCATCAGTCACCTTTGAATGTGTAGCATTTAGCAGTTTGAAAAGTCTTTACCTCTCAGAAGTTATTTTTACATTTTTAACATTTAGTTTTCTAAAAAGGAAGCTGACTTGTGTTCCTTTGAAACCATAGAGTGTTTAATTCTGTGATTGGCACATAGTGAACACTCAACATACATTGACAAATATAACTTTTGAAAGTGCTTTATTACAACTTAGTCTCACATTATTACAGACCAAGAGAAATGCAAATATTTGTGGCAGTATTATGTTTTCAAAATTAATCTTTAATAACCTCTTTCATTCATCACTTGTTAACATTTTAGAAATGGCTTACTTGGAAAATCATAATATTAATTTAAAAAATATGCAATGCAGATTATTTTGATGTCTTTAAACTTGAAGCTAAATAGAATGAGTTTTTCTCATGGTATTAGATTGCATCATTTTAATTTTTGAATGTTTAGAAATAATTACTAAGGAAATGAGATGTCTTTTTCACAAGCAACAATTAATAATTAGTTTTGCTTTAAAAGGTAATTGTGGAATGCAATCCAGAGTATTTAAGTTCAGTACTTATAGCCTATCTGTCCTCTGAATTACTAGGGTCAGTCACTAGATAGCCACTTGCACAGCAGAGGAACTATATTTCTAATGAAGGCAAAGAGTAAGGTAATCTTTGCTCCTGCTATAAAGGATGCAGAAGCAGAATGGAGAAACCAGTCAAGCTAACTGGGCTGTGCTATGATATGAGATACAGTATGCAAGTTCATTTTCTAAGTTGTAAAAAAATAAATGGAAAATATTAGAAAAATATTAGAAAAATATTCTGTAATTTCTGTTTAATAGTTGAAATGAAAAATCTGTTCGAAATTTTTATAACTGTCATTCATTCATAACAATTTTAATAATAGTTCACATGAGAGATGCTCAAAGGAAAATAAAGGAAGGGAGCAATGGACTTTTCAATGAGAAAAGGAAAAGGAGGAACAAAGCAGGAAATAGAAAGAAAGAAGACCAATGTGTGAGAAAGGAAAATGTGCATTAACTTTTAGCATCTCAAATACAGAAATATAAAGGAGGGTATGAGAGAAAAAGGAAAAAGGGTTAGAAGAAAGTAATTTCTACATACTATGACATGGCTAAAATTGAAAATTAAAGTACCAAAAGCATCATTTTTAGCATCATTAATATTATTTATGTTTTTGAGATTATTTTGCCTAAGACAATCCAACACAATTGCTTCATGCGACCATGAATCCTTGGGGACATTATCCTCAGTTTGGCAATGTTAGGAGACAATAGCTTCTAAGACGTAGGCATCATGGGACATAATTAGGCCTTCGGTGGAATTGCCCTCCAAAGGAAATGTAGTTCTCTAGGAGCCTTGGTTAATTATAACAAAGCAACCCAAGCCCCTCCTCAGTCACTCTCCAGATTTCTGTGTCATCCTGTGATTTCTCCTTCTCACATGTGCTTCCATTATGATGCTGTCTGCCATGTAACACAGTTAAATAGATTTTCTCTAAAGCCAACTTGATAGCAGCATCAGGCCCTTAAATCTCCAAAACTGTAACTAAATTGCTATAGTTTGGATCTGCCATTTCCTGCAAAGGCTCCTGTGTTAAAGGCTTACTCTCCAGGTTTGTGCTATTGAGAGTTGAAGGAAACTTTGAGGCAAAGCCTAATAGGAGGTCTTCTGGTCATCGGGGCCTACTCTTGTAGGGTATTGTGGGATCTCAGGCTTTTCCTCTTTCTCTTTCATTTCTTGCCATGTGGTGAACAGCTTGCTTTGCCACACACTTCTGCCACAATAGACGGCCACACCCTTTGTCCAAAGCAATGTAGCCAAAAGTTTGTGAACCGAAACCTTCAGAGCTGTGGGCCAAAATAACCCTTTTTTCTTCATAAGTTGATTATCTTATGTATTTTTTAAAGTAAATGAAAGATACCTAACACATAAATAAACCAATTTTCTTTATACATTCCCAGCTTATTTATTTTGTTGTAACAATAGAAACTAGACTAATAAAACAACTGATGTCTGATAAACTTAACATGATCTAAATTTGCTGAGAAAGATTTCTTAAGCATATTCAATTAAAATAATCAATTGAAAGTTGATAAGGAATATTCATCAATGAGAACTGTGTTAGCATTATTAATTTTTGTGTTCAGTATAAATGTATGTGTGTGTGTATATATATGTATGTGTATATATATTTACAGTGAATATAGAATGTATATATATTTACACTACATCATGTGTATATATATATGTATATTTATTTGCATATATGTATGTGTGTGTATATAGACATTCCTTCTGTATTATGGAAAGGGCTTAAATTGGTGACTCCTCCTTTTCCACACACAGGTACATACAGATTGAAAAATTTTTCCTTATTCTGAGCCAGGAGACAAATGATCAGAGCTATTTTTTCCAGTCCATTAATGAATCCATTTCCTTTCCTACCAAAAGATCATGAGAACACATTTGCATTTAAAATAGCTTTCTTTAACATTTGTCTTTTTAAAATGTTTACCATTTTAAGATCATTTTAGGTTTACAATGAGTTCTCTTATATTACTTATTTTAATTCTCTAATGTTAATATCCTACATGACCATAGTAAATTTTTTACTACATTGGCAAGATATTGATTAAATTACTGACATTATTTCCATACCATTCTCCCTGGCAGCTTTACTTATTCATACACTTCTTTGTATTTTTGAACTGGAAAAGATGCGAGTTTTTGACCCATATAAAGTATGTGTGTATACATATGTATATGTGTATATACACACACACATACATACTTGTATATATGTATATATATTCACATATGTGTGTCTGTATATATATATATATATATATATATTTGAGCAATTACAAAATGAAATTTTATTTAGCAAGGAACATAGATACTTTCAGTATCTACTCAAGAGGAAAATATCATGTAGAGAGTATCATACATCTGCTATAAATTAAGATTCCATTTGTGCTTCAGTCTTTATTAATGTTAATGTCATATACTTCCTTAGAGTTTATTAAGTGTTTTATAAAATATCTCATTCCTACAAATGTGTTTCCAGGTAATAAAAAACATTTTAAAAATCCATTTGCAATGTTTCTAAATTTAAAAGTTGTGCATAATTAGAACATACTTTGTTTCTGCTGTTAGATTTCCATCACTGGGACAAAATAACTGAGATCATAAATTTAAAAGAAGAAAAGATTTATTTTGGTTCATGGATTCAGAGGTTTCAGACCATGTTCACATGACTCCTTTGTTTTCAGGCTTGTAGCAAAGCAGGAAATCATGATGAAGAGCACATGGTGGAGCAAAGCTGCTCCCTCATGGCATGGCAACCAGGAAGCGGGAAGAGAGAGAGAGAGATAGAGAAAGAGAGCAGAAGGGGCCATATCACAACTTCTTCTAGGACATGTCTGCAATGACTTAACTTTTTTCTGTTTCACATCCTCAAGGTTCCACCATCTCCCAGTACTGCCATAGGCTGATGGCCAAGCCTTTAACATATAAGCCTTAGGGGTCATTTCAGATTCAAACTATAGCACTGTTCTATTTTGAATCTTCCTAAAAATAAATTAAATAGAATTTTAATTAAGAAACTAAACAAAGGATTATTGTCAATTCTGTATGCATCATGTTTTATTGCTTTAGTTGTTCATTTGGTTTAGTAACTGGAAGAAAAAAGCACAAGTTTCACTACTTCACATTTTTGTGAATGAATGTCAGTCATTTACCTACTAGTCAGTATTACATATTTTTCCATTTGGTTATAGTAATAAATTATTCTCTATAAGACAAGAGATCTTTAGCAAAATGTTGCTTATCATGTTTTTAAAAATAATGCAATTATATCAATTAAAATAAATTATCTGTAAATTTTTGACATATGCTGATTATAAGTGAAGGGATTTCTTCATTTGTAATGAAGCCTTTCAAAAATATTTTGTTATTGAATGCAGAAAATATAATTTTTAAAGGTCTTTGAATCACAGATATTTATATATAATTAAATCTATTAGTACTTTATAAAGGTCCCTCCCCTTGAATATAATATGTAGAAAGACTTCCAAATGTCAAGATTATATAAAGAAGTACGGTCAGCTCTCTACATCTGTGGTTCTTCACCTGTAGATCCACTCAAGTGAAAATCAAAAAGATTCTTTCAAAAATTCCAAATAGTTCCAAAAATCAAAACTTGGATTTTCTGCATGTTGAGCATTATGCTGAATCTGCACGTATGAAATAACGTGTATGTCTACCTTGCAGTAGCCTTCTGCCATTTCACCGATCCTGAGTCTCTCCAGAGCTCACTAAACATTGCTTTAGTCAGATATCATCCATGTACTATGTAGTTAGGCCTGTAATGCCTTAATTTGTACTGAACTTGAACAGATGTTTTTCATGTCATTATTCTCTAAATAATAAAGCATAATGACTACTTTTGCAACCCTTAACCTTGTTTTAAGTGTTACAAGTAATCTAGGTATCAGTTAAAGTATACAGGATTATGTGTATAGGTTATATATAAATAGTGTGGCATTTTATATAAGGGACTTGAGTGTTCATGAATGTTTGAATCAATGAGAGATCCTGGAAACAACCGCCGAAAATACTGATGGACAACTGCAATGTTTTTCTTCAAATAACATAGCTCCTATATTATATTTATATCTAATTTGTCAAGAGAATGGTTTTAAGTATGGAATAGGTAGAAATTCAATTGTTCATTAACTTTAGATGTTCTGATTATTATTATTAATTTAACAAACATATATATGTCTTACTATACCCATGACTACTATTAAGTGGGTTAAAATATAACTGATTTTTATTTTCATAACAAAGTAATGAGGCTAGTAATAAAATTACCTCATTTTATTGATGTGGCAATTAAAACTCATAGATATTAAACAATTTATCCAAGGTCATTCAACTAAGGAAAATTGAATTTGAAATTTAAAACCAAGGCATCTGGATGCCAAGCTTATGCTTGTAAACACTACTTGTCCACACTTAATTAATTGCCATTTTTACACTTTGTGAAATTTAATTTTATATTCAGACATTATTCTGATCATTGTAGTTCATTTACAATGAACTATATATGTAATATATACATATTATATATAATCAATATATAATCAATATATATAAGGCATATATAATCAATCTGAATATATATGCCTATTTATATGATATTCTTTCAATTACTACAGCTTCATCCTGGTCTTCATATCTCACATAATAAGTCACCTCTATCTTTTATTATCAACTTAATAAAATTCATCATAGATATACACATAGATAGATAAAATCTGGATAGTAGATAGTAGATTTTTGACTAGTCCACAGCAAGTTGTAAGGAGAAAATAATACCATTTTATTTTATTGTTTACTCTCTTTTCTGCCTTCACTGTTTGCTGATTCTCTCTTTCTTATTTCTTGGTTACAAACCTGAAAGGAGCCACAGTTTCCTTTCCACAGTGGTCATATGAACACTTTCACCTTTAAAATTAACATCTTTGAATCTATTCAACTAAAACATTTAATATTGTTAAAACTTCTCACTCAACACATTTTCACTTTCTTCCCCTGCCTTTTCAGCGCTAATCTACAACTCGGGAGTTTTAAGTTTGGTATTGGCTTGTATGCTTTTTTATTTACTTCCTCCCAGTCTTTTATGCTGCTCCTCCAGAACCCCATGCAATAAACTGAGATTTGAGGAAATGAACATGGCTTAGGTACCTTGTACTGTTTAATTCATCTTTTGGTGTCCTCTGAATTACAAATGCATACCTCAAGGGTCATTCCTGAGTTTACTGATGGAGTTCATAGACACTGCTTCCTTGCTTTCCCCACCAACACATGATCAAGAAAAAAAATGAGACTTCCAAAAATTGCCTCTTTCTGAACTTGGTGATACAATCTCCAGACATACCTCAGGGCTTGTACTTGCAACATGATTCTAAGACTCTTTCTCCATCAATATGGATTTTTTGCTGAAGTTCAAATTCTTTGGCAATCCTTTAGCCCACAAGAAAATTCACGTTTTTGTCCCCACAATTTTGTAAGAGTTGTATGACTCACTGTAGTATTTTTGCCTGTCAGTCTTCTACATATAGCAATCTATATTCTATATAGATTCTCAAAGATATATATATGTACTTATATTCTGAAATATATATTTTATATATATATATACATTCTGCAATATGTTCTAGATGTCTGACATATATTTTGAAATGTATATTTGCTGAAATGATGTTTATATACAAAATCTTAACACTCCCCAAGAACCAGAGTATACAATGATCATTCTATAATTAACACTTCATATTTTTTCTGTGAAATATGAATACCATTTTTAGTACTATTTAAATGTTATAAATGAGGATACAAAATTTCAAATCAGTAATTCATCACAAGAGATATTTTGAGAAAATTTTGAGGTCAGTGTTTAAGATTGTATTATGAGGTAAGACAGGGTCAATTAGCCTTTCAAAAAATATATATGAATTTCCTCCATTCTTCCCATGCCCCTTTCCTCATTGTGGAGCAGCATCCACTTATCAGAGAGAACATTTGGCCTTTGGTGTTTTAGAGATGGTGGAATGAGATGGACATCATTGCCCTAGCTTCATGTATGACTGTATAAATGGTGTGATTCTACATCATGTACAACCAGAGAAATGAAAAGTTGTGTACAATGAATCAAATGCATTCTGCTATCATGTATACCTAAGTAGGATAACTAAATATATATATATATATATATATATATATATATATATATATATATATATATATATATATATACACTTAAAAACTTAAAAAACTTAATACCAAAAAATAATCCAATCAATAAATAGGCAAAGAACTGAACAGGCACTTCACACAAAAAGAAATACAATTGGTTAAAAAATATATGAAGAAATGTTCAACATCTCTAGCAGTTAGAGAGATGCAAATTAAAACTACACTGAGATTCTATCTCACTCCAGTCAAAATGGTAATTATTAAGAATACAAGTAACAATAAATGCTGGTATGAATGTAGGGGAAAAGTTTCACTCATAACAATAAATGCTGGTAAGAATGTAGGGGAAAAGTTTCACTCATATTTTGCTGATGGGACAGTAAGTTGGTGCAACTGCTCTGGAAAGCAGTATGGAGATTCCTCAGGTAACTTGGAATGGAACTACCACTTAACCCAGTTATCCTATCCTCAGTTTATACTCAAAGGACTTAAAATTGGCATACTACACTGACTGATGCTGCCATATCAATGTGTATAGCAGCTCACTTTACAATAGCTCAACTGTAGAATAAGTCTAGGTGCCCTCCAACAGATGAATGGTAAAGAAAATGTGGTAAATTTACATGATGGAGTACTACTCAACCATAAAGATAAAGGAAATTATGGCATTTGCCATAATTATGGAACTGGAGACTGTCATGCTAAGTGAAATAAGTCAATCCAAAAGAACCAAAGACTAAATGCTTTTCCTAATATGCAGATGCTCAATCACAATAAAGGGATAGGGGAGGGAAGATTAGAAGTACTTTGGACTAGACAAAGGGGAATGAAAGCATAGCACTTACATTATATTATACATAATAAGTAATCTAGAGATGATTTAAAGTATGGAAGAGGATTGTGTAGGTTATATACAAAAACTATACCATCTTAAATAAAGGACTTCATTATCTACCAATTTTTGGTGACCATGGGGGCTCAAGTAACTAATACTCCATAAATAACAAGAGATATTGTTCTAGAATTATTTTAGAAATGTAAAGAATTCACTTTTATAATTTATTTATTTTTGCTTTGTATCTTTGATGATGTTGGTCAGGATTCTCCAGAGGCATAGAACCAATGGACTATACATATAATTATAAGAGGAAATTTATTAAACTGGCTTACACAACTAAAGGCTGAAAAGTCCCACAAGGGGCATCTGCAAGCTGGTTATCTGGAAAAACCAGTAGTACTCAATCCAAGAAGCTGGAAGCCTTAGCACAAGAGGGTAGCCCCAGTCTGAAGCTGAAATCTTGGAAGCCTGCTGAAGAGTCACTAGTGCAAGGCCACATTCATAAGCTGAAGAATCTGGAGTCTGAAATTCAGGGGTGAGAGCAGCAGCACAAAAAGCACACACTCAGAAAAGGTCAAGTGTGGGCATATTTGTTACCCTCTTCTTACCCTTTTTCATTTTATCTGCACTGCAGCCTATTGAAATAGGACTACATTCAGTGTGAGTGGGGGGTCTTCTTCAATCAGCTCACTGATCAACATGCCACTCTTCTCTGGACACACCCTCACAGACACCCAGAGGTGTGCTGTGCCAGTTTCTTAGGTGTCTCTCAATCCTGTCATGTGGGAAAACGAGATTAATCATCACAGTGATATAGTAAATACAAGGATGAAAAATTAAAAACAAACAAACAAAAAAACCATGGCCTTTCTTTTTATCTAATACAATCTTGTACAACCTAGTAGAATTAAAAAGAGTTAAAATTTGATAATCTCATTTTAAAGAGATGTTAAAGAAAGACAAAATCAGAGCAAAGGCAAGGACTGCAACACAACCTGAGCTGGAAAATGCTTTCTAAAGGGGGTAACGCAGAATTTGCATCTTAAGAGATGTGCAGAAACTCCCAGGTGTCATATTGACATTGTTTTTGTCAATGGAACACAATGAGACTCAGTTTACTACAACTTTCTGATATGCATGAAATAAAAAAGACAAAAAGTTTTGTAATCTGCTCACAAAATGCTTAACCTTATTCTACACCTTGATTTTTTTTTTATAATTTTGCCATACTCTATAAATTTTTGAGGGTTTTTTTTTTGTTTTAGTTTTCAGTTTTTATTTTTTTAAAGTTTATTTAGAGCCAAATTTGTATTTTTAAACTGATTTTCACTTCACAAAAAAATTAAGGTTTAATTGACACAATCTTCAAAAGTAAAATCTTTGAAGTTTCTGAAGAGTGATATAAATATAAATATGGACATGTTAACTCATATCTTTTACCATAAGGATGATGTATTAAAAGGAGAATTACCACTGATCCAGGTTCTCATTGCTCTGTATTTGTTTACCCAAGGTTTTAGTTTGAAGTCAAGACCATCCTGGGCTTTTATATATAAAATAATGTTACCATACTACAAGAACAATCTTTGCCATCTCAGTCTTTTTACTTCCACTCGTTTTGGAGCTTAAAATTAATTTGGGAATGAATTTGTTTACTAAATAGAAATAATTATTTATATAATATTTAGTAAAATCCTACTAGTTTATACAAATTAGGGTTTAGAGACAATGCTATGACTGATTCCATTACACTGGGGCCCCCAATGACTAAAGCATTTCACAAACTAGCTAAAGAATTAAAGAAACTGAAGTTCAGAGCAGCACATCAGCATAAATCTGAATATAGAGAAAATCAAGCAGTTGTTTTTCCTGGAACATAGAATAAGGATACAAGTCCAGCTGGAGTGAATAGAAGGGGGGAAGAATGTTCTATAGGAGCTTATGTAACATGCATTGAAACATTCATATATATATATATATATATATATATATTTTTTTTTTTTTTTTGTACTGGGAATTGAACTCAGGGGCACTCGACCACTAAGGCACATCCCCAGCCCTATTTTGTATTTTATTTAGAGACAGGGTCTCACTGAGTTGTTTAGTGCCTTACTTTTGCTGAAGTTGGCTTTGAACTTTAAATCTTCCTGTCTCAGCTTCCAGAGGTGCTAGGATTACAGGCATGCACTACCATGCTTGACAAAACACTAATATATTGATTAGTTTTTTATTCTAGTGTTTGCTAATTGTATGTTCCATGTATTTCCTATTTTTGTGTATGTGTTACAATGTAATAGTAATATATAGTAATATATAAAAGTACTGTATACAACATGTAATATGTAATGTAATACTACTCAGGTATTGAAAATACTGTTTTTAATAAAATAGAAAGATCCTTGTGCTAGATAAATGCACACATATGTTGTAAAATTTACTACATATTCTCAACTACATTTTCAATCTATACTAAATATTTTTAAGAATTCTATTTTCTCAGTGACAGTTTCAAATATTAAGACCGTGGTGTCAAATAGCACAGTTTTCTGTTATAAATAAAATTCTATAGCAAAAAGAGGGGAAAATAAGAAGAAATGGTTTAGAGAATAAAAAATTGCCATGTAAAAAAATGAAAAACAGGCAAGATGATCACATGTATAGATATTTGGATGGTAAAATCAGGAAAACAGCTGTCTAAGGAAGAAAATGTATTAGGTATCTATTTCTTAGTGATAACCTAAAATTTTGTGGTTTGAAACAATAAATATTAATTTTCTTAATTCCCATTGCTTAGGAATTGGGTATTGCTTTGTTGGTTATATGTGGCTCACAGTCTCTTAAACAGTATAGTTGGACAGATAAGGCTACAACACTGAAGGGTCTGTTTCCAAAATCATTCACACAGATCATTCACAATCCTTTGTCTCTCCTTGTGTGTGTGTCTCCACTGGACTACCTTACAATAGCAGGTGGCTTCCTATATGGGGTAAAAATACAAGACAGCCTATATCTAAGGTAGACACCTAAGCTTAAAACCTAACTTCAAAAGCAACATCACATCTCTTCCATAGATGTGTAATCACACTGAAAGGGACAGTCAAATGCAACTGACTTTTCAATTTAGAAAGAGGAGATTCTTGTCACTAACTCCAAGACAACCCCGCAAAAAAACCTATGTAACATTCCCCAACATTCCCCATACATTATTAGTATTGTAAATAATAGAAGTTTCTTTTTAAAAATATATATATTTTTAAAATTTTAACTAGTACTAACTAGTATTGTAAATAACAGAAGTTTCTTTTTAAAAAATGTATATATTTTTAAAATTTTAACTCACAGTAAAATGTATATTTATGAGGCACATTGTAATGTTTCAACACATTTCTACAATCTATAGCTATCAGATCAGGGTGACTGGCACATCCATCACCTTAGACATTTATCCTTTATGTTGGCAACATCCTCAATCCTCTCTACTAGGTCATTTGAAATATATAATTAATTGTATAAATAAAACATAGAAGTTGGTGCATATACATATATATTTTTCTTTTGTTTTTAAGGAGAATTTCCTACAGAATTACTAGGTAAATTCTATACCTAAGTCATCTTAGGTCTCTTTATAAAAATGTGTTTTGGAAGAGACAGTGAAAGATCATCTCATGAAGGAAACTACTAAAATAACACTCAGAAAATATGAGATAAAAAATGAAAACCAAGGCTGAGCAGTAGAAATATACCCAAGACAAGAAAAATCTCTGATGGAACATAAGAGATAGGAAAACATACAGCTTATGACTGTATTTATAATGTGATGAAATTAAAGTACAGTATCAGAAGTGCAAACTCCTTGTAATCACCATGATTTTTATGAATTAACTTCCTATAGCATTGGGTAAAGGAGCCAACACTTGAATCATGTTTCTTCTTGGAAGACTCCTTAATATATTTTATCCTGTTTCTTCTCATTTTGCTGCAGTCCATGTTCACTTTGTTTCTAGTCACTGCCTAGAAAACAGACTTTGCCCCTCAGAATCATTTTACTCCTCTCTACAAGTATGTGAGAAAGCTGAGAAAAAGCAATTCTCCTTTTTCTTTAGTGGCCCATCTCCTTTAATTTCCATATGAAATCATACACTGATGGTATGATTTTGTTTGTGGAAACTCTGATAAAATGAAACATTTAATTATGCATATACATAAAAATATACATATACAAAAATCATATACAACATATGATTTTTCCTATAGCATCTATCTCTACCAATTTCTCCATCTTTCTAGTACCAGTAAGCTTTGAATTTACTTTTTT
>CM053406.1:51979546-52012458 GCA_028644305.1 Xerus rutilus
ATAATGTGTAGGATAAATGAAACATTGCATATAGAAATACTTGACAAAGAAGTTATTTCCATTTCATTAGCATTTCTGAGCTACAGAAATAAGCCAAAGTCTTGTTAACATTTAAAATTCAATAGTTTCAATATTTATACCCATATTATCATTTGTTTCCAATTTAAACATTAAAACAAAAACATATCTTAAATGAAGTCAATTGTTAATTGTTGCTCTATAGGAAAATATGTAAGAAAGAACATTAGCTCATAGCTGTGCTACACATATGGAGCTAACAGTGTCTGCCTACCTAAAGAGAAGAAAAGAAATACAAAAATCAAGTCATTACACCCCTTCATGAATAGAAACATTCACAACATGGATGAGATACCTCCAAAAGGAAAAGGAAGCTATCTTTAATTGTGTATATTGTTCTTTTTTCTTGAAAAACAAAACATAAATAATTGGGCAGATATAATTAAGAAAATAGACTTATAAAATATAGAAAAAGTCTAGATGATTTAAACCAAATGTAAATATCTCTCTTAAAGCAATAAGACAGGAACATAGAGTTAAACTCTGAAACTCTACAAGATAAATTTAAGAAGGGAATCTTTTCCCTAACTCATTATATAAACTTATTATACTTAACCTTGCTGCTACTCACAAATAAATACAGCACAAGAAAGCAAATTTAATTACTGTAGCAGTTATTAATTATTTTAGTTAGAAATAAAAATAATTCTAAATTGAGCAGCATAAAACAACTATTTTATTGTGTGAGACAAGAATTCTGATAATGCACATACAAGATGACATCTATTTCATGATATCTGAAGCCTCAGTTGGAATGACTAGAATAGCTGCAGGTGAAGTGTGCAATAGGAAGTAAGAAATATCTTAATCCTTCATTCGCATTTCTTTCTTCTAGGCCAAGATGACCTGTACATCAGGATCAGGCGGGAATGTCAGCATACTTGTTACCTCCCCACATGACTTAAATGTCCCACAGCCAAGTGACTACTGAGTAGTTGAACTTTTTACACAGTGTTTGAGGAGATCAAGAGTGTATATTCCTATATATAAGGCAAAGGATGAATATTCAAGTAAAGGGGACATAGAACCCACTTCTTGTTGGAAGGAGGGTAAAAGATGTAGTCCTGTGTCAAAATCACCAAATTGTTGGTGCTCTATGCCACATCCTCTTAGTCAACACCTAATTTAAACTGTATAGACAATGACCAATTTCCTTGCATGTTGCAAGTTGTCTTCTACCAAGCGCTCACTGTGTTCCTCATTTTACTAACAAAACTCAAGCAATGGGCAACTGGAACCAGAAGACAAATGTTTCATTTATCAGCCTACAAAGAGACAAACCAAACATGTATTCTCATAACATTTTAGAGGATCTTCAGTAAATTTGAGCCAGCCACAGTCGCCTAAAATGGTGAGTAGCTAAATTTAATCTGTTTGATTTCTATTCTCTGTCTCATGTTTTTTGCTCCCGTATTTTGCAGTTCTCTCAAACTGCCTGTAGATAATTTCTAATCTTTGTTATGTTTCTGAATAGGGAGAGAAAAACAAATAGAGATAAATATTCCTTATGAATGAACACAGGTGTAAAAATACTAAAAACAACAACAAAGAAACCATATTAAATAGCACATAACAGATATTTGTAAAATGTGTTTTTTATGAATTTAAGAGATTTTTGTGCTTTACTGAGAAATTAATATACAATAAGCTATATATATATATATAAAATATGCAATTCAATATATACACCTTAAGGTTATCACCACTGTCAGGATAACTAACACAGCCATCATCTACACTGTCATGTACATTGTTTTCATCCCTTCCTCCTGCTTCTACCGGCCTTATTATCCCTGAGCAAACCCTGATCTAGTTTCTGGCATCACAGATCATTTTGTGTTTTCTATAGTTCTGTGAAAAAGATCCTGCCAAATGTACTTTCATTTGATTTGCTAATTTTACATCTCATATTTTGATACTTCATCCATGTGGTTGCAAGCATTGACACTTTATTCCTTTTCACTGAGGATGAGTAGTTCACAATGGTAGACCCATTTACCCATAGAAAAATAAGCACACACCAGAATGCAGAGAAACCAGGCATGATCATCCAGTTGTCTGCTCCAAGTGAAGTTGTGCAGGTAGCATACAATTGCTCCAGAAATGACACAAGACAGCACATATGGAGTGTGGTAACTACTGACATTTCCTGTGGCCTTGATATGCAAATTTTTACTAGAAGTTATTCGTATAGACAGCACCTGTGTGACTGACCTTAACTACTCAGTCTTCAGCCTCCACCCCTTTCAGAGGTCAAACTGATGCATTGTACCAGGGGGCCAAGAAAACCAAAATTAGCATTCACCCTAATCATATAGTTAGCATAACATTCTGGCATAGTATTCCTTGGGTCTATTGGTTGTCTTCTAGGAGCTGTTCAAGATCCTGTTATTTCTTTAAAATGTGCAGGTTTTGACACATGAAACTTAAGTTAACCCATCAGTGCAGCTTATCTATAGTCCTGTGTGTGTGTGTGTGTGTGTGTGTGTGTGTGTGTGTGTATGATTGCTTTAGAGTTAAGAGTGTAGATTTTGTTAGCATAGTCTACCCTAAGTTAATAATATAGTATTTTATCAATGTTATTAATTAAATAACAAGATAAAATTATTATATAATTATCTAATCATAAGATAAGACAAAATAAATATAAATGTTTAAAAGATCCAAAGGACACCAAATTGTAGTATTTGAAGAATACTACCATAACAAAGACCAGAACTACTGATCACTACCATTCAAATTTCAAGAAATTTACTATTAATTTATCACTAATACAAGAAAACTTTTAGTAACAAATGAAGACCTGCATCTATAGATATACCAGAAAAAATAGACTGGCCAAAATTGGTCAAGTCAAATATATAAGATATTAAATAATAAAGTAAAATACCCTGGGCCTGAGTGATCTAAGTCATAGAAAAAAGAAACAGCATCTTGATAGCAGTTACATTTCAGAAACAACATATAAAAATGTCAGTAATTTTATAATATACTCAAAAAACTTTTGAATACAGTGTGTGGGCTACAGATTATAGAAACAGCTGAGTTTCCCTTCAGCCACCAAGGCAACAACATACGTACATACATAGACACACACACGCACACACACACAGTTGTGTAGAAGCATAATAAGTAACAGATCTGAGATCATTGCTTAGGAATCTAAACCAAGGCCACCTTCTGAATTCTACTTTCCATTCTAGCACTAATAATTGACTATGAGGTCTGGAGCAGGTAAGTTTACAAGGTGAGCAGGGCCTGTTTGCAGCTTGACATCAAGGAAGACCACAAAGCAGTGTGTTGACATAGTAAGATATAAGATCCAGCTAAAAAAGGCTCGGATGTGCAAGATTCAGAGCACATGAACACGGAGAAGAAGAATAACTTTAACTATAAATAAATTTAAAATTCTCTGAGTTCATATTAACATGCAAAGAAAAAAGAAAGAACATATCTGATAGTTTTCATAGTAATTATTATATCAGCTCTTTTTCTGAATATAGGTAATTAAAAGAAATAAATTAAGATGTAATTATCTTCCCTATTTGATAAGGATAGCTTTTCTAATGGGAGAACACCAGCCAATTAATATACAAGAAATAACTTTTTAATGACATTTGCTGTGTCCCTGAAACAGTAATTGATCCAGGCCAGGACTATTCAAAGAAACCATTACATATTCACATGGTGCTACAGTAATATTCTGCATATTCTACAAGATGACATGTATACTTTAAAATTGAAAGATATATTTGTTACCATCTTAACCAAATAATGGGATAGTATGGATAATAGATGGTCTGCCAACATTATGTGTTTCCTGATGGCATGTGAAGTGTTCACACCAAATAACATTTCACCTAAATCTAATCATTGCTTTAAACCTGACTTTCATTTCCTTAGAAATACAACAGATGAAGAAATCCATTTAATAACACCTCAAGACACAATCAGACAAATCCAGACTATGTGACACTTGACAAGACAGCAGCACTTGTCTCTTCAAAAATAGCAATGCTGTGAGGAAATGTAAGAGAGGTCTGTTCCTACCTGTGTATGAGCTACCCTTCATACAATCTGTGAACACTGAAAATGCTGCAAAGGGCATTTTTTAAATTATAAATATTTTAATAAGAACAAGCATATTAAATGTTTTAGGGAGTTTGTAATAATTGTCTCTGCTTAAATATACTGATTTTGTTTAAAATCCTTATTTTTAGTAGGAGCATATTGGATTTTTGCTTCATGTTAACGTAGCAAATATGACAATATGTTAAAAATGTTGAAGAGCTGATGTTCATTTGGGTGTTCATTGAACTAATCACTCAGCTTGTCTGTATTTTTCTTTTTTTATTTTATAATGCTGAAATTAATATATTCTTGCATCTAGCTTCTTTTAGTCTTCATATGTTCTTCATATTGCTGTCAGAATTATCTTACTAAAGCTTAGATTTGATCAAGTAATTTATTCCCTTAGGCTTCATTTAACTAAGAACCTTTATTTAAGTCCCCAGAAGGAATCTACAGTTTGCTTTTAGCATATATACATGTATGTACATGTCTGTGAATATCTTTTTGTATGATTCCCTAGTTGCTTTACCATAATAATTACCCAATTCATATTATATTTCAGACTAGTCTGATTTAATGTCTTTTTCTGTCATACTCAGCTTTTCATTATGGTGACATGTTTGAGAAAAACAACTTAAAGAAGGAAAGATATATTTTGGCTCACCATTTCAGTGGTTGGCTGGCTGGCTCCATAGCTTTGGACCTAAGGGAAAGTAAAAATATCATGGCGGAAGAGTGTGGCAAAAGAAAACTTCTCAGCCCATGCACTTGGGAAGGAGAGAGAGAGAGAGAAAGGATGCCCAACACAAGAAATACCCATACCCTTCCAGGGTATGTCCCTGCTGATCTTCTTCCTCCAACTAAGACCCCAGCCACAATAGCTTCCCACCACCTCCCAGTAAATAGAGCATTCAGCTCTCAACAGATTAATCCACTGATAAGGTCAGAGTCTTCATGACCCAGTCACTTTCCCAAAACCCCACCTATTAACCTTGCTGCCTTGAGCAGATAAGACTTCAACACAAGAGTCTTTGATGAATACTTAATATCTAAACCATAACACTTGGAATGCAATTAACTTCCTGAGTCTTAATGTTTCCAATTTTAATAATAAAGATCTATAATATCTCAGCTTATGGAAATTTAGGAATTTAAGCAATTGCTAGATAATTTAATATAATCTCTTTTTCAATTTGTTGAACAAACACTTCATTATATATATTTTTAAAAGCACATTGCAGTAAGCACAGCTACAATATTTTTCTTAAACATTTTAGTCTTTGTTATTTGAACACTCAATCAATAATGTCACTAAACTAAAATTCCTTATCATTATTGTGTCAAATATTAAATATCAATTGTATCATATGTATCAAAAATTATTAAAGATTTACTATATTACTTTAAACTTTAGAAATATCTGCATAAGAAATAAGCCAATCCCCCCAAAAAACCAAAGGCCAAATATTCTCTATCACATGTGGATACTAACACATAATAAAGGGGGGGAGGAAAAAAACAGAAGCTCACTGGTTTAGACAAAGGGAAGGGAAGGGGAATAGGAATAGAAAAGACAGTAAAATGAATCTGACATAACTTCTCCATGTTCTTATATATACATGACCAGTGTAACTCCACATCATGCACTACCACAAAAATTGGAAGTTATACTCCATGTATGTGTGTTGTGTCAAAATACATTCTACTGTCATTGTCATGCATAAATAAAAAGAACAAATAAAAAATTTAAAAAATAACAATGTTTTTAAAATTAACATTTCATATATCATATGCAAATTATACCTCAATTAAAAACTGTACAAGCATTTAAAACTTTTTTTCCAAGTACAATAAATAATACACTCCTGCTCACTCAAAATAAAAGAAATATCTACAAAAAATGGACTATCTTATAGCATAATACACAGCCCAGTACATACAATTTGACGCAATGCACAAAGATTGATATTCAAAGAAGTTTAAGTAATTTTAGTTATAAATCTCCTTTTTAATGATTTGGAATTTTATGCAAAAACCATAAATGTCTTACAGCTATTTTGACAGTAGTTTTCCTACAATGTTGTTTTCAAAATATTGCATTATAGGTATGAGAACAAATCCCTTAATAACAGAAGAAATTTCAACCATCTAAGCTACTCTAATGTGATTCTGCCTTTGGGTCATTGATTCCATTGCTGTTGGCTTCCTAAGTTGTTACCATTACTGAAATTTTAATACCATTCTTTGTTGTGAGAGAATTTAGGTAATGAGAAGTTTTGCATTTAATTAGCTTTCATAGATTTTATAGTTTAGATGACAAATCAATTCTGTTAATATACAAAACAACACTCAAAAAATAAACACTATCTCATTTAGTCTATCGATTTCTCTTATGTTTTCACTGTCTCACGTTCACTTCTTTTTATATTTTTCTTGTCATGCTTGGATGGAAGCCTGGGCTTCTAGCCACGGTTGCTACCATACAATCTAGTCCAGAAAATGAAGTACATTCCTCTAGCTGACCTTCCTGGCCTTAGCTTAGAATTAGACAACTTATTCCTTCTCTTATACCAATGGCAGAGCTGTTCACATCTTGAAAAGCTGCCACATCCATATGTATTAGGCAAGGCATAGAGTTCTGGCTGCTATGTAATGCTTTTCAAGCACATAGAGCTTCCTCACTGCTTATATCTTAACTCAAGAGAGAAACAAAAGGCTTAAGAAGGCTTCTATTTGTTCTGAGGTCTTAGTTTATTCTGCCAAGTAGAACTACAAAAGGCTTTATATTTCTATATCTCTTTTGATGATGAATTCACAGAGGAAATAATTTATATTGCTTCTCTCCTGGTATGTTTCCTCTTATTCCAAAGAAATGCACTTAAAATAATAGATATTATTAAATTAAACAAACACTCAAATGTACTCACAGGCTTTAAAAGAAATGTACTCATTTCTTTTATAAACTGTAGGGATTCCATGATTGTTCAACATAAACAAATATTACTTTTTGAATTGATACTGAAACAAATAGGGAGGCAGTCAGGCATTTTTCTCTTCTCAAATTACATTTTTTCCACCACTGAGGGTGAGCAGCTATTCTGAAAACCCTCATAATGTCAACCTCAATAATAATCATAAAACAATGACCTTTTCTATAATTCTTCACATTTTACATTAATGCAAAGGGTTCAATGGTATGTATACATGTTTCATTTTATTTTTGCTATGACTAGCACTGAGAGAACTGGAGTTGAGTAATTTCTTAATGTCAAGAAAACCATTAACGGACAGATCATTCTTTCGTATTTCACATATCATTTCTACAGGCAATATATCACACCATGGTTAAGGATTTGGATTTTGAAATCAGGATGTCTGCTTTTTTGTTTGTAGTTTTGCAAGTTCTATCAATTAGTAGATGTATAACTTTAGACAGTTTAAACCTTCTGTGCCTCAGTTTTTTCATGTGTTTTGAGGAGGACAAATTAGATATGTGGAAGTTGTTCATCACAATTGATAGAATGTGAAATGATTCAACATAATGAATAGCTGGTGTGTGTGTGTTGTATATGGTTCAGTTGAGTGTGTTATAATTTTTGTGTTATTTTATTTTTATTTTTATTTTTTTTTTGGTACCGGGGATTGAACTCACGGGGACTCGACCCCTGAGCCACATCCCCAGCCCTATTTTTTTGTGTTTTATGTAGAGACAGGGTCTCACTGAGTTGCTTAGTGCCTCGCCATTGCTGAGGCTGGCTTTGAACTTGCGATTCTCCTGTCTCAGCCTCCCTAAGTGCTGGGATTACAAGCGTGAGCCACCGCGCCCGGCTTGTGTTATTTTATTTGTCAGGGCTGTGGTAATTTTGCCACACCATCTCTCTTCCTAAGTGCTGCACCACAGAGGCCACTGGCCAGAGGTGTGCTTCACCCCACATTCTTCCAGGCAGGCAGGCAGACTTTAGATGGATACAACACAGCAGTTTGTGGTAGAGTCAGTGTGGGAAGAATGAGAAAAGGGTATGTTTGTTCTGAGCCTCATGGTTCAGGTGGAATGAGAGTTGAAACCTGGCATCCATTAAATGCATAGTAGATGACCATTCTACCTCATGCAAGTGATCTTTAAATTCCAACATTCCCACAGCAAGAAAACGATGGAATGAAGAATAAGATTTTGCCATAATTTTCTAGGTGTTTTATTTTCCTAAATTTGTATTTGTCTATAAAGTGTACATTTCTTTCTCTTTTTTGTATGTACCAAATGCACTTATAAATGACATTGCTAAGCTGTCCCAAAACTGGTACAATTACACTCTCAAAAGTGGAAATCAATATTCATTACCAGTGGTCACACATGATAATCAGGTAGGAAGAAAGAGCTACCCTTCTTCCAGTCTCTAATATGTCACTTACTTCACTTCAAGTGCACACTAATAGCATCCCTGAGGCCCATCAGCTTTCTGTTAGCCCTCTCCCCAATTCCTTCTCTTATACCAATGGCAGAGCTAAAATTAATGTTGTTATTTGAACACTCAATCAATAATGCCACTAAACTAAACTCCTACATTCTGTCCCTTGCCCACTGCTCTTTCCCAAGGCAAATGCTCTGGCTTAGTTTTATATTTATAATGGAAACACTCTGCTCCAGCACCAAATTTCTGTGCTAAAAATAATTTCCATACAACAAATTACCTTGAAACATAGTATGCTAAAATAACCATTGTTATTGTTTGGATGTGTGGTGTCCCCAAAAACTCACATATGAGACAACACAAGAAGGTTCAGAGGAGAAATAATTGAGTTGTAAGAGTTTTAACCCAATCAGTGAATTAATCCTCTGATAGGGGTTAACTGAGTGGTACCTGAAGTGGTAGGATGTGGCTGGAAGAGATGGGAACTGTTGGGGTATATATTTGTATCTGGCAAGTGAGACCTCTCTTTCTCCTTCTGATCATCATGTGATCTATTTCCTTCTGCCACTCTCTTCCACCATAATGTTCTGCTTCACTTTGAGCCCCGAGGAATGGAGCCAGCCTTTGATGGACTAAGACCTCTGAAACCGTGAAGAGCTCCTCTACAGTTCTGCTGGTCAGGGCTTTCAGTCACAGCAGTGAAAAAGCCGACTAAAACAACCATTGATTCTTCTTATGACTGTGTGGTTTGGAGATTCAGGAAGAACTGAGCAGGGCAATTCTCAGTTGGGGTCTCTTTTGTGTTTATATCACAAGTTGTCTGTGTTCTTAGTCATCTGAAGGTTCTGTTAGACTGGATGACCAAAAAGGCCTGGATCACACATGGCAGGCAGTATGGCTGGTGACCAGAGCACCAAAACATTGTCTCTTATCAGGTGTCTTACCTGGCAGATCTGGTGTCAAGCAGACAAACAGGTGGAGATTGTACTGTCTTTCAGGGCTTGGGTTCAGAAGTGGCACAGCAACTGTCATATACGAGAGGTTACCAGTGTGACCAAAACCATGCAGATTCAAGGAAAAAGAATATGCTCCACTATTTTTTAAAATTTTGACACAAGGGATTGAATGCAGGGATACTTAAACACTGAGCCACATCCTTCACCCTTCTTATTTTTTATTTTGAGACAGAGTCTTAATAAGTTACTTAGGGCCTCATAAAATTGCTGAGGCTAGCTTTGAACTTACAATCCTCATGCCTCAGCCTCTGGAACCTCTGGGATTACAGGTACATGCTACCACATAAGTCCTATCTCTTGATGGGAAGGTGGCAAGGTCAAATTGTAAAAGAATATTTGAGATTAATAATAACATGGCCATGTTTTGAGAAACAATCTATAAAGATGTAGAATAATATTTTAGTCTTCAAAAAGTTTAATATGCTTAAATTATATTATTTTCCCAAAACAAGATTTTTTTTAAAGTTTCCCTAGCCACTAGGTGTTTATATGTGCTAGACATGGGGAATTCTTATGCAAATATTTGAATTTTGTTATAAAGAGCAATTATGTCTATAAGCAATTGATTTGAATATGAAATAAACTTATGAAAACTGAGTCATTATTAAAGTGTAAAATGACTCTTAAAAGTTTGATAATAAAATATAGAATTATTTTTGCATAACTTCCTTGGCATGCTTTTGTTTAAGCTTTATATTTTTTCTTAACTAAACAGTGGGATAACAACAGACACTTTCTCAGAATCTTTATTCATAATCCAAGCCATTAACTACCTCAAACCCAATATTATTTATGAATTAGATACTTAGTCTATGAAAGAATTTGAAGTCAACTCTTCCCCATGAACTAATGGAGATTCAAAGGACTTGTGTGATAAACACATAAATACTTAGGAACTTCACAAGAAAGTAAAGGAATCTGCAGTGTACAAAACCACATTTATGGGTCAAAATTTTAATATCATATGTAACTTTTAAAAAATTGATGAAGTTTTCTAGATGCCAGAGGCCATTTTTTTACATGATGAAAATGTATCTAGCTAGCAATGTACCTTAAGTGGGACTCATGATACAGCAATATGCCATTTCTGTTTTAAGCTATGTTTTATTTCAATATCTAAATGATTTCACACTTTAAAAAAACAAAAGCTCCAGGTGATCTGATTGCTACTTTGTGAAAATTAGAATTTTATCTCATGTAATATGGAAAACTGCAACAGTAGCAAAAAAGAAAGTACAGACCTGCCTTTTATGATGGCTGGAATCCACAAGTGACAAGGAGTTAATAGATATCAAAGCTTGGATGCATGTAATGCAAAGAGCTGAAAGCAGACACCAGAGGTTTAAAAAGGGAGAAGGTGCTAGATATAGAATTTTTCTGAGAAAACTTAATACCTCTTTGAGACCACACAAAGCTCAGAATCAAAAGCAAATGTATACTAATAAATCATTTAATGCTTTAACTCCAGTGGCATATAAACACAAAACAGAAAACAAGAAGTAGACTGAGATCATTGGTAATATTAAGGATCAACAGATATGAAAATAAGTCTTAAAGAAAGTTGAAAATGATCTCTGTGGTTAATAATGCAGCCCTTTAGGTTCAAATCAGACTTGTGTTGCTTTTAATATTTTAACATCATCCATAAATTATTTTTAAAAAAGAGTTAAACTTGGAAGACATTGTCTAAATGTCTAAGAGTGTTATTTTTATATATTAAAAAGCATACATAAGCTGACAATTATCTAATTAGGTTAGAAATTGCTAGTTTCCACTTCTACCCATGTTGGGTGTTCCTAATCTACTCATGCCAATTAGTTGTTTGTGATATAAATATCCAATAGGTTGCAGCTAATAGAACCAAAGGGAGAAGGCAAAAGAACCTATTTGTAACTTCTGCCAAAATCATGTCAGGTATTTGGAAAATCTTTTTACATGTGTATCACTAGTTCTGTTATTTACATGGAACTTACTACACACTTTTAAATCACAGTTGGTTTACAAATATGCTTCTTAAAGCCAGGAAAGATAAAAGGATAAAATAATAGTTTCGTGGAACACTTTCAATAAATTCATAAATTCTTTTTTTTTCAGTATTAAGGATTGAACCCAGAGGCTCTCTACCATTGAGTTATATACCCAGTCCTTTTAATTTTAATATTTTGATATGGTATCTTGCTAAGTTGTGCTAGATGGCATCGAATTGCTAGGATTATAGGTGAGTGTCACCATGCCTTGCTCACATCTGCTTACAAGTATCATGTAAGAAATAATATACATATTATGTGTTCAATAAATGCTCAACGTAGTAGCAGGTTTTCTGGGTGTATATAGAATGCTTCCTACATCTTATCAGTTTCTGGCTTCTTTAAGAGTTGCCTTAGTAATGTGTCCCTAAATCCAATAGACCTCCCATCTATTTAAAGACTTTATTCCATCCCTTTCCTCCAATGGAGGATCATTAGAAATAATGATTAGAGAGAACAAAGCATGGAAGCAATTGCATTTACCTCTAGCCTCTTGCTCTAATTCCACTGTGTATCCTCTGGCCTAATAAAGAAGTTGGTCCACTCATGATCTTTCAGTGCTGCTAATTATGTTATCAGAATTCAATATTCCAGACTCTGTAGACAATTTAAAAAGCAAGAAATACAGAAAAAAAGGAAAGAAAAGAAAAATGAAAATGAACAAAAAAAATACAACAAAACTTCTCAACTTAACCTTTTAGTATCTAGTAATTTTAGGTATCTTAATATGCAAAGTAGCTTGAAAAATTATCAATTCCATTTTCTCTTACTTTACCATACCCTCTTCTCTTTCTTAGGACATATAGGCTAGCAGAGTTCAGTCTTTCTACAACTTATTCTACCCTAGAACAACACACAGAAAAGAATGTGATTTATTCCTATTCTTAACATTTCATCACCAAGAGGTGAAAGACAGAGGAGAGTTTGAGTAGGAAAAGTAGTTGAATGAGAGGAAACTAATTTCTAGTATGTTGTAGACCTATCTCCATGGACATGTATTAGTTTTAAATTCACCCAGTTCCTTCACAATCACTATGATTTTGATAAAGCTCCTTTGGTTTACTCATTGATAACAAGCTATGGTAGAAGTACGAGGAAAGAATTTTGGATCTCCTGAAGAGTTCATGCTCAGCTTCACCATGTGTCCATGGATGTCTTTCCCTCTTATACTCTTAGGAGCCCTGGGCCAGCTTGCAGAGTGACATACTTGTCATCTTCTGCCATGCTCCCCATGGGCCGACACTGAAATTAGCCTTCTATTGCCCCTCTCTTGTCTGTTTATATGTAAAGCCAACTGTCAAATGAGAGCATTTGACTAGATGCCCACTTTAGTGTTTCAAGAACACTGACAGCTAAGAAGGCTTTGTCTGTTGAGAACAGATGGAAGTTCTGGGCAGGGTGAGATGGGTGTTACCTGATCCACATTTGGCACATCAAAGAATAAACTTCAGCCAAGAAAGCTAAGAAACGTCATCACAAATATACCACATTCTTTAAATCTTTTTTTTTTCTCTCTTGAAAAAGAAAGTATTTGGTTAGGCTATGGATTAAAATGTTTAAAAAGTTATTTTGTGGATTAAATCTATTCATAATTGTTGCATTACTATTATAAACTAATAAGTATCTATTGCTCACAGAAAATGACCAGTTTTATGGGAACAAGTGACAAGGATCTATCCATTTTCATAAATTCAAATGTTATCTTTATCACATATTTGAGGAGTGCTCATTGGGTACACTGATAGGAGCTGGATACTTCCATCTGGGTGTTGTATTCTACTTGATTAGAGGAAGGCAATTACACCAACTTATACCTTTCCATACCTACCATGATGGAGGTATACACAGTGCTCTACAGGGACACAAGGAGAGACAACAAATCTATGAATATATACAGGGCTCAAGAATTTCTGGAAGAGGTGATGCTTGAAATAAGTTTCAAGAGATAATGAGAAAAAAGCAAATAAAGTATGCAGAAGACTAAGGAAGAAAGGTGAGGGGCAACTCAAAAAAATACAACCTTAGTAGAAACTGGTATGCTTAAGGAAGTAAATGTGGAGACACTAGTTTGAATTGAGAGAGAGAATGAAGAAGGAAGGGCTTTATTCTTTGTCCTGATGCATAGGGGACCACAGAAAGTTTTTTCATAGACAGTGATATGCTCATATTTAGATTTTATAAATTTCTCTTTGACAGCAGTGTGGAAATTCACAGGAGTAGAACAAAAGTAGATGCATGGGTACAAATGATAATTTAACATAGCATACTGATAGAGTATTGTGTCCCATATAGTTGTAAATTGGCCTAGATTATTTATTTATTTTTTGTCACAGCATTATTATTAACTCTTGTATTAAAATAAGCAAACATGGGCTTAGTAGTGAGTATTTCTAACTCTGACATGGCTAATAATATATGAGAAAATTCCTCACATTTGCACATGGTAAAATCTGAACAACAATGGTGGCACAAAGCTGTAATCCCAGCTGAGACAGGAGAATCGCTAGTTTGAAGCAACTGAGCAAGACCCTAAGCAAGTCAGCAAGACCCTGTCTATAAATAAAATATTAAAAAAGGGCCGTGGATGTGTCTCATTGGTTAAGCAACCCTGGGATCAATCCCTGGTACAAAAAGAAAAAAGATAAAAGATAAAAGAAAAGAAGAAAAAGAAATCTGAAAGACAGCCAACCTCTATTTCCCATATTCTTTCATGAGTCAATGTAATGTGTAATAAGCACTTATATGTTAAGCACAAAAAGAAGGGCACTCTCTGACAAAAGCAAAAGAAAAACTGACTGAAGTATGAGCAAGTGGGCAGGACCCATTCTCTTTAAGTTGTGGAGAGCAAAGCATTAGTTACCATCTGGTATGGAAACAAGTTGTACCAGAGTAGCCAGTGACTTTATCTACAGGAAGCACGAAGGTGGCCCACAGCCCAGCAGTTCTTGGATAGAAACACCTTAGAATGTGAAAAGGTATTTTAGTATTATATTAAATATGTCTAAAATTGCAGATTGAAGTTTCCAATTAGCGCTATAGACTATCTTGAGTTATAGGAGGAATCTTTTTATGGAAAGTCTATTTTTAATTTTGTAAATGTATATTCTATGGTAAGATAGATTTGGCAAGGCCAATAATTTTGCAACATATGAATTTTGAAGACTGTGTAAAAGGACCATACAGGTAACTTATTTTAAAAATGACTCTGGCCAGGTGTGGTCGTGCATGCTGGTAATCACAGCAGCTCAGGAGGCTGAGACAGAAGGATCCCAATTTAAAGTCAACCTCAAGAACTTAGAGAGGCCTTAAGCAACTTAAACTCTCAAAATAAAAAAATGAAGGGTCTGGAAATGTAGCTCAGTAGTTAAATGCCCCTGGGTTCAATCCCCAGTACAAAAAAAAAAAAACTTAAATAAAATTTTTAAAGGAGTCTTTGTCAAAAAGACAGTACCTACCTCTATAAATACTTATGCATTTTAATGAGGAAAATCTTAAATTGATTTGAATCCTCCATTTGGCAGGATTTGTTTGGAGCAACTTCTATTAAAACAACTTCCATTAAAAGCAAAGAATTTTGAGTTTACAGGAGGAAATATGTTAATATTTAGATCAGGTTTGTTGAGAATAGAAGTGATTCTTATGAAAGGAACTGATTGAGAGAGTGCTTTTAGAAGAGAAGTGTAGGAAACAGGGAAGGTCAAGGAAGAAATTTCAGTAAGAATGTTGTCTTGGTAGGGGATCAACTTTAGCCTGATCCCAAGGGCAAGCTCTGGACCACAAACCAAAGACTTTGTTCAATTGAATGCGAGAAAGTAATATTTTTCACTTTTTTTGGTAGAGAGGGTAATGTTTTCTAGCACAAAAGGCAGCACTGTGAGAACTACTTTCCAGGAAAATGGCAGAGCTATGTGTGTGCACAGCTCCCCTCAAGCCTGGGTAAGTGCATCACCCTGGTGGAGACAGGCAGGAGAGGCAGCATCTATACTATAAGAGAAAGCTGAATTAATGAATTTATACAATAATTATGTGTTCACTATATATTCGTCTTCCATAGGATATCAGTTATTTATACATGTGTCGCTGCATTAAAAATGTAATCAAATCTCTAAATGTTGGCTTAAAATCATGTAAATACCTTCTTATACTCAAATAATCTATGAGCCTATGAAATTATTTTTTTCTATTTTAATTGGAAAATTACAGTTATAATTTAAACAGTGAATGACTATTTCCAAATTTTGATGCTGCAGTTTAAAATCCTTGAAAAATAGGGGTTAGAGTAGAAATGCTGAGACAACTTTAATTATGCCACTGGGTGTAAAAGTTCTAATAGTTAAATACTAGGTTGTATTTCAAGTGAAGAAACAATAAGATTGCAAACCATGAAGTTCAAGTGGTGAGATGAGACATATGTCTTATGCAATCAGCCTTGACTATAGTGACAATTTTCAAGCACAGCTGGCTTCTTAATCAAATAACTTTATCAGGTACAAAGAGCTATCATTCTCAGAGGCCATTAAAACACATGTTTTCAATGGTATTAGAGGATCTCTGCTTCTTTTTTCATTCCATTGGCACATGATTTGCAAGCAGTAAATCCATGCCCACTTCTAAGGGTACAATTCACTTTCATCTTAATTGATTTTTTCCAGAAGTGATAAAATTAAAAACAGCAAAGAATTTAATCACATAGAATTCATAGCAAAATAAAAAACTAAACAGTTTTCATGTTTATAATTGTTTTTAGAACTAAATCAGAAGGAATTTTAATCTAAAAGGGATACAGTATTGATTCTCAAAAGGATTCAAGGGCTTTGGATAACAGGTGAGGAAACCTATTTTTCCAGTATAGATCACTGTGGTTACAAACTCTGAGGAGTTAATACAACTATATAAAACTAATATCATCTATTTTATTCAGTGAAAAGTTTCCTATTAAAAATGAAGTACAAGTGCAAGGATAAGTGGAAGATATATTCCTTTGTCATAAAATCAATTATAGTATCCTTAAAAATCAGCACTTTTAAGATACATATCACATTTGGGATAGTGATCAGATTCCAAATTCCTTTTGTTACATCCTACAATCTGGTGGAACAGATTGGAAAAGGAGTGCCTGAGATTTTGTCTCTTACTCTTCTGTTCTTGTTCAGTTTGATATTTTTACTTCAAATCGCATAGCTACATATTTCCAACACACAAGAATGAAAATAAGAAGAATCAAAAAGAATGAGTATGTCTAGGTATACATAAGAATGCTGAATGTATTATCTACACATTATGCAAGTATATATGTAGATTATATATGCATAGCATATGCATATTTTATACATGTATACATGTGATATACACATAGAATTCACATAAACGCATGTGTACTTACATATAAACATACATCTTAAGCAAATTTTATTTTCCACTAGTCAATCAATATAGACTAAATATTTTTATGTATCACAACCAAGGGGATACAAATTCAAATTTATAATGTTTAAATTCCCCCAATATTTACTAATTTCTTTTCTTACTGGGGATGTAACTCTACCACTGAGTTACATTCCTAGGCCTATTTTTATTTTTTATTTTGAGATAGGGTCTCACGAAATAGCCAAGGTTAAGCTTGCTGTCTTGCTGCCTCAGGCTCCTAAGTAGCTTGGAATACAGGCATTTAGCACTATACCCAGTCATTAAATTTGTTTTAAAACAACAAAGGAAAATAGACATTAGCCAAAACCCTAATAAAAGTTATTTAATAAGTTTTAATTTTTTGAAATTCCTTTTAGTTTACACTCACTATTTAAATACTCTGGCAGATATAGGAGACACAGAATGGATGTTTTTTTCAGAAGAGCAGAATAGGATATAAATTAGTGTTGTCCTCAGCAAAAAGGAAAAGACAGAAAAATATCTCTTCTGTTCCAAGGATGATAGAAAAAGGATGGAGAAAGCAGACTCTTGCCACCCCAAAAAATTGTGGAAAAGAAGGTGAGGATTTTCAAGAATGCAGAGAGAAGACAGTCCGTGGCCTTTTCTCTTTTTTTGCTAGGCTACAATCCACAGAATCTGAGTCATGTTTAAGAGGCTGAGGAAAAAGCTGAACGCAAATGAGTTGTCACATTTCTGTCGAGAGGTTGTGGGAAGGTAGACATACACAATTTCACTACCCATAAGAGTGAATTGAGCTTTGAGACAGGGTGAGACAGAAGGAAGGCCCAAGGGTCTCTTTTTGCCCCTACATCATACAAATGGCACCTGCAAGTTCTTATGCACTCTGTAGAGAGATGTGTGAGATCGGAGGTGCTCTTAGGTGAGCTTCCCAGTGATTTCATTGAAGTAGGAGAGAAATTGCATTGTGTCTGAATGCTGTAGGGCAGATAACCTGGGTCATACTTTAGAATGTACAGTGCTAGCCAATGCCAAAGTGGGGTAAAGACTCCTCTGACAAACCAGAACAAAGACTGCAGCAGCAACTGCTGCACCTGCAGGATGCCTAAGAATAGATTCTCCCTGATTTCTTCTCTGAACACCAGTATACACTCCTCAAAACATGATTATGCACACCTTTGTGTACAAATACCATCTTGAAAACAGAAGAGGGGTAAGATTTATATCTGAAATACTGAAATATAATGAACAGTTTGGATTGCATTGCATAAACATACCAAAAATTACTTGAAATTCTAAGTAGTTCAAATTGAACTATAACTCTACTTGGCAACAGATGGGTTTATGTCTGTGTGCCCATGTATATGTGGGTATAAGTGTTTGATACTATAATTCTCTATATTTTGAGGGAGGGGCTCATGTAAAAAATGAGATCAACTATTAAGAATTAAACTAGGTATTGTTTGCTCCTTTGAGGGTAATGTGGATAAATTTGAAACTTCTTCAGTTAACATTCAGAAATTTCAATTGTAATGGCAAATTATTTATTAAAATTGATTCATAAAATAATATACATTAGAGTGCTAATGATGAAATTAAAGTATAAGGCCAACTGATTCCTCTTACTTTCCCCATTCACTACATTGTTTTATACCACTGGTGTTGAGTCATTGGTCCCAGTCATTTTGCATGAATCTTTGAACCATACATTTTTTTCTAAAAAAATGTAAATATGAATTACTATTGTCATTTTATAAAATTTATATTTCCTTAAGAAGAAAAACACAAAAATATATGAAAGTATAAAAGTAAAGGTAAATATATAGTCAAATGCTGAATACTGTAATACTGCATGCTGGCGTGCAAATCACTTTTGTTTTATTGCCAAGGTTAAAAGAAAAATTAAGAATAATGATAATGACAAAATTTTTTGAAAAAATATATAATAGCAAAATGTGTAAATTGGGGGCTGGGGCTGTAGCTCAGTGGTAGAGCACTTGCCTAGCATGCATGAGGCACTGGGTTCCATTCTCAGCACCACATATAAAATAATAAACGAATAAAATAAAGATCCATCAACAACTAAAAAATATTTTTAAAATGTGTAAATTGTAACATTAATACATAAACTGTAGGTGGGGAAAAAAGTAGACTTTGTGTTTGTGATTGAAGTTATTATCAGCTTAAAATAGACTGCTATGAATGTGTTTCATGTAAGCATCATGGCAACTGTAAAAAACACTCCACAGAAGTGTTTTAGTTAGCTGCGACTTAAAGACCTTGCAGAACATTCTTAAGGGAGGAAAAGTTTATTTGAGGGCTCACAGTTACAGAGGTCTCAGTCCATGGACAGCTGGCTCTGTTCCTCAGGGCTCAAGGTGAGGCTGAACATAACTGGAGAAAAGTCTTGCAGAGAAAAGCAGCTCACATGATGACCTGAAAGCAGAGAGAGAGATGCTACTCACTGGATACAACATATATGCCCCAAAGTCATACCCCCAGTGACCTACCTCTTCCAGGCACATCCTACATGCCTTCAGTTACCATTCAATAAATTCTGTCAAGGGATTAATTGACTGATTGGGTTAAAAACCCAATTTTTCCTGTAAACCTTCTTGCATTGTCTCACACATGAGCCTTTGGAGAAAACTTCACATCCAAACCATAACAAGAATATACACAAAAAATAAAGAGAAGGAAATTAAAGCATATCACTACAACAAATCTATAACACAAAGTAAAGCAGCCAGAGAAGAGGAACAAAGTGCTATTAGGCAGAAAGAAAATGATTTTTTAAATGGCAAAAACATGTTCTTCACTATGAGTAATTAAATGTAAATGGATTAAATTTCCCATTCATAAGACACAGAGTAGTGGAATGGATAGAAAAAGCAAGAACCACATATATACTGTCTATAAGGCTCACTTCAGATTTAAAGACATGTTTAAAATAAAAGTAAAGGAATGAAAAAAATAAAACTTCACATTAACAGAAACCAAAGAAAAGGAACAGTGGATTTACTCATATCATAAAAAAATGTATTTAGGCAAAAAAAATTATACAGAGACAAAGAAGGACACTATATAATGATGAAAGGGTCAAGAGTATATAAAAATTATAATTATATGCATCCAACACTTAAATATATAAAGCAAACATTGACAACTGGAGCTAGAAATGATAGCAATACAATGTTACTATTACAACATCTCATTTTTAACAATGGCTAAATTATCCACACAGTAAATCAATAAGCAAACAGTGAACAAGAACAATACTGTAGATCAAATGAACCTAGTAGACATATAGAGAACATCTACTCAACAGTACCAGAGCTTTCTTTTTGCTCAAGTCGACACAGTACATTTACACAGAACAAATCACACGTTAGGTCATAAAACAGTCATGAAATGTAAGAAAAATGAAATCATACTATGCAGATAGATATACATATACATATGTATATATGCACATGTGTACATATGTGTGTGTGCTTGTGTATTTTTTTACACTGCCAGAATTTGAACCCAGGAGTACTTTACCACTGAGATATCTCCCTAGCCTTTTATTTTAATTTTTGATTTTGAGACAGGTTCTCACTAAGTCATCAAGACTGGCTTTAAACTAGCAGTCCAAATATTATTTTAAGCTTAAGAAATGAAACTAGAAATCAATTACAGAAGAAAAATTGTAAAATTAAAGAGAAACACGAATATTAAACAATGCACTCCTGAACATTGATTTGGTCAAAATAGAAATCAAAGGAAAGGAAAGAGAACTTTTTTTAATGACATTTTACCTAAGTAATCATAGAACAGAATCAAATATGAATTATTTTACATATATTTCTAGAATTGCTTCATGAATTCTAAAACCTTCTCAACCTACAAAGCAGCCAACCTCTCCTTAACATCAGTGTACATCTGATGTTGAATAACATCAATCTGTACTTCACAGGCTTTTTCCATTCATTCCTCTTAGAAATATTTCCAATTAATTAGAAGTGATCCACTCCCTCCAAAGTATGTTCAGCTTAGCTATATTAATTTCAAGTGAGTGCATTTTTAAATATTCTATTTGTGCTCGAATTTTCTAAAGAGTTAAAAATTAAAGGGAGAAAGTATAATACCAATTTTTAAACAATTTTTTTCAATTTATTTAAATTTGTATAGAATAAACTAAGAATAAAACAACACTATCATCTTTCTCCATATTTTTTTTCCTTTCTGTCCAGATAAAAAGCAGGCTGTATCATATTTCCATCACAGAAAATGGAGTAGATAGGTAAAATAATATTCTCAAAATGCCAGGGAAGTATTAAAGTGACACTTAAAACCTTTGCTCTAATAACCATCTAGTAATACTTAAAGATAACTGAAAATTTTAGAAGCCAAAGGTTTCAGAAATTAGGCAGAATACTCAAGCAGAGCTAATAATAGATTTCATAAAGTCTCAGGGTTTGTAGGCTCTTTTAGAACATTTTAGTAATGTGCCCTTAAGATAATTGGATTTATTCTATTAGATCCCCACCAAGTGGTAATAGTCTTTCTGAAATCTTACAGTGACAGTGAACCATCTCTTGAGGCATCCTCTACCATCAGGACTATTACAATTTCATCTGTATCAATCAAAATTTGTCATCTTGTTATTTTAAGTAACTATGTCTAATTGGGCCATATAAAACAACATTTTCTTTGTCTTTGTATTATACAATTGAAAATAATATATTGACATATGTTAATGGCTTCTCCAAGTCTCCAGTGTTTTGTGAACAACTTGAAGATCATGGTCAACATTTCCCACACTTTCCTGACACTTGAAGCAAAATGATGTCTGAAACTCTGGAATTCTGTAGATTGTTTGACTTGGACATTAAAGCACTGATTATTTTTAAACAGGGAAGAATGCTCTTAACTTTGTTATATCTAAAAAGAATTAGCAATAAGCAAATATATCATTTTGATAATTTTTTTGACAATCCCTGGTAAATAATGAGATTATAAAACTCTATCAATATTTGATACATCTGTCATTGTGAATACAAAGTTCAAAATGTGTACAATTTTTTAAAATGTTCTGTATACTTCACTATGTGAATGCTAATACCTTACCTGTGATATTATACTGTAGTTTTTCAATATATCACATTGGGGGAAACTGAGTAAAGGGCATACTGGACCTCATGTACTATTATTTGCAAATGTGTGTGAATTTAAAATTAAAAACAAAATATTGAATAATAAGCAATAAAAATTAAATAAATTGAAAATTGTTTTTAAAATATTTAAAACACTCAGAAAGATTAAAAATAATTTTAAAAGAACATAGAATAGAATCACTATATGAAGTATGCCTGAATTTTTGCAATGCATCATCACTCAATTTCCCTCCAGCTACTGCTTACAATTTTTATTTACCTTTATTATTCTTATTGGCAGAAGTGGACATGCCTTTGTGCTATCTATTGTTTTTAATTTTTTAGCTTTATTTTTTTTAATGTGGTGCTGAGGATTGAACCCAGTGCCTCACACATGCTAAGCAAGAGCTCTATCACTGAGCCACAACTCCAGGACCCTCTGTGGTATCTATTGCTCTGAACCTATGGTTGTCAACAGCTGAGTAATCACAAGCTGACACACAGCGAAGGACTGAGAAAGTGGGACAGAGTAAGAGCTGACATAGCACTGCAAGTGCCCCATGCACTCACAATTACCCAATGTGTTACTTCAGCAGTGCATAACATAACAATGAGAAGGAGTTGCTTATTAAACACTGTTGTTCTTATGAGTACCAGCCTCAACACTGACATGACTGATTTAGACATTTCTTTCCTACACTATCATTGAAATTGAGTGCAATATAGCAGTTTGAACAAAGGTGCTGATGACCTTATTACTTTCATTTACATGCTCTCAGTTACAAATATAATTAAGTAATATTCTATTACTTTAGACAGTACTTATTTCAAAAAGAATTGAAGGATTTTTAATAAAATAAACAGTGATCTTGTTCAAGACAGAGTGATTAAACATGTTCATTTTTTTCACTGAAATAAATTTTAAAATAATATCCTCTTGTAACAACAACAGCAACAAAAAAATAGTGTAAATGAGGACAAAAACCTACAACACAACTAATTGCAAAAAGGTCCTATGAGTAGATTTCTGGAGATTGATGATACTACAGAAACATAATATATCAATACACTATAGAAGAGTCCTGAGAAAATACCAAAAACAATGGTTCTAGCATACACATACTTATATAGACACGTAGAATTATATGTCTATTCATGTTATATTTGAGTATGTTTGTACATACTTTTTTTTGCTTTTTATCATCAATTTATTTATTTATTTTTTAAAATACATTTCAAGTCATAGTAGATATATAGAGCTCAATTTTCCATCTCTCTGGTTGCAAACAAGATGAAGTCACACCATTCATGTCTTCATACCTGTACCTAGGATAGTGATGTCCATCTCATTCCACCATTTTTGCTACTCCCATTCCCCCTCCCCTCCCCCACCTCTCCCTTATCCTATGCCAAAGGTCCTCCATTTCTCCCATACATCCCACCTCCACCCCACTTATGTATCAGCATCCACTAATCAGAGAGAACATTCAGCCTTTGATTTTTTGAGATTGGCTTACTTCACTTAGTATGATGTTCTCCAATGCCATCCATTCAAATTCCACCTTCAAATGCCATAATTTTGTTCTCTTTTATTGCTGAGTAATATTCCATTGCATATATATACCGCAGTTTCTTTATCTATTCAATATTGAAGGGCATCTAGGTTGCTTTCACAGTTTAGCAATTGTGAATTGTGCTGCTAAAAACATTGAAGTGGCTGAATTACTGTAGTATACTGTTTTTAAATCTTTAGGGTATAGGCCAAGGAGTGGGATAGCTCAGTCAAATGGTGGCTCCATTCTAAGTTTTTAAAAGAGTCTCCAGACTGCTCTCCAGGTAGGTTGCACCAATTTGCAGTCCAACCAGCAATGTTTGAGTGTGCCTTTTTCACCACATCCTCACCAGCACTTATTGTTGCTTGTGTTTTGGATAACTGCCATTCTGACTGTTGTGAGATGAAATCTTAGTGTAGTTTTGATTTGCATTTCTCTAATTGCTAGAGATATAAGGAAGTAGAAGATGCCATCAAGAGCCTTCAACCAATAAAAGCCCTGGACTAGACAAATTCTCAGCCAGATTCTACAAGACCTTCAAAGAAGAACTAACTCAATACTTCTCAGATTATTCCATGAAATAGAAAAGGAAGGAACCCTTCCAAACTCATTCCACAAGGCTAGTATCACCTTGATACCAAAACTAGACAGAGCCACATCAAAGAAGGAAAATTTCAAACCAATATCCCTGATGAATATAAATGCAAGAATTCTCAATAAATTTTGGCAAATCATATACAAAAGCATATTAAAAAAAATAGTTCACCATGATCAATTAGGGTTCATTCCAGGGAGGCAAGGTTGGTTCAACATAGGGAAATCAATAAACGTAACCCATCACATCAATAGACTTCAAGATAAGAATCACATGATTTATCAATTGATACAGAGAAAGCATTTGACAGAATACAGCACCATTTTATGTTTAAAACATTAGAAAAACTAGAGATAGTAGGAACATACCTCAATCTTGTTAAAGCAATTTATGCTAAACTTAAGGCCAACATCATTCTAAATGGAGAAAAATTGGAAGCATTCCCTCTAAAAACTGGAACAAGACAGGGATGCCCTCTTTCACTACTCTTATTCAACATAGTCCTTGAAACTCTAGCCAGAGCAATTAAACAGATGAAAGAAATTAAAAGGATACAAATAGAAAAAGAAAAACTCAAACTATCATTATTTGCATATGACATGATATTATACTTGTAGGATCCATAAAATTCTACCAGAAAACTTCTAGAATTAATAAATGAATTCAGCAAAATCACAGGATATGAAATCAACACCCATAAATCAAATGCATTTCTATACATCAGCAATGAAATTGAAAGAGAAATCAGGAAAACTACTCCATTCACAATAGCCTCAAAAAAATAAAATATTTGGAAATCAATCTAACAAGAGAGGTGAAAGACCTCTACAATGAAAACTACAGAACACTAAAGAAAGAAATTGAAGATCTTAGAATATGGAAAGATCTCCCATGCTCTTGGATAGGCAGAATCAATATTATCAAAATGTCCATACTACCCAAAGTGCAATCCTCATTAAAATCCCAAAGTCATTTCTTATAGAAATAGAAAAGGAAATCATAAAATATATTTGGAAAAATAAGAGACCCAGATTACCCAAAGCAATCCTCAATAAGAAGAGTGAAACAGGAAGCATCACAATACCAGATCTTAAACTATACTACAAAGCTACAGAACAAAAATGGCATGCTATGGGCACCAAAATAGACATGCAGACCAATGGTACAGAATAGAAGACACAGAGACTAACTCACATAAATTCAGTTATCTCATACTGTGCCAAATACATACACTGGAGAAAAAATAGCCTCTTCAACAAATAGTGCTGGGGAAACTGGAAATCCATATGCAGCAAAATGAAACTAAACCCCTATCTCTCACCATGCACAAAACTCAACCCAAAGTGGATCAAAGGCCTAGGAATTAGACCAAAGGCCTTGCACCTAACTGAGGAGAATGTAGGCCCAAATCTTCATCATGTTGGATTAGGCCTCAACTTCCTTAACAAGACTTCTAAAGCACAAGAAATAAAAGCAAGAATCAATAAATTGGATGGATTTAAACTAAAAAGCTTCTTCTCAGCAAAAGATACAATCAATGAGGTGAACAGATAGCCTACATTCTGGGAGCAAATTTTTGCCACGCACACATCAGATAGAGTACTGATCTCCAGGATGTATAAAAAACTCAAAAAACTGAACACCAAAAAAACAAACAACCCAATTAACAAATGGGCTAAGAGCTGAATAGAAACTTCTCAGAAGAAAATATACAATCAATAAACAAATATATGAAGAAATGTACATATATATTTAAATAAATCTCTAGTGACAGATGCATGATAGACCCACAAAGTAATCATTTCAAATAATATTAGAAATTCAAAAGAGAGAAAAGAAGATGGTGGGGCAGATGTAGTCAGCAACTCTCAACCTTTCTACAGTCCAGAAAGGAAGCAGTGAAAAAAGAATTGCCCTGAGGTGGGTGACAGACTGATACTCTAAAACTAAATATTGGACAGTTTAAGACTTGGAGGGACTTAGAATTTGGTTATGAAATAGAAAATGAGCACAGAACTCCTTGATTCTGAACCTGACCAAAGTGAGGTTAAGGGTAGGGATCACAAAGAGAGAAAGAGGGAGAGGAGAAAAAAAATCCATGAACTTAATTCTTTAACAATAGCTCAAAAGAAAAGCAGACCAAGTTAAAATAGGAGTGGAGCAGCAAAGATAGTAAAGGAGATCAAGGACCTTAACTCACATTATGGACTGAAAACTACAGAGCATGGCAGCAATCTTGTAGAGTTCACAGCTAGCCAGCCTGCCTAGAAGAAATTAAATCAATACAACTTCTCCTTACCTTCTGATAATAACAAATAAAACAAGAGAGAATACCTCTGAAATGGATTGTCCCAATAATACATCTAGAACTTGTACAGAGATCACTGCTGGCTGAAAATTGTTGAAACTCCCTTTTCCTCACAACAGACTAGGGGCAAGAGGAGATGCCCCAAGAGGCAATCACTCCCACGGAGCAGTTGCACCAACCCAGTGTACTACACAGCCTCTACCGGAGCTCAGGCAAAGATGAGCCAACTGATATCTTATCCCCATTACAATGCCGTGTAAAAATACAGCTAAAACTACAGCGAGCAGCACTAGCTATGGTTGAGGTTTTTGTGCCCTAGATGACCCAGGAAGAGCCTGTTCTCAGAGGCCCCACAATTACAGACAACCACCAAGTGCTTAGATAACACTGCTCCATAGTCCCAGCAAATGGGAAGTGGGTGCCTACAATTGTGGGCAGTAGGAGTTTATGCAGGTGGGCTAACTAACTATCTCAGTCATAGGGACAGTACACCACTGATCTATATAGCAGCTAGGGTGGAGGTTTCTGCAATACAGAGAACCCACAGACAGCCCAAAATCACAGGCCTCAAACTTGCATACATCCATCAAGCCTGTGACACTTTAAAGAAATCCCTACGGAAGACAGCAGGCACACAGTGTCTTGGAGCAGTCAGTGTGACAGCTCTGAGTACTGCATCCTGTGCTCCCACACTCAACAGAAACAACTGGCATATGCAGCATAGTACCCTCTGAGCACGCAGGCTCAGTTTCCTGGGATGATGAGCATGAACCTACTGGAAGTTCTGACCCATAGCAATCAGAAAGTAGCTTCTGTGCCCAAGGCACTTCAAGGAGAAGTAACATGTGTGAGTCCCAGAGTTTCCAGTTAAATTCTCATTCAGATGCATGAACCTACAGAAAGCAATTCCTGAGGATAACCTCCAGCAGCCAGTGGAGGACCTCATGCATATCTAGCGATATACTCCACAATGGGGCTTACAAAGGACTGCCGCAAAGACACAAGCCACTCTCCAATTTGCTCACATACAAGTCCACTGACCTATGAACTGTGCACTCCAAAGAGAGTTTCAGCCCTGCCATACACCCCATGAGCTGCCTAGTGCCACATTAAACAGACTACCATACCTCTTAGACCACTACATTGTATACACTCTGAAATATATGCAGGGTAGCCCACACTGGATTTGATAGTCCTGTATACACAGAGGTTTTCTTCAAAAGGATACAGAAGACTACACACCCTCACATGAAATAACTGGACTGCTAAGTCATAAACAATTAGAGACCATCTCCTCTGACCCAAACAGAAAGCTAGATAATACACACCAAAGTTTGGAGAAGGCCTCCTAGAGTTGTATTAGAGATTAGCTGGTATGATCACTACTTCCATATCCAGGACAATAGAAGTAAAGCTGAAGAGTGGTGAGAATCTTCTAAAAATCATAAATACTTCATCATAAATACTGATGAAATAATAGCCTGGAAGACTCAATAAGATATTTTTCCTCTTTGGCATGGATCATTATAAATATCTCTAATATCAATTTTGATCATATATATATATATAATTTTTTATTTTGGAACTATAGTTGTTCCCCTAGTATTCAATATTGTGCCCTCAACACTTTTGGTTGTATTTTTTCTGATATTTTAAAGCATTAATTAAAATGATTTTTTGTTTGCTTTTAATTACTTATACATGCAGTATGGAATAACTTCTTTATTGTTTTTCCCCCAATTTTTCTCTCCTTATCTTTTAGCCCCTACACAATGTAATACAATTTTACTACCTTTAATAATTAATTTCTCAACCTATTCTAGAACATCACTACAATTTTATACCCAGATAAGAGGAAATGTAAAGAACATTTTCAACAAATTTTCTATATTTTCCAAGGTTATTACATGACATTGCTCTGAAGTCAGTGTAGTTAATAGAGTTTAGTGTGTCCTCTGAAGGTACTGATAATATGTAGTTAATAGAGTTTAGTGTGTCCTTTGAAAGTGGTGCTGATAATAGGAACAGCAGAAGACATGTTGAGTGAGAATGTCAATAGCTGGATATAGGCCAAGTCAGGGCATTTAAGAGAAAAATGCTCAGTACATAGTCCTTTCATTAAAGTAGAAGTGATAGTCATCCCAACAGATGGGTAGAAAAACAAACAGTATAAAAAAGCAAGGAAAGAAACCACTTCAAAGAGCCCATAACACTTCAATAACTATCCTATTGACACTATAGTGGAAGAAATATCAGAAAAATAATTTAGAGCATCCACAGTAAAAATGTTAAAGAAATTATAATAAATGAACTTAGAAAATATAAGAAATGAAAGATAATTTCAATAAAAAGAGTGATTCTGAAAATGAATAAAACATAAATCCTGAAAATTAAAGACTCAATAAATCAAATTTAAAAATCAGTGTATAACATCACCAGTAGATTAGACCACTTTGAAGATGGAGTTTCAGGCATTGAAAGCAAAGTGTATAATCCTGAAAATAAAAGTGACAATAAAGATGTTAAGAGAATATGATCAGAAAAATTAAGAAATCTGAGATAATTTTAAGAGACCAGATCTAAGAATCATTAGCATACATGAAGGAATGGTAATACAAACTAAAGGAATGCATAGCTGTTTCAATTAAAGAATATCAGAAAATTTTACAAATTTAGGAATGAGATGGAAATATGAATACAAGATGCATTTAGAATGTCAAATAGGCAAAAGTTTTTTAAATCATCTCCAGAACACATTCTAATGGAATACCTAATATACAGAATAAAGACAGAAAATTAAAAGGTGCAATATAAAAATGACAAGTCACATTTAGAGGTAAGCCAATTTGGATTTCAACTGATTTCTCAGGCTAGACCCTAAAAGCCAAGAGATCTTGGAATAATATATGCCACACAATGAAATAAAATGGATGCCAACAAGTTTACCATATCCAGGAAAACAATATTTCAGAATCAAGATAAAATAAAAATCCTTCCACTATAAGCAGAAACTCAGAGTTTATAATCACTACGCTTGCACTACAAAACATATTTTATTAGATATTTCTTATAAAGAAATTGAGAATGAAAACAAAAACCAAAATAAGAATGATCAATCAAAGGAGAATCAAGTCTGAATTATTAGAAATAAATCAAAATAATAGGAAATAAAAGTATCTCTCTATAATAATAAATGCTTTAAATTCTGCAATCAGAAGATATAATTTGACAGAATGGATTAACTTTATGTTGTTTACAAGTGATGCACCTTACAGACAAAGACATCCACAGGTGACAAGTGAAAGGATGGAAAAAGATGTACCATGAAAATGGAAATGAAAAGCAAGTGGGGATAGCCACTCTCATATCAGTCACAGTAGACTTCATAACAAAGGTAATCAGAAGAAACAAAGAAAGTCACTTCAACATGATCAAGAGAATCATCCAACAATAAGATACAAGGATTGTAAATATTTTTGCCCCAATGGTGCATCTATGTATATAAAATAGCTGCTTTTCAATAGAATCAATAGAGCACAATACAGTAGCATTGAATCAATAGAATCAAATAAAGTGCAATATAATAACAACAAAACTCTCTCACCATTAAATAAATCATGCAGAAATAAACTAAATAAAGACTCTTCAGACCTAAAAAACACTATTAACCAAATTAACATAACAGACCTCTATAGAATAATTCATCCATCAACAAATAAATTTATTTTCTTCTCAGTGACACATGGAAATTTCTCTAAGATAGATTGTATTTTAAAGCATAAAGCAAGCCTTAGAGAACACACAAAACAATAGATATCATTCCTTGCATCTCATCAGATCCCAAAGGAATGAAATTAGAAATTAACAAGATAAAAAAATGCAAATCACTTTAACACCTAAAGAGTAAATTATACACATTTGTATTAGGAATGAAATGTTTCTTCATAGAAGAAACCATGGGAGAAATTAAAATTCTTAGAAACAAATGAGAATAATGATACAACATATCAAATTCTCTGAAAACTTATGTAGTTCTAAAAGGAAAGTTTGGAGCATGGAATGCCAACATTAAAAAATAGAAAGAGTACAAAAATATCTAATGTTACACTTATAGGCCCCCCCAAAAAAGAATAATAAACTAATTCTAAAATCAATACAAGACAAAAAATAATTAAGATCAGAGCCAAAACTAATGCAATTGAAAATAAAAAATACAAATTATCAATGCAATAATGTTTGTTCTTTGCAAAGATAAACAAAACTTAGCCAAACTAAGCAAAAGAAAAAGAAGACCAAAATCAACAAAATTTGAGATGAAAAAGGAAATATCAACATGCATTCTTCTGAAATCCAGAGGATCATCAGAAACAATTTTGAAAATTTGTACTCCAATAAACTAAAAAATATAGATGATACTGACAAATATCAAGACACATAGATGTACCCAAATTCAACCATGAAAATATAGCAAACAAACATCAAATATTCAGCAATAATATTGAAGCAGCAATTAAAAGCTTTCTAACAACAACCACAAAAAAATTCCAGGATTAGCTGGATTCTCAGCTAAGTTCTATCAGAACTTTAAAGAAGTAAATACAATACTCCTCAAACTATTTCATGAAATAGAAAGGTAGAGACCACTGCCAAAGTTATTCTATGAAGCCAGTATAATTGATACTAAAACAAGATCAAGACACATCAAGAAAAAAAGAAAAACTACAGAATAATATCCATGATTGTCATGAATAAAAACCCCATTAATATTTGCAAAGCACATTCAAAAGCACAATAAGAAGATAGTATTCCATAATCAGGTGGATTTCATTCCAGAGATGTAAGATTGGCTCAACATACACAAATCAACAACTGCACTTAAACAAATGCATATATTTAAGAAAAATAATCATATGATCATATAAGTAGATGCATAAAAATCTCTTGATAAAATCCAATCCAGTCATGTCAAAAATATTACGGAAGCTAGAAACAGAAGGACCTTACCTCAACATTGTAAAAGTTATATATGACAAACCCAAGGCCAACATCATACTGAATATAGAAAAACTAGATATATCCTCTAAAATCAGGAACAAGAGAAACACGTGCACTCTCATCACTTCTATTCCACACAGTTCTTGAAACACTAGCCAGAGCATTCAGGTAAGAGATGGACATTTGAGGGACACAAATAAGAAAGAAGGAATAAAATTATCTCCATTTACTGTTGACATGATTCTATATTTAGAAGTCTCAAAAATTAAAATAGAAGACTTCTAGAGCTGATAAAAATTTGCAAAGTAGTAGGATAGAATATTAATATACATAAATCAATCACTTTCCCATACTCCAATAATGTATTTGTTAAGATAAAATTAGAAAAAAACTACCTAAAGTACAATAATCTCAAAAATATAGGGAAATAAATATAACCAAGGAGTTAAAAGCCTTCTACAATTAAAGGCGTAGAAGAATTTAGAAAGAAAATGAAGGCTTTTGAAAATGAAAAAAAAAATTTTTTTGGAGAGGCAGAATTATTATTGTCAAAATCACCATACTACCAATAGCATTACACAATGCAATGCAATTCCTATCAAAATAGAAATGACATTCTTCAAAGAACAATAAAAAACAGTCTTAAAATTTATTTGGAAAATTAAGAGAACCAGAAGAGCCATAGCAATCCTGAGTAAGAAGAATGATGCTGGAAGCATCACAACACCAATTCTCGAATTATACTACAGAACTATAGTAACAAAAAGAGCATGGTATTGGCATTGAAACAGATATGAAGATCAATGAAATAGAATAGAAGACACATAGTCAAACCCACATAATTACAATCATTTGATACTCAACATAAATGTCAAAAACATACAATGAAGAAAAGATAGCCTTTTTAAAAATAGGTGTTGAGAAAACTGGATATCCATATGAAGAATAATGAAACTAGAATCCTATCTTTCAACCTATACAAAGTCAACCCAAAGTAGACCAAACATCTAGAAATTAGAACAGAGATTTTTGTAACTTCTAGAATAAATCATAGGCTCAACCTCCAATCTATTGGTACAGACAGTGACTTCCATGACAAGAAATAAAACCAAGAACCAATAATTGTTATGATGTCAAATTTAAAAGTATCTGCACAACAAAGAAAATGATTAAGAGCATGAAAAGTGAGCCTGCTGACTAGAAGATCTTTACTATGTGCTCCACAGAGAATTAATATCTAAAATATATAAAGAACTAAAAGTTCTTAATACTCAGAGAAACTCAAATAACCTATTTAATAAACAGGCAGAAGAACTAAATATTTTTCAAAATTAAAA
>CM053406.1:52012958-52044273 GCA_028644305.1 Xerus rutilus
TGTGTGTGTGTGTGTGTGTGTGTGTGTGTATTTATTTCTTTTTCATTAACAATTAGAATTAAATGTGTTTCTCTACAATTACATATATAGTATATAACTGTAAATATGCAAGTCTATATACCATTATTCATTATATAATGTGATACACATAAACATAAAATACATATTTTAAATTATATATAAAATTACAACAGATAAATAGATGTGTATATGCATGTGTGTGTACACATTTGGGAAAGTCACTCGACCTCCACTACTTACACAACTCAACTCCTTTTCTGTAAATAGAGATTTAGGACTATTATTTTTTTTCTTTTGTAGTTCAAGAATTCTTACTTAAATTTATATTTAAGTACCCAGTCGTAATATATTAAATGTAAAATTAAATATTTTTCTAATCTAACTGCATTAAATTTTATCTACTATCTCCACAAATTCATTCAAGAATGAATCATGTTTCCAATGCAAATAATTCCAAAATCTTGGTGCGTTACATTTGAAAGGTGTATTGCATTCCACGCTACACGTCCATTCTGGGTTGATAGTAGACCTCTATGCATCGCAATCACTCATTAAAGAAGGCTAATGAAAGAGCCACTCTCTTGAATAATAGTGCTAAAACAAAAGAAGAGATGATACTAACAATTAAATAACCAAGTTTGCAACTTATTTGCCACTGTTAAATACAAAGACAAGTAGTGCAGTGCTACTGTGATCCTGGAAGAGGATACTAATTGGACGTGAATGATGATTATACTCCATAATAAAGTAAAACTGTGAGAAGGTATCTACACTCACGTTTTATACCTCATAAAAGCACAAATATTTATTGTATTTCATTATAAAATATGAAATGGTTTTAAATTGATGTATTCACTTTTAAGCACACATATACTATCTGCATGCACAAGTTTAAAAATCTACATTTCTATACATATGCACCTTTACTTATGCTAATGGATAATCACCCTAAACATTTTATTTTTTTAATTTGAGACAGTTTTTACATTATTAACAGCTATTTTGATATCTATGAAAAGGTTTCAAGTGAATTTTAATCTTTCATCTAGAAACTGCTTTATTTTAAAAAATGTGCAAACATTTGCATTGTGAAATTATTGTTCATTAGGAACATTTCCCATCTTTCATAGTAAGATGAGTGACAGTATTGCTGACCTTTTGCCACCTCCTAATGGGAGTCCCCTGTCTTCCAGCTTTCCATATCATTTTTCTTACTTTTTTTTTTTTTGAGCTCTAACTAACAGTCTTTTCCAGAACCATGTCTTTCATTAATAGTGTCTTCATGGTCCTCTTAATTCTTACCTCACTGCCTGATCCTGAAGTCACTTCCACATGTTTTGGATTTTTGTTAGAGCAGTACCCACAACCAGGTAGCAAATTCTTCAATGTGACAAATTTTCCTCAAACTTAATAGAATAAAAAAATCATTTATTGTATTCATGGAATCTGTGTGTCAGGAACTTGAAAGGGCAGAGTAGGAACAACTTGTTACTACTTCACAATGTGTGTGATTTTTGCTAAAACATTTGAAGGCTGGAGGCAGGAATTAAGGCTGTTCACTTATATGGCTAGTGCCTGGCTGTTCCACAGACAGTAACTGAAACAGAGGCATCACTCCCAGATTCTTAAACTACTATCACACTTTTGGATTTTTACACATAAAATTGTATTCACTTAAATATACGCTAGAATACTATGAAAAAAGGAACTTAATTTTATTTATTTTGTGCCTTGCCATCTTAATACTACTTTTTAGAATAGCATCTTTTCACTATATTCATTTGAAAATTAATTATCATTTACTGTATGTCAGCACAGAACTGGTCACTTTCTGGATTTTTACTGTATTATCAGTTTTGATGTCTAGTGATAGACAATAGCCAATATTATATTGTTTAAACCACAGAGACTTTAATAGCAGTTTCCCCCATTTCATTGAATTTTTTCATCATCCTTCAGATTTTTCCACTTAAATTGTAATCTACTGATATAGCTTTGAAAAAAATTTAATTCTATTTTTATTGGGACAACATTTAATTTATAAAAAAGAGAATGTCATCTTTACAACATTAAGTTTCCTTACCAGGAATGTAAGATGTTTTTGCATATGTTCAAGTTTCTTTTTGAGTCTTAGTAAGATCACTTTATTGTTAGCATTATATAAATATTCCCCATTGTTCATTAACATTACACTTGAGGGTTTTTTTTTTTTTTTTTTTTTTGGTACTGGGGATTGAACTCAGGGGTACTCGACCACTGAGCCACATCCCCAGCCCTATTTTGTGTTTTATGTAGAGAAAGGGTCTCACTGAGTTGCTTAGCGCCTCGCCGTTGCTGAGGCTGGCTTTGAACTCGCGATTCTCCTGTCTCAGCCTCCCAAAGTGCTGGGATTACAAGCATGAGCCACCACGCCCGGCTTTGTCATTATTCTTAAAGAAGTTACTGTGCTTAACATAACAATTTTGCTTTATTTTTCTTAGCTTAGGTAGTGATTTTCTCCTTTAATCTTTTGTTTTTTCCACACATAGATATATCATCTAACTTTTCCATTTCAAATTATTATACATCTAATTTAAGCAAGTGCACATGCTTGTGTGTGTGTGTCAGTGTGAGAAATGGCCAATATTTCCATATAAAATCCAGTAATTATGAAGCTAAAGAGCATCTTTGTCTTAGTCCTAACTTTATCATTTACTGATTAATTGAAATTGTGGCTTTTATACCAAAATTTCCATATTTAATTATATGTAATACATAATAAATGTATATTATTTATAATATGTATGTAAATTCAAATATTTATTATATGTGTATATTAAATATATAAATATCTATTACTATTTCATTAAGACTTTTTTATAGAAAAAGAAATGTTGACAAATGCCGTTTCCAAATCTATGAATACATGACTACTAAGCTTCATTAATGTTGTGTATTATATTAGTTGATTTCAAAATATTGAACTACCTTTGCATTCTTATAATAAACCCATCTGGTCATAATGTATACAGATTATACTAATATGAAATTTAGATAAAATAAAATTATAAAATATTCACTATACAAATGTAAGATTAATAACACGTGTGGATATGAAATTGGACTAATTTTGCTAAAAAGCAAATAGAAAGTTCTATAGAGATATTTCCATCTCATATGACAAAAATTCATTAGGCTATCAATCAGAGAAGGCTGAGATCAGCTAGCTAATTTTAAAAAGGACTATCTTGAAATTATCAGACAGTTGGGAAATTAAGACATAAAATCTAATCTTAACAAGTTGGTGAACAAACTCTATATGATGTTTACCAAATATCAAGAAACAGAGTTTTAGATGACCATCAACAGGGACCTACAGCTTGTTCCTACAAACATACTATGTTTGTTCACTTAAAATGACTTTTGTGCTAGATAAGATATTAAACTGATGACTTTCCCTTCAGGAAAAATGTGTAAATTAGACACCAGGGGTAAGAATTAACATCTTTGGGGCAACTGTTGGCCCCCAATTTGGAGAGCTTTGATTAGAATTAGCTAGTCTGATTTATCATCTGTCAGTAAAGCTCGTGATATTTATTATCGATTTGTACAAATTATAAAATGACTTAGTCATTCTCACTTGTTACTGAGGATTGCATATAAATTGATCAAGGTATTTATTAATAAATTCTCATTGCCATTGATCATATTATGTGAAGCTGAATCAGGGCAGTTACTTAATTATTCATAGCTATGAGCTTCTCTTCAAATCTCCATGTTAATATTCAAATGTTTGTTGTACATTTGTTCATAGATCAATATAGGCAGAGCAAATTTTGATTTGCCTCTTTTTCAGAAACCAGATGGGGGAAAAATCAATAAGAACAAAAACTCAGTATAACAATAACTGGAAGAATAGTGTTCAAACTTTATATTATTTACTTCATAAAGTTAGCATATTAAATAAATTCAAATACATGTCTTTAAAGAATAAGTGACCGATTAGTATTTTAAACAAATAGTAACTATTAATATATTCCAAAGCTGGACACTGTAGCACACACCTGTAATCTCAGCAATTGGGAGACTGAGGCAAGATGATCACAAATTTGAGGGCAGCCTTGGCAATTTAGAGAAAATTTGCCTCAAAATAAAATATTTAAAAAGACTAGAGTTGTATCTCAGTGGTAGAACACCCCTGTATTTCTTCCTCTGTGTGTATATATGTGTGTGTGTGTGTGTGTGTGTGTGTGTGTGTGTGTGTGTGTAAGCCAAGAATATACACTATTAAAAAAAAACTATAAAAAACGGAGCTGTATGTGTCCAAGTTTATTTCTCTATTCTGAACAAAAGTCAAAGAGTACCTTGAGTGCTTTGTGACCCAGGAAGGTACTGCTTCTTCCAGGAAGGCTTGAACTAAGCTGAGGCCTAGAACATTCCCAGACCTGATAGAAGTATCTAGGTTTCCCAAAAAACTGAGAGAAACCTGCCCTAGCATTGAGTCAAATGCCTTTTAAATACTCATGTAAACCATACCCTGCCCCACTGGCGGAGGAATTGTTGGCTGAAATATCTTTTTCTTGCTGGCTATCACATTCGTATTATAGCTAACTCTCATAACTGCTTTAGATTGATCACCCTGACCTTTAGTGCTGCCTCTGTGGAATCCCAAGCAGCCACTTCTTGGGACACTTTGGGGCAACCCCACCTGAAAATTTGGCTGGGATGAAAGAGAGACTTACCCTCAGTTTAATTTCACTGAACATTAAGTTAAGAACTTTTCTTAAGATTCTAAAATATAAGTAGCTGAGAATGAATTCAAAACCAAGGTAACAATAGAGAATGAATATTATGGTGAATCTTCAGCAAGAAGAATAAGATAAAAAAGAGGTCATATAAGCAAAATCCTGTATATTGTTTGACAAAGATCTCCATTAAAAAACAAAATGAACTTACCCATTGAATCTCTCCATCATGTACATCCACAAGAAATTAATTTTAAAAATAAGTATGAGTAAATGACGGAAAGATCAGAGGAGTAGAGGAAAGGGAGCAGGGGAGAGAGGGAGGGAAAAGGAAGGGGAGGTACTAGGGACTGAATTAAAACAAGATATATTCCATGCTTTTACAATTATGTCAAAATGGATACTACTGTCATGTATAATTATAAAGAACCAATAAAAATGAAATAAACAAAAGTAAGATCTCCCTAGACATACAATCAAGTGGGAAAAAAGAACCAAATTTAAAAATGAAATACATCAAGGGCTGCCAATGGCCTTAAAAGGTTGAAATGCAGATCCTTAAACATCCAGGCTACTCTTCAATCTAAAGAGGAAGACTGAAAGACACATGAATAGCAATAAAAATAACATTTAAGTTAAACTGTAAAACTAGATGTAGAGTTTGGTAATCTATGTTAAAAAAAAGTAATTCTCTATTTTACCTGTGGCATTTAAGAAAAGGCAGAAAATATCAAAGTCCTATGAGCACCGGTATGCAAACTGAGTTTTAAAAGACAGGAAAAATAAATGATGATAGAAAGAAATAAAATAAACAAAATTGTTATTTTCTATTTGGTATATAATAATTAATCACTAACTATTCCAGGCACTGCTCTAGGGTATAGGGAGAATAAAGCACAAGATAAGACCTTTGTCATTTAAACCCAGTTTTGAGGTGTGACTTCTATGTTGATCATAGAACACTGTGAAGAAATCATTTCTTTCAGATCATTATCTACATCCACTAACAAGAAATCCTTTCTGTTCTCACTATTAGCTTCAAATAGGGGCCTAGTAATTCCAGAGGAGGGGACTTTGTACCCCACTAGGCAGTTTTCTGTTCACCACCTGAAGCAAATTGCTCTTCAGTTAACTTTTTGCCATTCAGTGTGCTAAAAGCAATAACTTCCCCGGAGACTCTGAGTCTCAGCTTCAGAGCAATGGAGGAGAGAGTTTGGTCACTCCCACATCTTTTTCTCCCTTGAATATCCTAGCTCAGGCAGAGGAGTAGTGACTATATCTCAGTATCTGCTATTCTTGTTTCTTATAGATATATTTTTATCCTTCTTAGTAATTTCTTTATTAACTATTTAAAACATTTATATTGCATATTCCCTGTTCAAATTACTGGTATAATTTTGCATCATGACAGAAACTTGACTAATGTATTAAGGATGCAAATGTGTATTGGTAAGGGAGTGTTTGTGTGTCAGTTGTTTGAGATCAACAGTTGTTTAGTTGTTCTTGTTTTCTCCAATTATTTTCCCACACACAATCCTGTAAATCAATCCCTGTTCTGCACCAAGCCATAAAGTCAAAGATAAAAACTGGATTTGCTGTCCAAAACTTCTTAATCCATAGGAGACTGAAGAGGATTTATAATATAAATTAAAAATATAGAAAATAACACAAGACAAAACATAGAAATAACAGAAGGACCTCCTTCCCTACCTTTCCTCCTTCCCTACCAATGACTAGAATCTTTTGTTTAAATTAAAAGTACCGGGCTGGAGTTGTAGCTCAGTGGTAGAGTGCTTGCCTAGCATGTGTGAGGCCCTGTGTTTGATCCTCAGCACCACATAAAAATAAATAAAGGTATTGTGTCCATCTATTACTTAAATATTAAAAATAAATAAATAAATAAAAGCACCCAGAGTAAAGGATAAGAGGTAAATGTGAGTAGCTGTGCCCCAAGACCTTGTCTGTTTAAAAATATTGGTGTTTCCATTATAGACAAACAAAACCTTGGCTAATTGGAAAACTCTTGCATTCAATGCTACTTCACTCAGATCTTACTTAAACTTTGTGAATGTGTACATGGAGAATATAAGGCCAGCTGACAAATTTCCTTTTACAGATTTGACTTTCTTTCTGGATGCTTCCTATATGAACTTCGGTAACCAAATCTAGGTTGTAGTGATTAAATTGAATGAAAATTTCCCTGAACATGGTATGTTAATTAATCATCAGATTCGATCATTATTTCTTCACATTTTTAAGATTCTTAGTGTACTGTGAATCAGTTCTGTACTGAATCAAACATGAACAAATTCTATGATCTATCTCTATTGTTTATTTGGAAAAACTAATATCTTTTCCAATTGTTTCTTTGTTCTTATTTCCTGTCATTATGTGGAGTCTTTCTCTAACTGATTCAGTTTTGTTGTATTAATTTTTGGAAACCCTGCACCTATAACCAGGTGTTTTCTGGTTCCTAGTGCTGGTTCCAGCCTGAATCATAGTAGATATTGGTTACTTTGTCTAATATCCAATGAGAAAAATAAATGTAATGATTGAGTTTATATTTCTAGAGGTAAGAGGTCAATTTTATCTATATTAGATTATATATGTTTCTATTACAATAAATGAGAACAATCTGCATCATAAATATTTTTCAACATTACAACTTGTAGCACCCACAAAGACATAAAATAGACTAGTCATTAAAGTGAGAATCAGAGGCACACATTCAATGTCCTGATGAATAAACTTCAATCAACATCTCTATATTATCAGATGATCTCAAGTATCTATCACCCAATGTCCAGTAAATAATACTCTATAGTCTTTTTTGTCTGATTCTCAGTCTTTAGAACATATTTCCTGACACCTTTTGGCAATTTAAATTAGTTTCAATAGTAGATTACAAGAAATGAAATTTCAGGAATAAAATCTTAAAATTTATTACAATAAATGACTTCATTTTTTAAGATTACAAAATTTCCAAGAGAATTATATCAATATAATTTTTTTAATTTTTTGTAGTTGTAGATGGACAACCTGCCTTTATTTTGTTTGTTTATTTTTATGTGGTGCTGAGGATTGAACCCAGTGCCTCACGCATGCTAGACAAGCGCTCTGCCACTGAGCTACAACCCCATTCCCATATCAATATAATTTCTACCATTATTGCTTGAAACTATTTTTAACAAAACTAGGTAGAATTAAATATTAAATTTTTACAATGTAAAAAAATTTACAATTTTTAATTAAGTATGCATATAAATATTTTTAGTTGTTATTATTTTTTTACCCAAGGTGAACATTGAAAAATATTTGTGATCCCTTTGTGAGGTTTTATGTAAATGTTATTTTTGCTGTTTGTGTTTTTTTCTAGTGTAACTCATATTAGTGTTTTATTGATCAATATTATGTACTTACTTATTAAAATTATTGATCTATTTTTATATTATAGCAAATATTTTCAACTAAGTATTTGTCTTTTTATTTTAATTATAATCTTACTGTGGTTCTGTGATTGTGTTTTGACAGAATTATACTTTCATAGAGATGAATCTGTCATGTTATTTCAAGATTGATACTGCTTTTGAACAAAAATACATATATGTATACACATGAAATATTATATTAGATATATATTATTTTAGCACTTTTAACTAGTATATGCTTATATATTTATGCTTTGTGCTGATGCCTTGGCTATCTATTTTCTTCTCTAATTTATTCAATAATTCTTTTCTTGTTATGTAAAATTTTTGCATGAATTAATATTTCTTTAAAGAAAAGTAAGTCAAACACTGCTATTATTATGCAATGATCACATTGTGCTAGCAGCACTCTTTTGAGAAACTGTTTCCAGTATTTCCTCCTTCACGTTCAGTGCAACTAGAAAGTAAAAGAGAAACATAAATTCATTATTTACATATTTAGAAATTTATACATTCATCTGTTCATATGTCTATATATTTTCTGTAATGGTCAATTTGAATTGCAAACTTGATTAGATTAAGAGAAGCTGATGATTAAGGGGTATATGGACTTGTCGATGAGGGTGTGTCTATTAATGATTGGCATGTAAGATAGTTAGCAAAAGTGGAGACCCTCCCTAGCCTGGACAGCACTGTCCAATAGGTTGATGGCTTGGGTGGAACAAAACTTGGAAGAACAAGGAAGCAGCAGCAGATGCAAGCTCCATTTTTTCTTTTCTTTTATATTTTTTCAGTTGTTGAGGGACCTTTATTTTATTTATTCATATATGGTGCTGAGAATCGAATCCAGTGCATCACACATGCTAGGCAAGTACTCTACCACTGAGTTACAACCCCAGCCCTTCTTGAAAGTGTTTTTGATTGCTGCTGCAATCGTCTGAGGATATGGGACTCTTGCTTCTTCACTGTCCCAAAGCAGATTCTGCCAGTGATTCTCCAGAAGCCTTTGGTATCAGACTAGCGTAACACCATGCTCCCTCTTGTTCTGGGACTTCAGCCTCTTGAACTGTGCAGCTATGGGTTCATCCAGCCTTCGATCCTGCAGGTAGCCATTGTGGACCATCCAACTTCTGGTCGTGAACCAATCAAATAAATCCCCTTTTTATAATTATACTTCCTGTTGATTCTGTTCCTCTAAAGAATCCTGACTAATACATTTTTCTATATATAAATAATTACGTGTTAACATATAATTGCAAAAGTTTTATTTATATATACAATATAAATCTCTATATATTCATTCTTATGTATAAATAGTCCATCTACACCATTCTTTTTCTCTCATTTGAATCATTAACATCAGTGACTATATCATATAACTGCACTTAGCTGATAATTCATAAAGAAAATAAAGCAAATTTCATAGCAAAAGACAGCATAGGAAAATTGTAGCATGAATTGTCTATTTTCTTTCTTTTTCCATTAGGTATAATGAATGTCAAAACCTTCAAATCCAAAGAGAATAAAATGGAGTAAATGACAAATGTTTTCTTCTCCACACAAAAGAAATATACGAAAAATATGAATAAATTTACAAACCACTTAAAAATATGTATTTTCCCCAGAACTGTGAGATTTTAATATAGCCACTTCCTTTTTAAATCAATTTGTTGTCATCCTGCCTTTCTAATTGCTTTTTGGTTGTATGATCCCCTCTGCTTTGTTGACATTTTCCTGGTTGTAAGGACTTGGCATTTTCAGGTAGTAAGGCATTGTATGTAGTATTTTAACTATGTTCTCAGTTGTGCCATAGATAGAAGGGTCATCACCCACTAGCTTCATAACATAATGACTCTGTGGACCCCAGGGTGTATTTCTTCACTAGAATATTGTTTCTTTGATTGTACTAACAGTGCCAATGTGTTTTCCTAGGGTTCATCTATCACAAAACAATTTACAGAGCCTTGCAAAACCCCACTACCTTGGAAAGAATGTATTTATGTTTTCCTTGGCTCAGAGTGAATAGCTCAGGTAGTACCATATCCCTGAGGCCTTCTTCTTTAGGTACTTTCAGTTTAAAGAAAATACATTTAGCTCAGATACTGAAAAAAGAACTGTCTTTAGATAGCTGTGAGAACCAGTGAAAGATTGCTTGAAAAGCAAACTTTCTTAGCAAAAGTTTGCTGAACTTGAGCATTATATCTCAAACAACCTGTCTTATATTATTTAAAGTTGCTAAAGAAATCGAAACATTTAATTGAAAAATAAAACGATTTTTAAATGATTTTCCACCTGTTTCAATGATACTTCTTTAACCATAGAGAGAAATTAAACACATTGTTTTTATTCCCATGACATCTTTAAAATGGGATCAAAATACAATTACCTACTTGACATGCACTATAGATTCTGCAGCATATAAAGGCACTAATATGAAGATCCTCAGGGAACATTTCTTTTATTTTTACAAGTGCAGTTGTGTAAAAATAGAATCATTATAGTATAGTTTTATATTGTAGTGAGATTTCAAAGGCACTTTAAATTATTTTATAATAAATTGAAGCTAAGCTGAAACTACATTGCCTGATTTTGTATTCCTTACATGTCTTTAGAGAAATGATGTCAAATTTGGAAAGTGGAGGTGAAGGATGCTTCCCCCAGAATAAGCACAGAGCTATAGGTACTGCTGTAGCTTACACATATTATTGATCGTCAGTCTCAAAGAATCAACAACAAGATTATATGTCTTTCCACATTTGCTGGATCTCCTCCTTTAGTTTGAATCTTGGGCTAGGAGATGTGTAGGTCTATGTAAAAGAGCATGAGCCTTTTCCAAAAGTCCTTAATTTTATTAGGGTTTAATATCAGGTCAGACAGGATAGAGTTCAGCTCACCTTGGGATTCTCTCACCCACCACCTGCATGTGGAGGGAGTAAGTAACCATAGGAGGTATGGACCATCTGGAAATAAAACACTGAAAAAATAGGATTAGGAAATAAAAACAATGGACAAGAAATATATTGAAAGAGGGGGCTTACTGAGTGGAAAAGCCCTTTTGGGTCTGATCCTAACAAAAGGAAAAACTTCCATGCTCTCTCTTTATTCTACCTACTGAATGCAGAGGATCAAGTGGATGGTTCTGAAGAACATAAGGATGCCTAAACCAGTAGAGGAAAGGAACCCAGGACCTTGAAGGATGACATGGAGTGTCATTAATTAAAGAGTGTCATCCTTAATTCATACCATGCTGTGACAAGAGGGGAGAAATGAATCTTCTTTACAGGAAGCTTTATGATTTTGGAGTCATTTGTACTACCCATTGACATACCCTATCTACAAGTTTGAATAAGCATGACGAAAGTTTAAAGATACATGTGGTGAAGTTTTATTGAAGATGAAAGAACAGATAATTTCTTTATAAAAATAGAAAGAAATGAAAAAATATACAATTAAAATAGAGTTTCCCAATTCAAATGGAATAATTAGACTCTTGAATCCCTGAAAATGAATATTTGGATAGACAACTGTTTGTTCATATCTAAAGAAATTTAACCAAACTCATAAGTATATGCATATTTATATGAACAATAGAAATTTGAAAGATTCATAAACAGATCTAAACTTCTGAATAATTGCTAAAGAAGAAGACTGCTAAGAAACAAGCTCATAAAATCTTCCAAAAAATAAAATCCATCTTTTAATTATAAGGCAAATAATGTTAAAAAGATTGGACATCAAAAAGAAGAGTTTAAAAGAATTTTTTAATAGCTATCCTAGGGTGTTGGATTATTTCCAGTTACAATTACTATGCATTCTGTTAAAATTAATAAAAAGTATATAACTGCTAGTATAACAATATCATAGCAAAAATTAATTTAAAAATGAACTTCTGGGATCTCAGAGTCAAAGAACAAGAGCTATAGTAAAACATAAATAAATGCTAATTCAAAAATGCAAAAATCATTGAGAAATAAAATTATATAACATTATAATAAGCATCTGTACGAGGGAAAAACGTGCTAAATATTTCATTATATATGGAGATAGGAAGGTTAGAGAGACTACATCTGTATATGATTGGAAGGAAAGAATATTTACAGAAAATATATACTAACAAAGAATACAATCAACCAAATAAAAATATTGGAAACAGGAATAATGAAATAACAAAGTCATCAGAAATAACAAAAATATAAAAATCAATAGAATTCTTATATGTAAAAAATAACCAACAAAAACTAATAGTAAATAAAATTAAATTGATTGTAAAACAAAAAATATAAAGCAATTAGAATTAGCTTTTTCTTTAAATAAACACAACATAAATATATCAGAAACTTAATTACACTTTATTTCAAATACATAAATTTGACTATTGCAATGTACATACAATTCTAGTCATGATTTCAGAAAATATGATAAAAAAATAAATGAAAAATTCATGTCCAAGGATTTAAATTAATAATTTAGGTCTCAGAATTTTAAACAGAAAAAAAGGAGTTATAGTCATCTTACTTATTGTATGATATATTGTAAAATCATGATGAGAGATTATTATAACAGAACAGAAAAATAAAACAATAAAAGACAAAATATCACAGAAATAAACTCAAATAGTAAAAGAAACATGAAAATCAATAGAGGTTGCTTAAAAAGTCAGTGGAGCAGTGAGCCAGGAGTATGACTCAGGAGTAGGCTGCCTGCTTAGCCTTTGTACGACCTTCAGATCATTTTCTAGTACTATAGAAAAAATAAGAAGAAAGAAAACATTAGGCGAGAAGGCAACACTAAAGGTGCTACATAAACAAATCACTATATAGAAACTAATTAAAATATTTAAAATACATTTTCCAAAAATTCAAACCTAAATGAAAATGCACCTATGATAATAAATGATAAGAAAAAATGATAAGAAAAAAATCATGTATATAAACATATCTATATGTATATATATATACATATATAAACATATATATAAAGTATATATGTTTATATATGTATATATATGTTTATATACATGATATATATCATGTATATATATCATGTATATAAACATATATATAAAAATCATGTATATAAACATATATATACATATATATATATTCTCTGCGTCATCTGTTCTAAAGGACCATAAAATATAGATCTTAACATAACATATACTTATTACACAGAGAAAGGAAAACAGAGAAGTTGTCTCCATTTCCACACGTATTATCGTATTAATAAAGGTATAAGTGGGCATTGTGCATTTACTATCTCCTAACTATTCACTCTTTGTAACACATCTCCGAGTGCTGATCGGACTTGTGTCTGGTCACAGGTCTCCAAACACTGAAAGGTAGTGTAAGAAGGTCCTAAGGCAATCAGCAAAGCAACTACCTCAGTAGAGGCTAGTAGAATTTTCTTCCTGCAGGAAAAAGTGGTGGTGCTTCTATGGAAAAAGGAGGCTCAGCAGAACTTGGGGGTTCAAGATTCAAGTTTCAAACTGCAATGGAATCTTCCATATGTTTCTATCCTAATTTTAAGCAAACTACTCTTTCCAATTGATACCCTAAACTAAATGTATGGGCATTGGCAAAGTTTTCAGTTCAAATTACATTATTATGCAGGCTTATGTAAAATTGATCTTGACTTTTCTTTTTAAAATTTTTAACCATATATGTCAAATAGCCTGGAGTCTTCAAGGGATACACTGTGGGAAAAAAATGAAAACAAGATGGGATATATAAATTTTAAGATTGACTTGTGAAAGAAATATCCACAAAAACAAAAGACACACAATTATACTATAAAATCTAGTAGTAAAAACTGAGAAGGTGGAATAAAGCGTAATATAAGTTTTTTATAGAAAAGTCAGAATAGTGATTAATTTCAGAAGACAGAAAGGAATCTGGTTTGGAATGGGTAACATGAATGTATTTCTTTTTTCTTGACTGGTGTGGTGGTTACAAATTTCTTAACCTTAAATTCTTTATTGTTCCTTGTGATTTTTTAAGAATGCTTTACTTTGTGATAAAACTTTTTTTAATTTTAGCTACCAGGAATACAACAATCCTTCACATCTCTTGCCCTATGTCTATAAAATAAACAAAATTTAATTATTTCCAATTGTCAGTATATTATTTTCTTTGATATCTACCCCAAAGAAAAACTTGTAAATACATACAAAAAGATATATGCAAATTACATTCATTTAACCATATTTCTATACATTTGAAAATGCTCTATATGTCTATTAATAAATTAAACTGAAAACAAGATATAAATGTCTGTAACACAATATTGAGCTATTAATATTACTAACATGAATTGCGGCTATATAATCTTTATGGGAAATAAAAATTGGACAATATAATGTATTGTGTTTATGTCTTTTATGCAAAGAAATAATTTTTATGTGTTTATGCAAAGAAAAAATTTCTACATTGGCACATTATGAACTGTCTCCAATTAAAGTAATATAATTTTATTTTAAATGATTATATATTATGGTAGCAAAAAGTATTTATGTATTTTTGTGAAATAATTAAATTTGGGAACATAATATAATCCTAACAATAATTTCAACATGTTTTGGGGCCCTAAAGTGCAATTCAAAAAGAAAATGCATAAACATATTTTAAAACTAAAAAAATGTGCTTCAGATATAAGAGTGAACACAAATACTACTGAGCTAGTGTTCAGAGCACTATTATATATTAATTTAATCTTTATGACAATGTTATGTGTCAATATCATCATTACATTCTGAGTTGAGAATCTGAAAACAGAGAGACGATGTAACTTGGACAAGGGTAGGTAGTAAATGATGAAGTTGGAATGTAAACAGTCTACTTTCAGTTTCTGAATGTGATTTTACATCTGATTCCTGAGAGGGATTAACATATATACCCATAAATATATAAAATTATATATACAAATGTTATATTTTTACAAATTTTTTGGTACCAGGGATTGAACCTAGGGGTGCTTAATCACTGAGTCATATCTCAAGCCAACTTTATATTTTATTTTGAGAAAGGGTCTTGGTAAGTTGCTTAGGGGTTCGCTAAGTTACTGAGTCTGGTTTTGAACTTGCTATCCTCCTGCCTCAGCCTCCTGAGTCACTGAGATTATGGGCATGGGTCACCAGGCCCAACTCAAATTTATATATATATGATTTTATATATGATATGTATATCATATATACATGATATTATATATCATAACTGATATATAATTTCATATATCATAGCTGAGTGCTTCTTAGGCAAAACAGGTGCATGGATCAATATTGAGTGAGCATGTGTGTGATACCTCAGTTTGCAAAATATATATCATTTCATATTTAGTGAGTTAGGATTATAAGCTTTAATATTATAATAATCAACTACTTATTTAGAAATAAAAGGCATGCATATCATACATCATTCCAAAAATAAATTCTAGAGAGATTATATAATGAAATACATGTATTTTAATGTATCTGTATCTGTACACTCATTTAGATTTAAATATATCTCACCAAAACAGACATAAGTTTAAGAAAGTACAAAGAAATGAAAAGTATTCATTGACTTCACTTATTTATCATTCCAAAATTAAAAGCATCCTTGGAAAGAAATAGAGAAGTTGAATTAGGGGAAAATAATATTAATGTGTCAGTGTTTATACATTGAAATATTTTTGTCTGACATTATTTCAAAGAATTAAAAGCAGAAAAAAAGTTTCCTCATAGTTTAGCTTTAATTGTTCAGAGAATGAGTTTTTAAAATGCTTCTTAGAGAAAGACTTTCAATATTGATGTAGAGTTCATTTTTGTTAATTATACCATAAAATGAACTTGCGTACTGTCAAATCAAGAATATTTAACTACACAACTTTTGATAACTATCATATTTAACTGTATTGTGAGAACAGGGTTCTGTCAAGCTCAAATTTTCCAATCCAATTATTTGAACTAATTAATTTTTCTTGAAGTTAAAGAATAAACCAACAGCCATGCATATTTAAAACCCAATCACCAAAAGAAATCTACAAATATAATAAAAGAGTTAGAATTTGTCAATCTTTTTACATGGTACCATTTTCTCTTTTTTTTTTTCTGAATAGATCTGATGCTTTATAAAGCTTAACTCTTCATTATAAAATATTTAAAGAAATAGTGTTTCTGACTGTTTAATATTCTAAGTTGTCTTAGAAAGTTCTCTTCATGTTTTTCATTATCTTGTTAAATGAAGTTCTACAAACACTGGCAGTACTTCATAAGCAATGCACTGTTAACTAATCATTTACATCAAAACTCTTGAGTGAAATTCATTCAAATGCAAGTTTTCAAGTATTAATTGTAACAGGTGCCCAGCCTGCCACAACAATGATCTATTACATAACAATTATCTATTACTACTTCATTTCTGCTGAGGATTATAAATATTGAGTTAAAAATAATATCTATGCCCCGCACCATGAGGCATGCCTATAATCCCAGCACTTTGGGAGGCTGAGACAAGAGAATCACGATTTCAAAGCCAGCCTCAGCAACACAAAATAGGGCTGGGAATGTGGCTCAGTGGTGTAGTAGCCCTGAGTTCAATCCGTGGTACATACACACACACACACACACACACACACACACACACACACATATACACATATCTATGTCTCTAATCCTTTTAAGTTCAACCATCTCTAGAACCTTGTCTCTATTTGGAAGGCTTTGTTTTAATGTAAGAAGGTAAAATTCTGCAAAAAGGAAAAAATAGAAATTAAGCCAAAAGAAAGACAAGAAAATAAGTTTTCAGAAAACTAAGAATGGGAAAAATTATGAGGAAAGAAATTTAGTGTTGACCTTATTTATATTTTCAAAACATCTTAATTATTAGTAAAAATAAAACCTGAATTTTAAATACAATTTCATAAGTATTTCCCATTTAAGGATTTAGCAGTTTATTAATCTGTTCAAAAAATGAAGTACCTTAAAAAGTATTTTGAATATTATGTATTCTTTTAAAAAATTCTATATAATGTTCACTAAAGAATTATAGAAATGTAATTTAGATTTGAATACTTAGTCTTCTAATAAAATATCTTCTTAAAATTTTCATTACATTTTATGAAACATATTACACAATCTTTTCTTATTCATACCTAACCACAAGCCAGTGAAGTAGCTTAACAATGTTTATTTTTTTAAAATATTTTTTTAGTTGTTTTTTTTTTTTTTTTTTTTTTTTTGTACCAGGGATTGAACTCAAGGGCACTCGATCCCTGAGCCACATCCCCAGCCCTATTTTGTGTTTTATGTAGAGACAGGGTCTCACTGAGTTGCTTAGCGCCTCGCCATTGCTGAGGCTGGCTTTGAACTCCCGATTCTCCTGTCTCAGCCTCCCTAAGTGCTGGGATTACAGGCTTGAGCCACCGCGCCCGGCTTTTAGTTGTTGATGAATCTTTATTTTATTCATTTACTATTTATATGTGGTGCTGAGGATCAAACCCAGTGCCTTATGCATGCTAGGCAAGCGCTCTACCATTGAGCTATAGCCCCAGCCCCAACAAGGTTTATTATACACATTATTTCAAATAGAATAAAGGAAGTTTCAAAGTTTCATTAAATTGGTAGAAATATATGCATGTGTGTGTGTGTTTGTGTGTATTACAATTCAACTTAATGAAGAAATGACTAAATGACTTCATAATTGCTCTGAGAACAAAACTATATGAATCTAAATGAAACTGATAAAATTTAATCAAAAATTTTCATGTATATAGCAAGAAATTATTCACAATAGTTAATTTATAAAATCAATCTAGATGTTAATGAATCAATAAACACGTAAAAATATATAGTATATAAACATAATGGAATATTTATTATTCAGCTATGAAAATAATGAAATCTTGTCCTTTGTATCAATATGGATGCTCCTAGAGGACATTTTGTTAAGTGAAATAAACAAGGTACACACAAATACTCCATATTGTTACTTATATGTGGAAACTAAATAAGTTGATCCCATAGAAGCAGAATAGAATAGTGGTTACCAGAGTCAGGAAGATAGGTGGAAGTAGAGAGGAGAGGTTGGTTGTCAGGCACAAAAACAGCTCTACAACAGAAGTAAGTTCTGTTGTACAAATCAGTTATACAACAGGAGCAAGTTCTGTCATCCTCTCTCACAGTAAGTTGTCTAATAACAACAACATTTCATATTTAAAAGTAGCTAGAGGAAATAATTTTCAATGTTCTCAACATAAAGATAAATGTCTGAGATGATAAATATTTGAGATGATAAATCAATATACATGTTAAAAATATATTAAAATATCACACTGTATAACATGATCCTGTATAATCAGTATGCACCAATTAAAATAATTTAAAAAACAGATAAAACTTAGCAAAACCTTCACTTTGGCATTAAAGTTTTATGACATTTTAGGAACTTTTCAGGTTTCATATCTAAGTTATCTTCTGCAATTTTACAAGCAATTTCCTTCTCTTCATTTTCTTGACATTTCAGTTATTTTCACCAAAAAAAAAAAAGAAGAAAATATGCTTTTTGCTAAATAAAAGCTGGGTCTTTTTACTGCGAGAAAAAGTATTCCTTAACTGAAGACAATTTCAAAATCAGAAGCAGTACAGAATATATATTTTGTTGTCTGTATGATATAAATCTAATATGATTCTCTATCAAATAACTTGCTTCTCTTAATACTGACGCTGGAGAAATTCTTTCTTATATGTATTCTTCTCAATCAAAAAAGGGGAGCATTTGCACAACCTCTGAGACTAGACTACATAAAATATTATAGCCATAATAATCATATGTTTTACCAATTTGTTTCTAATATAATATTTTAATGTTTTATTTTTCTAATTTGGCCTATTTCAACGTTCACACTGTAAACTCTTCTTATGTATTGTGTTCCTTGAATTACTCAAGTGGAATGTAATTTTAAAATCTGAAATTTATCATTATATAGAAATTTAGGAATCATAACTTTCTAAGTCAACCATGTGTTACAAGAAAACTCATATATTGTCTGAATCTTTCTTGCTGCAATATTGATGAATATCAATTTTATTAAAATATTAGATATAGCTTTATTAGCACAGATATTCAAACTTTACAATTTCAGGAAATATATTCAATGTGTTTTAACAAATAATTTGTATCAACTGCACATCTACAGCGTGTTAATCACCAATGTTCAGAAATGCTTGTAACCTAACCTAACCAATTTTCTCTACCAAAATAAAGGTTCAGCCCAAGCTATTTGTTTCATATCCGAGAGCTAAATGTACAGATGATTATTTCATTTTGGTAGATACTGATGATCAACCAAATGATTCCACATGCCTTGAAAGTACTCTGAATTTTCCATTCCTTAAGCAATACATGTTCTAGAAGACCTTTGGATTAGCAAATGGAAGATTTTGATCCTCAGGCAAGTCATTTAATACTTCTGTGCTTCGATTCCATCATCTAAGCAATGAGGATATTATTCTGGGCTAACATTTGATGAAAAATATTTTACACTGGATCTTAACTCAATATTGGTAATGTATGAGTAGACACCTTAGTACCGAACTTCAGTGATTCTAAAGGAACCAACTGAATAGGATCAATTATAATAAGTGATGTGAGAAAAATTGAGAAATTTTTAGTTTTAGGAAATGGTTGTCAATGAAAATAAATTTTACTATTTTCTAGAGATAAATATATAGTTCACCCTATAAAGAGAATGGCATTTTAACTTTTATTTTATATTTTTCTTTCAAATATCGATTGTATCCTAATTTCTGTAAATTATTCCTTTGATTTCACATAGACAACTGTTGTTGATCAAACATTGTATAGAATAATGTTAGCAACTAGAACAGTCATATAAATTTATCACACAAAATAAACCAAAATAAATTGAAAGTATAACATTTTTAAAAACTTTAAAAATTCAATCCTACAATTCCTTCTAGAATATTTTAAACTCTTTTGTCACGTTTTGCTTAGTTCTATCACTGAGGTACCAAATAGCACAGACTTTAAATATCTGTGAAATAATAATAAAATATATATATATATATATATTAATCTCATCTGAAACTTCTGATACAGAGCTCCTAAAAGCCTCATAACTTCCTGAATGATAGGGGTCCGAGGATCATCTTTAATTCTAATATCTAATCTTTGACCCCAGTTGCTGACACAGAGTTTCTGGCTGCCTTAAGATTTCCTGGGTGATAGAAGCACCTTTTGTTCTAATGAGGCTCCTCTTGTGCCTCCAGGACAGGGCTAGTCACCAAACTGACCCAGTCATGATTATAAAAGCTAGAAAATTTCAGCCCAACCATAGGCTTTCCTGTGGAGAGGAAAGAAGAGTTGAAAATTGATTTAGTTGTTTGATGAGCCTAAAACACAAGAGCATCCCTAAAACACAAGAGGGTCCATTTTCATGAACACAAATATGTGCTGAGCGGGTGGCAAAGCCCAGTTCTATGGCAATGGAAATTCCAATGCCCAAGACATTCCTGGATGACTCCCTGTGTATTTTTTCATTTGGCTATTCACCTATATCCTTTATCATATATAATAAAGTTAAATATACATATAAATTACCCTGATGACTGTGAGTCATTCTAACCAATTATTAAATCTTGGGAAGTCTTAGGAATCCTCATTTCTAGCCCATTTCTCAGAAGCACAGGAGGGAACCTCTACTTGTGAATGATGTCTGGGGTTGGGGACAGTCATGTGGGACTGAACCCTTAACTTTGAGGTTCTATGCTATCTCCAGACACTTAGTATCAGAATTTAATTAAATTTTAGGACCACGAGTCAGTGTCCATCAAGAATTGTTTGTCGTAGGGGTAGGGGGAAACACAGATTTGAAGTTACAAGTAGAGTATAGAAAAGAATGTCAGATTGATAAACTTTATAAATGTTCCTGCATTTTTTAACAAAACAAAAACTAAAAGCCTCTTTCCTAATAATATTGTGGTATTTTGAGAAATTTATCACATTTTTTCTGCATGTTGACACCTTCAAAGAATTCTGGCTAAACAGATCAGTGTTGTGCATTTTTAACATTTTTCTTAGATATATATTTACACAAATTTTCACTCTATAGATTTTATCTTATAAATTTTTACTCTTGTAAATAAAATTATCTTTTTGATCCTTGATCTGTTCTTCAAAAGTATCCCACACATTCAGTAGAGAATATGCATTTGAAGAGTCTATGTCAGTTATCTCTCATAATTTTAAGAAATGGTATTCAACTACATAGGAAAAAAAAAGTTAACTGAGACATTTAAATGTTGTTATGGATATGTAATATAATGAGTTAAAGAGTAATAAATTTTATTTTTTGAATTTACAAGTTTTTAAGGTTCTTAAAATAAGATAAAATATTTTTGATATTTGATCTTTCTTTTTCTCATTTTTAATAATATTCTGAGTAATACTTTATCCATGTTTTCTCTTTAAATTTATTTCAAATAATGTAAAAAATATTGTGAAAACACATAAACTATTACACTTCACCAACAAATTACTTGTGTTCTACAATGTTTTTATTAAAATTTTGTTTTATTTCTTGTGATATTAAAAATATTTAGCTACAGTAAAATTCTGATTATAGTATTTTGTAACAAAAGAACAGTAATGTTTCAACTCTTCCCTTCTGAAGTATAAAATATGAAAAAGCCCACCGCTGAGAACAGAATTGGATTTCAATTAGGGAGTCTTCAGTAGATTATCTTGAAAAATTTTTTTAACTTCTTCAAACCTCAGTTTCTTCATCTAAATTGGTTTGCAAAGTAAGTACTAGGCAGATTTATAAAATTAAAGATTAGATTATGAGAATTCTTCCTAATTTATTATTAGAATTAACCAAAGGACAATCATTATAAGGGATCTTTTTAAAATATAAGAAATTATTTTGTATTTTGTACCATTGGTGAATTCAGGTTTAGTATGATCAAAATCTTATACACCTGTAGGCCCACTTTGAGGAACAACTTTATATAAATAAGACAAAATCTTGAAAGCAACCCATGCACGTGAGATACTTCATAGATTCTTACAAAATTAATGGGGAAAAATGGAAGAAAATTAAAAAGAATTAAGTCAATAAAAATGATCACAATGGAAAGAGGGAAATGTGTGCCAAGACTATGTGGCTGGAGACAGTATTATATGTCCAGGGAAATGAAATAATTTTGTATGATAGCAGATGATGAAGCTTGAGAGAATCTGGACATTAAACCGAATAAAGTGCAAAAAAGTAATATGGAAGTTGTTCAAGGGTACACAAATATATGAAATAAGTACATACTTAATATTATATCCATGTTGAGCAAACAAACTACAGTTTGAGAACGGGTTGGTGGGATAGACGTGGCCTACGAAACGTATGCCTATTTCAGCGACTTTAGGGAATTCTGTCTTTACCATAAACAAGCATAACTTTCACAAAGTTTTTAGAGGATAGGTAGGGATGGGACAGAGCAAAGGAATGCAAGTAGATTTGTATTTCACAAAGATTACTGAGGCTGTGTCTAGAGATGAATTAGAGATGTTGACTTGTCACAAACAGGCTCAGATGGGGTGGCTTCCAATGGGTATTCCTGGTAGATGTGGGGAAGTGAATAGCTCTATATCTATCTGTCTATTATATATCTGACAGTCTATCTATCTGTCATCTATACATTTAGCTATCCTATTTTTAAGAAAGAATAAAATGTATTCAACTTGAATGAATTATCTCTTGGAGAGAGAAGGAAGATAAATATACAGCAGTGAAAAGTAATAACCAATGGTATGAAATTCTCAGAAAACAGATATAATATAAACCAAAAAAAAAATGAAAAGATCATCCTGACATGACTCACTCAATTTATCAGAATGCCTGTGACTTCAGCAACATTGAGTCGCCCTTGAATTGGTTCTTTCTGCTTTTGTTTTTTCCTATGATAAAGCAATTCAAACATCTAGGACTTATATACAAAAAATATAATTTGCTTGTAGCTATTTTTCTGTGTTTGTCTGTTGTTTATATTTGCTTTCCCATAAAAATTTCAGCTAAATGAAGTAATAGAGTGGAATAAATCCATATAAGACTCCTCTGCATTTCTCCCACATGGCAGTTACTTGCCAAACGTTCCCTTCTTTCTCTCTGAGGAAACAGGACACCATTAGAGATTTAGATTTAATAACTACATGTCTAGATTTTTATTTTAGGTAATTTATTCTTCAGCTAAATAGAAAATATTTTTTATTAATATCATGAATATCTAAACTTCCCTTTATCTAGATTTGATTTTTTTTCAGATATATGCAGGGATTGATACATGGTACAGGTAGACAATTTTCAACTAAATGCAAAATATTTCAGAAACATGGGATAGTGAGCCCAAAAAAGCAGTTTATGAAGTTTTATGCCTAGACTTGCTATGTTTAAGAACAGTGACATACAAATTACAGATAGGAATGGAAAATAAACCATACTATAAAAAAACAACAATTCAATAATATAAAATTATACTTAGATTTCAGTATGTAGTGTTTTCTTTAAATGGAAATTATATTTTCCTTGAATTTCTATGTTCCTCTAAAGGATAGGTAAGACTTCAGCTATTTCTTTGTCATCTATGTGTTTGGATAATTGCACAACTTAGTTTTGATCCTTCGTCAAGTTTTGGATTTAAATGCTCAACTAAATATCTCCATATGATTGCATTTATATTATTTATCTCAATAGCCTTAAAAAAATAAAATACTTTGGAATCAATTTAACAAAAGAGGTGAAAGACCTCTACAATGCAAACTACAAGACACTGAAGAAAGAAATTGAAGAAGACCTTAGAAGATGGAATAATCTCCCATGCTCCTGGATAGGCAGAATCAATATTGTCAAAATGGCCATACTTCCCAAAGCGATATATACATTCAATGCAATCCCAATTAAAATCCCAATGTCATTCCTTATAGAAATAGAAAAGGCAATCGTGAAATTCATTTGGAAGAATAAGAGACCCAGAATAGCCAAAGCAATCCTGAGCAAGAAGAGTGAAGCAGGAGGCATCACAATACCAGATCTTAAATTATACTACAAAGCTATAGTAACAAAAAATGGCATGGTACTGGCACCAAAATAGACATGTAGACCAATGGTATAGAATAGAAGACACAGACGAGCCCACTTAATTACAGTTTTCTTATACTAGACAAAGGTGCCAACCACGTACATTGGAAAAAAGATAACATCTTCAACAAATGGTGCTGGGAAAACTGGAAATCCATATGCAACAAAATGAAACTAAACCCCTATCTCTCACCATGCACAAAACTCAACTCAAAGTGGATCAACGACCTGGGAATCAGACCAGAAACCCAATGCCTAATAGAATTAAAAATAGGCCCAAATCTTCATCATTTCGGATTAGGACCTTACTTCCTTAACAAGACTCCTATAGTGCAAGAAGTAAAATCAAACTCAAAAGCTTCTTCTCAGCAAAAGAAATAAGCAATGAAGTGAACAGAGAGCCAAAATTCTGGGAACAAATCTTTACCACACTCACATCTGATAGAGCACTAATCTCCAGGATACATTAAGTACTCAAAAAACTTAGCACCAAAAAACAAACAACCCAATCAATAAATAAGCTAAGGAGCTGAACAGAAATTTCACAGAAGATATACAATCAATCAACAGACATATGAAAAAATGTTCAACATCTGTAGCAATCAGAGAAATGCAAATCAAAACTACCCTAAGATTTCATCTCACACCAGTCAGAATGGCAATTATCAAGAATTCAAACAAGAAGTGTTGGTGAGGTTGTGGGGAAAAAGGCACGCTCATACATTGCTGGTGGAACTGCAAATTGGTACAACTAATCTGGAAAGCAGTATGGAGGTTCCTTAGAAAGCTTGAAATGGAACCACCATTTGACCCAGCTATCCCACTCCTTGGTCTATATCCAGAAGACTTAAAAACAGCATACTACAGTGATACAGCCACTTCAATGTTTTTAGCAGCTCAATTGACAATAGCTACTGTGGAACCAACCTAGCTGCCCTTTGATAGATGAATGGATAAAGAAACTGTGATACATATACACAATGGAATATTACTCTGCAATAAAAGACAATAAAATCATGGCATTTGTAGGTAAATGGATGGAGTTGGAGGATATCATGCTAAGTGAAATAAGCCAATCTCAGAAAACCAAATGCCGAAAGTTCTCTTTGATAAGTGGATGCTGATCCACAATGTGGGACACAGGAAAAATGGAGGAACTCTGGTCAGAGGGTGGGAGGGGCAAAGGGGCAGGGAGACAGTAAAGATGGTGGAATATGACGGACGTCATAGCCCTAGCTTTATGTATGACTGCATGTATGTTGTGATTCTACATCACATACAAACAGAGAAATGAAAAAAAAATGTTATAAATGGAACCAATCCCTTTCATGACAAACTGTGTTCTTTCTGTCTATTTCTTTTCTCTGCTAGTATTCTCAAAATGTACCCAATCATTAAGTCTAGTAACTTGGAATACACTGGATTCCAACTTTGTATTCCATTTAGTTAGACAGAGATTCTAATTTATTTTAAAAGTTCTATAATGTTCTTGTTCTACTCCAGTCCACTTAGAAAAATTACCTTTAATCAAAATAAAGAAGAATGGTAATCTTTGTAAAATATAAAATTATATATTTTCAATATTTTAACTATCACTATTTTCAGTCATGCAGCTTCTGGGGTTCCCACATCTTTCAACATATTTTGAAAACCTTAAGCCTGGGAATGGAGTCTGCTCTGTGCCCCTATTCAGATGCTGTGTGTACTCTCTAATCTTATCATGTGGCATGATAAGATAGTTCAAACCTTTTTGGAATTTTGATGGAGAAATGACTCTCAGCTTGAATTGAAAATCCCTCCTGCATTACATAAACTCTCTGATATATTCCTAGCTACAAATTTTGAGGTTTTTAAAAACAACCACTTCTGCCTTAATGCCATTATATTTAGCTTTTATTCTCTTTAAGATTTAAAGCAGAACTTCCAAGAACATATTTGTGCCAAAATATGTTCAGTATATTTTATAGCCTTTGAATTTGTATATTAGCTTTATGCATCATTTATATTTAGCAAACATGTTGTATTTGCTCCTTCCATTTATGTAATGCAAGCAGAAGAAATATAATCCCCATCTTTTGTTTCTTGGTACATTCAATTTTACCGCTTCAAAAATAGCAGAAAAACAGAAAAGATCATCTCACTCTTACGTATTCTTCTCAAAGCAACTGGAAATAAAGTAAAACATGAATGAATCCACATAGATGATGCTAAGGGTATTATGGCATAATGTTTCAAGATGTGTGCAGGAATGATTTTAAATGCCAGCTTTACCACAAACTAAATGAATGTACTCAGGAAATAATGGTGGAAATATTTAGAGATCTTTTTATGCTGGGTTTTGGTCTAAACTCTTTTGATATGCATAATGAGTTAACTTGTCCAAGATGGGTTTCCCGAAGTTTCTTTTCCTGTAGTCCTCAGTGGAAACTAACTGACTGCTAAGCCCCTAGACAAGTACCCTTGGTGAGGCTCCATGGCCTAGCATGCTATACAGATGCAAACTCATGATTTAGAACACAGCCTCCTGACTATATCATATTGCTTCCCTACACTGGTATTTCTCCAGTCATAGGTTCTGAGCTAGAAGACTTCGTCTGGGGCCAAAGTTCTGTCATTCAGAGTGCTGTGGGATCCCACCTCAATCAGGGCAGGAAAAATGATGATTATCATGCAGTTCAGTAACTCCACAAACCATGAATCACAACCCTCTCCCACACTCTGACATCTGGTCCTGCTCTATCCCTGGGCCTTAACCTAAAATTTGATGAGTGGCAGGGAATCCACATTATTAGCACTTATCTAGTCTTTTAGTTCCCTCATCAATTCTTGTTGCACCATTCCTGAGATGTATGTACTCTGACCAATTATTTGACCTCGTTGGCTTCATATCACTTCCTAAATTGCCATTATATTCTTTCTATAGGTAAAGGCACATTTCAGTGTTATAGTTTCACTCTGTAGTTTACATGAATTCCATTCTGTCCAAAATATCCTTCTCTTTTGCTTATTAAACACCCACTTCATGGAACCCCATGTCAGGTGTCACTTTCCTCTTTATGTTTTATTTAAATTCTGTGCTAGAAAGAGGTGGATATAACATTATATTTGGTATTATGTTTGTGATTTCTACACATTTTTGGAAAAGCACATATGATTACAATTTTATTTATTTGAATGTTTTGCTTCCCCAAGCAAAATGGGTTTTGCAGGGGCAGACGATATTCATCTTTTCATGCCTAACACTTAGCACAATGCCTAAAGCAGAGTACACATTTGTTGAATTTTTGGAAACTGAAATTTGCCATAAAACACCACTCAGAATGTACTGTGACATAAATAACCAAAATATTTAGATAATAAAGTTCAAGGCTACAATTTAAATGAAAATGATGCCACCATCTGGCTCATCTCAATGAAAAAGAACTACAAAAATTATCTTCTGGAAAACTGATTATAAAGTCAAAACATATTTGGTAATCCTTTGAGAGAAATAAAAGCTTTACCAGTATCATTTATTTAAATTGTCACTGATAATTTCAAAATAGGTTTGAAAAATTCAAATTTAAACAATTATCAGATTAATTTTCACAGCAATTGATGGAGCATCTGAGGTCTATAGAATGACCTCACATCTGAATTATTGGCCCCAAAAACCTGTTATTCCTGTCATTTGGTTTTTAACTTCAATTACATAGTAGTATCCTCTTTAAAAGTAGGTAGTTTAATAAAAAGAATATTTAAAAATATGATTCATATTCTGTCATTTATAGAGTAAAATGTATCCCTGAAATTGCTGGTTACAATTATTTCTTAAATCACTAGTATACCTTGTAATATATGCTACAGATTCAATGTTTCATAAAGATTCACCTCCTACAATTCACTGCATATTCTTTGGTAACTGATGGCCATTTTTAATGATATTAGGTGTTAGTTGTTTTTTCATTTAGGAATATAATAATGTAACCCAAGCAAATAGGGTACACAGGAATTGATTAACACATGGGAATTAGTATATAAATAGATATACAACCAAAGTACTTCACGTGGGAGGTAAAAAAACAGAGAGACTGCATGAGTAATAAAGGAAAGCAGCAGCCCAGAGAATCCATACACAGGGGCATTTAGATCAAAAAATCACACTCAGAGAACCTGATGAAGATTAGACAAGTATCACTAGACTCCTTTCTAATTCAAAGGTCTCTCAACCTCAGGAAAGAGAACAAACACGAATTGCAAGTGGCTCCTGGACATCTTTTGTCACTAATACATACATATTTAACAAATTTGGTTTAAAATGATAATATATCATTTGCTCTCCAGACCATTCACTTTAATTGCATGTTGGACCAATCCAATGCAGGAAACATATCATTATCATTTATTATTATTATTTATTGATTATTTTTATTATTAAAATAAATAATTTTATCATTAAATTATTTTTATTATATTTATTATTATTTATTTATTATTTTATTATTAATAAATTATTTTATTTGTTAATAATAAATTTATTGTTATTTATTTATTATTTTTTACTTTATTATTCTTCTTTACTTTGGAAAGAATTTATCATACAAATTTTTGGGAGGAAAATGTCTGAAAGAATTTTTTAACCAAGGTACCAAGGTACCAAGGAGGAATACTAATCCAAAATTGATGCTAAACTGCTAACAGTAAAGAATCAATTGCAAATATCTTTATCTTTATCTTCATAGTGAACTTCCCAAGAATCTGGAACTTAGCAAGTACATGATTTTTATTCAGAGACAACATCAGTTTTTGAAAAAGAAAACTTCAATTTAACTTTCCAGTATTCAGCTTTAAACTTCTGAATGTTTTTAATCATATCACTTTAGACTATATAAATTGGACAAACATTAGCATTATCAAATTTTATTTTTTTAACTTTAATGAGAAAAACACATATTTTCCTTAGGATGTATATAAAAGCAAATAAAACTGGAAGAAAGCATAATATTGCTTTCAAGCTTTAAAAAATTGTTTAAAAAATGAATAGTTTTTGTAAAATGTACTTGATACAATAAAAGAAAGAAAAAAAAGTATACCTAACAGGAATGTTTAACTGACTTATACTCTATATTATTAAATAATGCAGTTGTTAACTACAATCAGCCACATTTTAAACTGTTGGTTTAGTACCTTTAAAATGAAATTGTATGGGGGCTGGGATTGTGGCCCAGTGGTAGAGCGCTTGCCTCGCATCCGTGAGGCACTGGGTTTGATCCTCAGCACCACATAAAAATAAATCAATGAAGATATTGTGTCCACCTAAAACTAAAAAATATATTAAAAAAAATGAGATTGTATTAATCATATCTTTTAGGTTTTTACACACTAAAATTAATCAATATGCATTTTTCCTCTAATGGTTTGGCTGCTGCTTTGTAACAACAACAACAAAAAGAAGAAGAAAAGAAAAAGTCCGTAAACTCAAATGTCTACGTAAGAAATTGAATTTTTAAAAAATCAGTTTTCTAGCAGGGCATGGTAGCACATGCCTATAATCCCAGCAGCTCAGAAGACTGAGGCAGAAGGATCATGAGTTCAAAGCCAGCCTCAGCAAAAGTGAGGCACTAAGCAACTCAGTGAGAATATCTCTAAATAAAACAGAAAATTGGGCTTGGGATGTGTCTCAGTGGTCAAGTGCCCCTGAGATAAATCCCTGGTACATCCCTCATGAAAAAAAAAATTTAATAATTCTAAGGATAAACCATAAATTTAAAAAAAAGAGTAGTATATATTACTAGGGTAAGGCATTTCAAAATAAAATTCAAGGTAATTCTGTAGAAAATATTCCTATTAGTTTATGAGACTTTCATAAATACAAATAAAAATAAATAAGGCTATCTATAGTGATAAGTAATATCTATTTCTGTTTTACTTTTATCTTTTCTAATGTTATTAAAATATCTCTTGTCTTGTTGCAACAGAACTCATGGTTATACAATTATTTAAGAATGAGTAAATCTTTTTGGAAAGAATTTATCATACAAATTTTTGGGAGGAAAATGTCTGAAAGAATTTTTTAACCATTATTTCCTATTTGTTCACATTTTACTTTAGGCATAATTTCCATGCAAACATAGATGACACTGTAAATTTGTAGAGGTCAGTCTCCTGTGATCACTAATTTTGGTGCCATTTTGATAATTTACAGTTTTTATTATTTGAGCTAACATATTGTTGTGGAACCTTATAACAAATACAGCTGTTTTTGTTTCACAGATTTAAGAATAACTATTGGAATATTTACATTACTGAAGTGTATCTGCCACAGGAAAGTGTAACCTTGTTTATTTCAATATTAACCCTTTGTTATTTTCATTTGAATTTAAATATCCTATAGATATGCTAATATCAAATAAGGCTATGTTTTTGCCATTTTAAATAGCTGTTTTCTTTTGCCATACTTAATACAAACTAGGCAAGAGTTAAATTTATTAATATGTAATACTAGTTAATGTAATAAACTATGTGATATATCAGACATTTTAATTTATTTAATATTTGTTCATTTTTTTTGTTTGTTTAGCTATTTTATTTTTATTTATTTTTTTTATTTTTTTTTATTTAAATGCATTTCAAGTCATAGTACATAAATAGAGCTCAGTTTTTCCATTTCTCTGGTTGCAAATCATAAAGAGTCACACTATTTGTGTCTTCATACATGCACCAGGGGTAGTAATGACCCATTCGATCAATCATCATTACTATTCCCGTTTCCCTTTCCTTCCTCCCCCCTCCCCGCTGCTGCATCCAGAGTTCCTGCATTTCTCCTGTGTTTCCCGTTCCCGTCCCCCTTATGTATCCTCATCCACTAATGAGAGAGAACATTCGGCATTTGGTTTTTTGGGATTGGCTTACTTCACTAAGCATAATGTTCTCCAATTCTATCCATTTGCCTGTAAATGCCATGATTTTATTTTCTTTTATTGCTGAATAATATTCCATTGTGTATATGTACCACAATTTCTTTATCCATTCATCTATTGA
>CM053406.1:52044373-52060729 GCA_028644305.1 Xerus rutilus
ATTTATATACAATATGCCTTAAATACAGTAACCATTAAAATTTAAATATTACATATGCTGATCAGAAGAGATCTCATTAATTATATATTTACACATAATAAAACAGTTTACTTCCCAGCTGCCATGTGGTGAATAGTCTTCCTTACTTATAGACTCCCACCATGATATGCCATGAAGGCTCAAAGTAATATGAGCAAGTGACCAAGGACTTAAACCTCTGAAACAATGAACCAAAGTAATTCTTTCATATTAAAAGGTTATTACGTCAGGCATCTTGTTATAGTAATGCAAAAGTTAACTAACACATAATCTAAAAATAAAATTATATTTCATTTTAAGTGTATGCAATGGAAAGGAAATATCTTTTTTTGATAGAAACCACAATGTATGTTTAGTTGTGTATTAAGAATGGTTCTAACATATAAGTGTAAAAAATGGATCTGAAACAATGATTCTTATATTTTTGAGAACATACAACCCCAGAATCTCAAATTTCTTGAAGCTGTAATCTCTTAAAAATGAAGTCAGGACACATGTACATAAAATATGGCCATTGTGATCATGAAAATATTTATATATTGTAAGGATATTTAAGAAAAATCTTTTGTCTATTCATCATTATTTGGAAATCATCAATATAGTATATTTAAGTGGAGTTTGTATGCAGTCAAATGGATTAGATGACCACATCCTAAACATATTTTTAGGTTCCTCTATCATTTTAAAAAGTAGCAACTACTGAAATTTAAGAAAGAATTTTAGGTTCAAGTCTTTTTTATGAAATTAAAAAATATATTTGTCAAATTACTCTTGAATGTTTGCATTTTTATTGTTTTAATGCAAAATTATGCATAAATTTTGTGGCAGACATAAAAAAGAAAATATCAGATGTTTGCCATTGAGGGTAGCTTATATTATTCTGGCTTTTATACAAATACTAACTTTTTAATTTGATAATATAGAAGATGCTTCACCATGAACAAACTGGCCCTCCAACAAAGTGAAATGTTTTATTTTTTATAGTTCTTTCTTCCTTTCCCATCATTAAATATTATAATCAACTAGAAATAGAACAAAATCCCCACTCCCTAGCTCTTTGTTTTGTCAGTAAGATTTGATTAACCCATGAAAGGTAAGTAGAAGAGACAAACTGTTACCACCAAACAAGAGACAGTGTTATTGCCAATTGTGAGCAGGCATGATCTGGGAACTCATTGATCTGAGAGAGAATTTTTGGCATGATTGAACTTGTCACCCTTAGAGTGGGCCAAACTTGGAGTAAAAAAAAAAAAGTAACATTTCTTCTCATGGTCAATCAGTGATGTTTTGGGCTTTTTACTAACAGTATTGCAGTAATAGTTGCGTTTCAACCAATTTGTCTTTCAGCTCATTAAACAAGCATGGTAATATATTCTTCTATCTGTACTTGAATATGGGTATATGGAAAAACATGCACTGTGTTAGTGTGTGTGTGTGTGTGTGTGTGTGTGTGTGTGTAAAAGAAATGTATTGCTATGCTGCTTTTCCCCAATACAAAATCCATATTTGCATTTTCATGTTTATGCTTTTGAATGTATTTTTCATAATCTATAAATACTTTATCCTACCCTTGCATCTTAAAAGCATTTTATTTTATTGTTTGGTATAAACTTTAATTTGGCATTCAGGGTTCTTCACAGTATGATCCTAACTTGCAATTGTATGCTACTCTTTGTAACCACCATTCATTCCATTCATGTGTCCAAAATTTCTGACAGTTGTGTCATTATTTAGGTAGTTTCCTGCATCTGGAAATCACTCTATGTGCTACTTTTGTATTCCTTAGTTTATTGTACCAGGACCAAGATGTTGAAGATATTTAATGGAACTATATGTAACTGTTTCTAACTGAACAACAAAATGCCAACTCAGAAACAGCACACATAAGAAGAGGGCATAAATTATGTTCACTTCTTCTTTCCTTTTGTAAAGAAATGGAACAAAGAAAATGGAAGATGATTATATGGAAGATATACAGTATATGAAATGATACTGAGACATCTTCGTTTTAAAATGGTATAAAGAAAAACGTATCAAAGCATTCACCAAGACATTCTCAAAATTCCCCTGGTAGTACAGGATATAAAGTAAAAAGAAAGGTCATTTCTATGAGCAGTTTGGCTCAGAGGCAAGAAAGAAAACCATAACCCATTTTTAAGATTTTATTTAAAAATAAAGAAGCTACTATATTAGAGTAAAAATAACTCTTTTCATTTTCTTTTAGTCCCTGACATCACACGTTTATTTACTTTTGTGTGTTAATGGGCATTATTTAAAACAAGCTGGTTTTAATGTTTAAAGATTGATAAAAAGTAAAAATTATCTAGATATAATATTCATTTAAAAGTAACATAGTTCATAAACTCCATGATTTTTTGTGATTATGGCAATAATAAAATAATATTTTTCCATGACAGAAATAGATTATGTATTTGCTATATATGATTATTTATGAAAATGTGAATATAAATATTAATATGACCTTTTTATAATATTAGAAAGGTATATTTGCCATAGAAGTGTGGAATATAAATAATATATAACTAATAATTATATTGGAAAAAACTTTGTTTTCCTTTCTTAACTTCTTTGTTCATAGAAATCTTTCCTCTTTTTAAATAGTTTTTCTCAGGTATTTTCTCATAGTGACAGAAAGCTAACATAAATCACATACATATTAAGAATTTTAACACTAGTTTCAAATAAAGTGTTCTTTAATCTTGTATTTTACTTCAATGAAGTTAACAATTTTAAAACTTCTAATACTTCCATGTATGGTACACTGAAGAAACATAATACTCTGTGCAGGAGGACATAAAGTTTATACGATAAGATTCTATCAATGTGAGCTTAAAGGTTAATCCTATGAAAATGTGCCAGAATTACACATGGAACACATATTTGTGGAAAGTTTTCAGATGAAAAACATCAATAAAACAAAATATATTACTGTTTAAAAGTAATATATTTTTATGTATTTACACTAAAACTTCAAACATTTCAGAATTAAAGATAAATTATTTATTGTTTACATTTCTCAATAACCTATGTATATTATTTTTACATTTTGAATGATATAATTATTTATATTTATGTGATGCTGTTGTATTTTAACATATGTATACAATGTGAAATAATCAAATTAAAGCAATTAGCATATCTATTACCTCTAACATTGCTTCCTTGCATTGTAAACAATCAAAATCTTTTAACTATTTTGAAATATGCAGTAATTTATTGGTGATTACACTCACCTTAATTTTGGGTAGGATGCCAAAATTTATTCCTTTTATATAATTCTATTTTTGTATTTCATATATAACTTCTTTCTATTCCTCATTCCTAACATCTTATAACTCCCATTGTACTGATTGATGAAATGAGTTTTTTATAAGATTCCACATGAGTAAAATTGTGCAGTATTTTCTTTCTATACTTGGCTTGTTTAATTTGTAATGTCCTCCAGTGCCATCCATATTGTTCCAAAAGAATATTGTTGTTTTCTACTTCTAAATAACATTACAAGATGTGTACAGATCATATTTTCTTTATCCATTAACTTGCTGGTGAATACCTCAGTTATCTTCATATCTTGGCTATTGTGAATAGTGCTTCAATAAACATGAGATTGCAAGTATGTCTTTGATACAGTGATTTCATTCTAAATCCATATATACCTAATAGTGAGATTAACAGCATTTGAGAGTTTCCTTTTTATCATAATCTTGCCAATAGTTCTTTCTCTCTCTCTCTCTCTCTCTCTTTCTCTCCCTCTCTCTTTCTCTGTGTGTGTGTGTGTGTGTGTGTGTGCGCCCGTGTGTGTGTAGTGATCATTGTATTTGGGGATGAGATGATATCTCATTGTAGTTTTAATTTGCATTTCTTTGATAATTAGTATTTTTTCATATATCTATTGGCCATTTGTGTATCTTCATTCTGAAAATACTTATTCAGATTATTAGTCCATTTTTAAATCATTTATTGTTTTGCTGTTGTCTATTTCTGTTTTTGATTCCTGTGCTTTTGGTTTTTTTCCGTGGTCATATTTTCACTGCCCAGACTGTCTAGCATTTTCTTGTGTTTTTTTCTAGTAGTTTCATAATTCCAGTCCTTTGATCTTTTTAAATATGTGGTGTGAGATAGTGATCTAGTATAATTCTTCTACATATGAATATTCAGTTGTCACATCATCATTTATTAAAAGATGTTTTTTAATAATGTAGATTTTTGGTATATTTGTGGAAAGTTGGTTATCTATAGATGAGTGCATTTAATTTTGAATTCTCTATTCTGTTACATTCACCTATATGCTAGTTTTTATTAAAATAATATTCTATTTTAGTTACTATAGTTTTGCAGTGTATTTGGAGATTAGGATTGTTACAGTTTAGACATGAAGCACCCCCAAAATGTCATGTGTGAGACAATGCAAGAAGATTCAGAGGTGAAATGACTAGATTATGAGACCTCTAATCTAATAGTGGATTAATCCACTGAAATGGATTAACTAGGTGGTAACTGTAGGCAGGTGGATTGTGGCTGAAGGATGTAGTTCACAGTGGTTGTGACTTTGGGATTTATATTTTGTCCCTGGTGAGCAGAACTCTCTGTTTTTGGGATGCCATGTCCTAAACTGATTTCCTCTGCCATGTTCTTCTGCTATGATTTTCTGTCTCACCTTTGGCCCAAAGCTATAGTGTCAGCTGACCATAGAGTAAACCTCTGAAAATATGAGCTAAAATAAATTTTTCCTCTTTTAAAGTTGTTCTTGACAGGTCTTTTGGCCACAATGATTAAAAATAAATAAATAAACTGATGGAAACAGGTATTTTGATGCCTTCGTTTTTCCTTAAAATTACTTTGACTATCTGGAATCTTTTGTGGTTACATAAAATTTGAAATTATTTTTTCTACTTATGTGAAGAATTATTATTAGTATTCTGATGGAGATAGAATTATTTGATGTGTAGATATCTTTGTGTATGGACATTTTAACAATATTGATTCTTCTAACCCATGAATGGGGCCTATCTTTCCACTTGTGTGTGTTTGGGGTGAGGAGGTGTCTTCTTCAGTTTCTTTCATCAGTGTTTTACAATCTTTCTTATAGAGATCTTTTATTTTATTTGTTAAATTTATTCCTAAGTATTTTATTTGTTTGTGCCTATGAAAAATGAGTAGCTTTCTTAATTTCTTTCTCTTCAAGTTTATTATTGGTATATAAAATATACTGATGAGTGTACATCGTTTTGTATAATGTAACTTTACTATATTTGTTTATTAGTTTTTGCTGGAGTTCTTAGGGGTTTTATTTGTATATAAAATCATGTAATCTTTTTTTAAAATTTTATTATCTTTGCTTATTAATTTATTTTTATGTGGTGCTGAGGATTGAATCCAGTGCCTCAAACATACAAGGCAAGCACTCTGCCACTCAATTACAGTTCCAGCCCCCAAAATCATGTAATCTTAAAACATGAATAATTCGGCATTCACCTTTGTTACTTGGATGTAATTATTTATTTTTATTTCCTAAATTGCCCTGGCTAAATATTCTGGTACTTTGTTAAATAAGATTGTTAAAAATGGATATGACTGTCTTGTTCCAGATCATAGAGAAAATATTTTCACCTTTTCTCAGTTTTGTATAATGTCAAGTGTAAGTTAATCATGTCTAACTTTTATTGTGTTAAAGTATATTCTATCTTTACTTTATATTTTTAAGGTTTATTATGAATATATATTCAATTTTATGTTATACATTTTCTCCATCTATTGAGATAATATGTTTCTTCCAATCCATTGATATGATGTATTGATATACTGAATTATAAATTTTGTACAAATCTTACAATCCTGGCATAAATATCTTGTGGTAATCTGGTATATCTTTATGATGTGCTGGTGGACTCAATTTTTACTAGAGTTGTTGAGAATTTTTTCATTTACCTTTATCACTGATATTTGTCTATAGTTTCTATTTTTGTTATGATTGTTTTCTACTTTTGTTTTTGAGTAATTCTGGCTTCATTGAATGAGTTTTGAATATTTCCATCCTCTCTCTCTCTCTTTTCTTCTTCTTTTTTTTTTTTTTGTTGTTGTTAAATATTTTGAGAAAAGTTAGTGTTATTTCTTCCATAAAAGTTTGGCAAATTAGAGCATTGAAAGCCATTTGGTCCTGGATTTTTATCTGCTGAGAATCTTTTTATTAGTGATTCAATCTCATCTTCATGATTCAGTTTTGTTAAAATACAAGTGTCTAAGCATTTATCCATTTCTCCTAGATTTTACATGTGTTGGCAATTAATTGCTTATATTCCTTTTCTCACAGTGATCTGCACAGCGAGGGAGTAAGTAAACCCTATGTAGATGTGGATTGACTGGAAATAAAAGGCTGAAAAAATAGTATAAAGAAATAAAGACAAAGGACAGGAGAAATATAGTTTTAGTGGAGGTTTGATGGCTGGAAAAGAACCAATGGGTCTGATTCCTAACAAAGAGAGAAAGCCTGCCAACTTTTATTTTTTATTTTTTATAGGGGAACACATCAAAGGAGTTTATTGTTAAAAAGGGTTTTTCAAGGTAAACAAGAAGGGAAAGGCTCTGGAGAAGTTGGCCTGTTTGCGGCCTTATCACTTGCACAGTAATTTTTCCTTCTCAAGGCAGCTGATGCCTCAAGGATGTTCACGTGCACTTGTATCTTTCAACCAAGCCTAGCAGGCATCTAAATTCAAAGCTATGGAACTCATAAATTCCATGTCACTCATGGAATCAGCCCCATAAACAGGGGCCACCTGCAAATGGTTGTGTCTTTCTACACCTTCACATGGAAAGATTCCCATACAAAATGTATAGTATTCCTGATTGAAAGTTTTTTTGTTTCTTGTTTTTTTTGTTTTGGTTTTTCCTTTCAAGACTTTGAATATGTCATGCTATTATCTCTGAGCCAGCAGGGATTCTTCTGATATATATTGTTAGTGAAATGATATTCTTTTCTCCATGTCTTGACAATATTCTCTTGCTATTTTAAAATTTATATCTTTTGTAAATTTTTTTTTATTATAATCTGCCTTGGAGACCTTTTTATGGTTGAATATAATTTGGATCCTTTGAGTTTCCCGGACCTGGATGTCTATACCTGTCCCAAAATTTTGAAAGCTTTCAGATACCATTTCTTCAAATAAATTTTCTATGCCTTTTCGCCTGTCTTCTCTTTTTGGGACACTGACAGTGCAAATATTAGATGTCTCAATGATGTTCCGTAACTCTAGTAAACTTTCTTATTATTTTTATTTTTTATTTTTTGTGTGTGACTGGATACTTCCAGAAGACTCATTTCAAGCTCAGAAATTCATTCTTGTGCTTTATCTAGTGTGTTTAAAGATTTATATTAGTTTATCTTTTATGCTTTCTATTTAACACTCGAATTTCTCATTTATTCTGATTATGAAATTTTTTCGCTACTTTATTGAGGGTGGTTGGGGCAAACTCAGTGCTTCCTAGTTCTTCAGAGACAAACCTGTTCAGTGCAGTCTGCCCGGAATCTGAGAGTAATGGACATAAAGGGAGCTGATGACTTTTTAAAATATTTAGAACCAATATATCTAAATAATACCATAATATGTTACATATGAAAATCAAGATAGAAAAAAAATTGTCAAGAAGGTACTTAACTCCTAGTTTTCTGGTTCATGAAATAGAAATGACACGCGAAAAAAGAAAGCTTGTGTCCTGCAGTATGCATTGTCAGACATATAAATCTGTAGACAGTTTGGACAGTAAGAAAGACAGGTCAATCATAGAGCTAAATACAGAAACCGTGCTCTCAGGGGCAACTATCTCATCAACACAGAGAATAAAACTATGCAGAAATGAAGTTCCTCTGCTAAAAGTGCCCACAGCTATGGTTCCCTTGTTATTAAAGTCACTTTGTTAAATTGCTTACTAGAAATGTAAATTTATATCAGCAAGCCCTCCAGCTTATTATCTGAAGAGACTACTAAAGCAGCAGCTAGGTAAATGGTGAGAAAATTCTAAATTTACCATCACTAATTACCATACACACACACACACACACACACACACACACACACGGCTTATACAGAGAAATTTAAAAGCAAATTAATAGACATTAAAGAAGGAAAGCAAGATAATAAGAAGGCATAATCTGTAAAAGTTGTCTAAAATGGAGTATCATAGGCTATAAAATGTATAAAATAATTAGCAAAAAAAAAGAGCCATAAATGTTTCAATTTTTTTTATTCAAAACCCCTGTGGTAGAACTTTGAGAGCCCTCTCAATCGGATTCTGTGCTTTGTCCTGTGATATGTTTTCCAAAGGACATCAGAAAATGAAATGCAAGTATTTAAAAAGTGATTATGTTTTAGGGCTTGTCCACTCTAGCTTCTCATGAAATCCTGCTGCCCTGTCAGAAGTATTGGTTTTTAACATGTTGAAAATTTGGTGAATAACTTGCAAACAGCAATAAAATTCCACTAAAAGCAAAGACAGTAATAATAAATCTGATATCATATATCAAAGAAGGGTGACAGGAAATGGAATATGAGCAAATAGAAGAAATGTCATGCCAATATTGTGACTTGCATAGTAAAGACTCAAAAGAATGTCTTTGTTTTAATATTATTTAATAAAAGAAATATCAGATGAACAATGTATTTTTTAAACATTTTACTTGGAAAATAGGTTAAAATAGGAACTATATCTGAGAAACAAAGAAAAGTATACATAACTACATCAAAACACATGCACACAAATTATGTGATAATAAATGAGAAAAATACATCTGTTTTTATGAAATATATAAAAGAAATAAAGTAAATATTGAAATACAAAGACTTAGATATAACTTAAAATAAATCCACATATTATTGTCTACCAGAGATTCACTTAAAAGTGATTAAGAAAAATTATAAAATAATAGAATATAAATGTTTGGCAAACGCAACAAAAGGAAAACTGATTCACTCCAATATTGTCAAAGGGAAAATAAAATTAAGACAAAACTCATTTTAAGGTACTGTTGCTTGATTTTACAGATGGTATAATCTACAATGTAAATAGAACACCCCATCTCGCAAGCTGAATAATGAATTCACAGAAGAAAAACAAATTGCTAACAGCTAATAACCTTAGATATAACAATGAATTAATATAAATGTAATGGTAATAGAATAGTTTACCATAGTTTTCTTACTGAACTTGTCTATAGAGGGGGCAAGGGAGAAGAGAAGTTCATAGAAGTTTAGGGTAGATATGCTCAAAGCACCATATGTGTACATGCTGAAATGTCACAATGAAACACATTAACATGAACAATTAATATGTGCTAACAATTATAATTAAAAATAAATAAAACAAATATTTTACCCAGATTATTAAGAATGCCAACAACAGAACTGGAATACCTGAAAATATTTTAAATCTTTTAAATATTGCTGAGCAAGAAAAACACAGAATTGTAATTCTGTCATCACAATTAGAAAATAATAGCATCTCAAAACTTCTAGAATGAATCCAAAGCTATATTCAAACAAAAATGATCAGTTTAAAATACTTTCATACTTAAATCAGAAAAAAATACACCAAGTTGAACAATCAAATCAATAGATAGGACAATTTAAAAAAATTAAATAATGTTTAAACCAAAAAAGGACAAATATCTCTGAAAGTCATAATCTCTGGGTAGAAATAAAATGGAAGAAGCTTCTCCCTTCTCATAGCAACCTTTACAAATTGCTCCTTTTTGCATGCCAGATCTTGCAATACCATCTCATTCTTATAAATAGCTCAAAGACTACAAAATGTTGGAAAAACCTGCCTTAGAGCAACATCACTTATGAATATTGATGTAATTATTTTAAATATTATCAAATCAAATAAAAAATAGGAGTGTATCAACTCTGGATATTAGGTAATCATAGTATAATAGATTACTGCTACCCAGTAGGATGTGAAACATGTATTACTAAAAAGGTACAATAAGATCCTTACAAATATGAAAACGAATTTAATAAAATTCATCATGTATACAAAATTTTTTCACTTTTTAAATTTTATTCTGATTAGTTATACATGACAATAGAATGCAATTTGACACGTCATACATAAATGGAGTATAACTACTCATTTTTCCAGTACATGTGGTAGGATTCTACTGGTCATTAAATCATATTTGCACTAGGGTAATAATGTCCAATTCTTTCTATTATCCTTCCTAAACCCATACACCTTCCATTCCTTTCACTGTCTAATACAAAGTACCTCTATTTTTTCCTAGTCCTCACCCCTTCTTGTGAATTAGCATCTGCATATTAGAGAAAACATTTGGACTTTGGTTTTTTGGGGATTGACTTATTTTATGTAACATGATATTCTCCAGCTCCATACATTTACCAGCAAATGCCATCATTTCATTCTTCTTTAAGACTGAGTAATATTCCATTGTGTATATATGCTACATTTTCTTTATCCATTCATCTGTTGAAGGGTACCTAGTTTGGTTCCGTAGTTTAGCTATTGTAAATTGAGCTGCTATAAACATTGATTTGGCTGTGTCACTGTAGTATGCTGAGTTTAAATCCTTTGGGTATAAACCAAGGAGTAGGATAGCTAGGTCAAATGGTGTTTCCATTCCAAGTTTTCTGAGAAATCTTTATACTGCTTTCCAGAGTGGTTGCACCAATTTGCAGTCCTACCAGCAATATATGACTGTATCTTTCCCCCACGTCCTTGCCTACAGTTATTGTTGCTTGTATTACATATGTTTTTTAAAAAAGCAAACTTTTGATAAATTTGGCAACAAATAATTATGTCAAGAATAAGGCAAAATTTCTATACTATAATTTTTATCTAAAATAGTTCTGGGACGTTAGCTAATACAATAAGGGGGAAAATAATCAGGGTGACTACTGAAAAGAAGAAAATAAAATAACTACTTTTTGTAGATTTTAAGAGTATATTTTAAGGAAACCTAAGAACATTGACTATAAAGCGAAGGAACCAACATGACTATTGAGTAATATTAATAGTTTTAAAATAGATTAAAAAGAGCTAATAGCCATCATTTTCAATATAAAAACTATAAATGATTTTTAAACAGCCATAAAAATTGAACTATACACAATAACATTAAAATTCATGTGAATTTGTTTAAAAAGAAATATTGAAACCTATAAAACTAAAATAATAAACTTTAGGGGTAATAAAAGAATTAAATAAACATCAGACACTTCACAGTTCTGCTTGGGAAGATTAAATATACTACAAGTACCAGCTCTCTTCAAATTAAGTTACAAATGTAGTGCGATTTTAATTTGTTATCTTTTGTGCCTAACAATATGAAATGTGTGAGAGTGCATGCATGCACCTATGTGTGTTAGATATTTGTACGCAATTGACACTGTAAATATGTTCACTTTGGATTGACTTTGGAAGATGGAATCTTTTCCACTGGGCTGGCTGAATAGGAGAATATTTCTATAGATCTTGCTGCAGCTGCTATGAGGAAAGCTTTTGTGAATATTGACTCATGCAGAGACTTGCAGAACTGAAAATGTAGAAAAAGCCCATGAACATAGCTATGCCAACTCTTCACAACTCTTGGGTTTGTAGTTAAATGAGGAGATAATCTATCTCTTTTTAATAGTAAACGTTAGTTTATTTTCTCTAGTAAGAAAATAAATGTAGTTATGATTAACCAAGCTTGAGATGCAGAGGACAAATACATGTTTTCCAAATATTAAATTAAATATGGAAATTATATTTTTACAGCATTTGGCAATATTTATCAATCATGTTCAAAATCTCTATTTGACCAAATACACTATGAAAATAAGGATTATGCACACAAAATGTAAGTATAAAAATCTTAATTAAATTACTCATAATAAAAATGAAAATAAAATTATCTAAGTATTTAATAGTAGATTGCTTTAGTATTTTATGATAACAACTTTTAGAAGAAAAGATTATAAACATTTTAGAAAAATGTTTAGTAAAGTGTAAACTTTGCCAACATCCTATTGTTAAGAAAACTATTCTATTTTGCTCGGATCCTATTTAGAAAAATAAGAATTACATATGTAGAAAAAAGGAATGATATAGGAATATCAAACATTAACAATTGCATCAATGTAAAGACAATGTTATTTCAATATTTTCTCACTTAATTGCACATATTTACCCAGTTTTTCAATGAACATCTATAAACATTTAACTTTTTTTTTTTTTTTTGGTACTGGGGATTGATCTCAGGGGCATTCAACCACTGCGCCACATCCTCAGTCCCATTTTGTGTTTTATGTAGAGACAGGGTCTCACTGAGTTGCTTAGCACCTCACCATTGCTGAGGCTGGCTTTGAACTCGCGATTCTCCTGTCTCAGCCTCCCTAAGTGCTGGGATTACAGGCTTGAGCCACCGCGGGGGTTGTGGCTCAGTGGAAGAACTCTTGCCTAGAGTGCATGAGTCACTGGGTTCGCATATAAATAAATGAATAAAATAAAGGTCCATTGACAACTAAAAAATATTTAAAAAAAAACATTTAACTTAAATAAAAATAATTCCTTTTATTAAGATATAAATGATTTCATGGAAGGATGAAAAGGATTGCTTTATTGAAGGATGAAAGCATAGGAAAAAAGGAGAAATTATCATTCAAAAACAGGCTAAGTATTTTTTTACTACTTGGATAGCTTGAATAACTTACTTTATTAAAAAAAAAACAAGGAAAGAGAGATAATGTCTACCTCTACTAAGAATAGAGGAAGAAAATAAAAATGATTTCATATACATATATTTATAGATATTTCCAATTTTCAATAACTATTACATGATATTGAATATTGTTACTATCACCTCAGAAATGCTTACTATCAATCATTTGCAATGCTTTCTAAGTCATTATTGGACATTGATAGTAGAACACTATGTATTTTATTTACAATTTCATGGTTGACAAATAACTAATTACTTGCCTGTTAAGTTTTCAGTTGCAAGTACTCTTTTTATGGATTACCCAGGGTCAAATCTGTCAAATGTAATTGTTACTTCATAAATTATAAACCCATGATATTTAACTCATTAAACTTTCACTGTTAAATATAAACAAGCATTGAATAACAATACAAATTCCATTTTGGAAATAAAATTGAGGCCAATATTGGTAATTTAAGATAAAGATGCCATTGCTTAATGTAAAAGCAATTCTTATAGATTCAAATAAAAATACTATCAATCTAAATTATATAGTGAGTCTCACATGAAATATGCCTGAGAAGGACAATATTTCAATTTCTTTTTCGGATAGGTAATCTTTTTTTTAGCACACTCTTTTCACTGATTTCTAGCTATATCAGTCCAAAGTAACCTTTCTAACTCTTCCTTGTAAATGTCATTTATGAATGGTTGATGTTCAAAAACTGAGGTAATAAGAATGATGCTATCACAGTAGCAACTAAGCAATCTTTATTTTTTAATTTTTAATTTTTAATGTTTTTCTTTGGTAGTACTGGGGATGGAATACAGGAGAACTTTATCACTGACCTGAATCCCCAACTCTTTTTTTTTATTTTTTGTTTTGAGACGAGGTCTCTTGAAATTACTTAAGAGTCACTAGATTACTAAAGCTGGGCTTGAACTTGAGGTCTTCCTGCCTCAGCCTCCAGAGCCACTAAGAATAAAAGCACACATCACCACACACTGTGCAACTAAACATTCTGATTTCTGGAAAATGGAAAGTTTTCTCTAGCTGTGGGTGCCTTCGCACATTAGGTTGACAATGAGAAGTGTGTAGAAAATATTAAGAGCCCAGTGGATTTAAAAGTCTCAGCTTCCTGAGAATGCACATAGACTTGTAGGCTTTTGCATTCTTACTCTTTGGGAACTGGGTATCTTTTTGCATTGCTCACTGAATGTTAAGTGAATGAAAACATTAAACATACGCTTTTTCATGATGAGATATGAATTCTCCCATTGACAGTCATAAATAAAATCCTTTTCTCTATCAGGAACTAGTATAAATTGTGAAGGACCAGATGGGACTAATGGTTAACAGGAAGACTTTATTGTCTTAATAAAAGCAGTTGTCACTGAACTTTGGCTCATAGTTGACTTGGATAGATGTTGTTCTTTTTTTAATATATGAAATATTCCTACATTTAATAATTGGAGAATAATTCAAATTTTAAAACCAGTATGCAGACCAATATTTCAACAATTGGTTTGAGAATTATTAGTTGTAATCACAGTTTTACCCATACAGATATTGGTAAAAATGTAGGTAATTTTTATATATTAACAAATATATAATATGATAGAAGTTGGGATGCAGTTTCCAAAATCTTCAGGACATAGAATAAACACTGAAATAAAAAATATAATAATATGATGTTATAAAACATAAGTAATAAATATGTGAACAAGTGAATAAAGCTTTCTAGGAAAGGTGGTAAGTGAAGATGGGAGTCATTCTAGGACTCATTTTGTTTTCTTTTGTTTGTTTTTATTGGCTCATTATAATCATACATAATAGTGAGGTTCACTGTGACACAGTCATGTATTCTGCATTTCATTTCCCAGTTCTTTACCTTTCTCTCTTCCTTCCTCCCCCTGCTTCCCTTCTTCTCCTTTACTGGTTTCCCTTTTATTTATTATTTTTAATTGGTGCATTATAATTATATTTAAAAGTGAGATTAATTATAATATATTCATACATGATGCACATTAGCATAATTTGGTCAATTTCATTCTCAACTGAATGAATAAAACTCTGGAAACTGCTGTGATGACAAATATTCTAGTGAGTGAAGCAGAAGGAAAAAAAGCAAGTTCATGGTACCCTGTGTTGATTTCTAGTTTATCTTTCCCTTGAAGTGTGGAAAGACAGTTTCCAAAACTTTTTGTATGTGCCTAAAGAAAGTCTTGAAAAATTAAAATTCCATTATGTGTTAGTCAATTTTTCATCACTGTGACCAAATACCAGCAAGAATAAATTAGGAGAGGAAAAATTTATTTTGGGCTCAGTTTTAGAGGTTCAGCTGATTTCATTGGTCTGGGCCTGAAATGAAGCAGAATATCACAGCAAAAGGTGTTATTACTAGGTATTTTATTTGTTTTTGTAGCTTCTGTGAATGGGATCTCCTCCATGGTTTCTTTCTTAGCAAATTCAATATTGGTTATAAAAAAGCTACCGAATTTCATATGTTGATTTTGTCTCCTGCTACCTTTCTGAACTTATTTATCAATTTTAACAGTCTTTTAGTGGAGATTTTAGGTTTCAGTATAGAACTATATCATCGAAAAACATGGATAATTACACTTCTCCTTTACTATTTGTATACCTTTTGTTTCTTTCTCTTGTCCAATTGTTTTAGCTAAAACTTTCAGTATTACCCAATAAGACCATTAGCCAAGATTAAGTGAGTTTTCATCAACTATTACATTTAATAGATTTTCTATGTCCTTCCGTTTTTCTTCACCTTCAGCCCCACAAATACAGATATTTCTTTATTTAACAGTGTCACAAATATCTGTAAGTTTGCCTTCATTCCTTTTTATTCTTATTTATGTATCTATCTATCTATCTATTTATTTATAATACCTGGATATCACAAAACACCTAACCTTGTCTTATTGCTTGGATATTCTTCCTTCTGTGTAATCTTGTCTGTTGTTGATGCTTTCAAAAGTATTTTTATTTGACTTACTGACATTTCCAAAATTTCTGCTTGTTTTTTCTCCAAGATCTCTATCTCTTTTATGAATTTCTCATTCATATTATGATTTTACTTTATTTCATTGAATTGTCTTTTTGTGTTCCTTTGAATTTCATTCAGTTCACTTATAATGATTCTTTCAAGTTCTTTGTCTGACATGTCATCAATATCCTTTTGTTTGAGATTGTTGCTACACAATTATCATATGTTTTCCAAGATGTCATTTTCCTTGTTTTTGTTCATATTTATTGTAACTCTACTTTGAGATTTTCATATGTGGTTGATCAGTTGTGCCTACCATTTTTATAAAGTACCTTGCTGGGTCCCTCTTATCTTTGCTCTCAGCTGTGGCTGTTAATTCAGGGGAAAAAACATCAGTCAAAAGGGTAAAGATGGTTGATAAAAATATATATAAAAATATATATATATATATATATACTGTTCATTGAAAGTGCATATAAAGATGTTTAATATGAAGAATGTAATCTGCTTATAATTTTGTGCAAAGTTAGAAAAATTATGATTGTAACAATTTTTTTCTATTTGCCTCAACAAATGTTTTCAGTGAATAGTGTGTACAGCTTC